>JASPKZ010007226.1:527500-935000 GCA_030220185.1 Diploptera punctata
TCTTCCTCTTAATGTTTTTATTCTTCATCTATAGTCAACAAGCAATCCTCTGCCATCTATCTGCATACATTCTTTCTACCTCTCTCTCTCTCTCTCTCTCTCTCTCTCTCTCTCTCTCTCTCTCTCTCTCTCTCTCTCTCTCTCTCTCTGCCTCTCTCTCCATTTCTGTCATCTGTTGTACCTTCAACCATATATTAATTTTAAATTCACATACTTTCCCTCTTTTTTTCCAATATTGTGTATCCTGGAAAAGATCTCACAATTCCCATTTTTAATCAGTGCTGAAATACACAAAATGTCCTTTTTTTCCGAAATCTGGTCACCCTAGGTACATTAAATTCGAAATGTTGTAAGAAAAATGTAATAATAAAGTCAGTAGGAGCACTTAAGGGAGGACTTGGTGTTTATGACATATTCACTCAAAATATTTTGACAATGCATCACGCAATATTCTCAAAATTGCTTTTTTTGTTACGCATCTGGAGCAATAAAAGCATAGCAGCTGTCTCCCCCCATGTTCATCTTCGGATGTTTGAGGCTTGTAAAACACCAGAATAAAAAGAGGAAAACAAGGACATGTATTATTATCTGCAGGAACATAGCGTCCTAACATCAATTATATTTCATGACAAAAAATGCTTTGTGAGCAAGTCATGATCACAGTAATTTATCTTTTTAATAAAATAAATAAATCTAAACTCATGCTATCATGTATTACATGTACTCTTGTCATCCCAACTTCTCTCAAAAAATGTCAAACTAAAAATATATGTCATGGTTATTCATCCACTTACTTGGATGTGAAACTTGGTCTCTTATTTTAAGGAAGGAGGAAATATGATAATAATAATAATAATAATTATTATAATTATTATGCTTATTATTGTTATTATTAATGTTATTATTATTATTAATTTTATTATTATTAATGTTATTATTATTAATGTTATTATTATTAATGTTATTATTATTAATGTTATTATTATTAATGTTATTATTATTATTATTATTATTATTATTATTATTATTATTATTATTATTATATTATTATTATGACGTTTATTATTTTTATATCATTTATAAACGACTACGGATTTTCAATATATACACATCTTTTTGTACAAAAAGTTTACTTTTCTTTTCCACTTGTCCCTATCCCTGTCCCAAGCCAGGTTGGAAAATGGTGGGAGGATGAGTAACAACCTCATTAAAAAAATTGGGTTCTTCTCGTTCGGTTGATAGTATCCAGTAATGGCTCCTGTATGGAGGAGTAAAATTTACATTGAGTTGTACGAAAATACTGTATTGTTTTTTTAATGCCACGTGTTTGTCATTCGACATTTCAGGTATTCTCTCTGGGCATTGGAGTATTTGTAACCCAATTCTGAGAGATTGGGGCTCCTGAGAGGCGGGGGGATAGGATACACTATCACAATGATATGATGGGTGATGACGATGGGCAATGATGTGCCAGGAGAGGCCTTAAACCTAAACTTAAATCTAATGAGGGGAATATGATATTGATGATAATTATGGCCAGATGATATTCGGGGACCGTTTGGGGCTTAAAGTATCCTGACATTTGTCTTACAGGTGAGTAAAAACCCGAAAGAACCTCACCCAGGAATCTTGTCCCGAGCGGGGATCGAACCCGGGCCCGCTGCGTGACAAGGCAGCACGCTACCTCGAGACCACAGCGATGGATACTACTGTATTGTAGTCTAGAGAAATGCATTATATGCATGTAGGGCCTACATAATTTTCTTCTAAAGTTACTAATCATTAAATATTAAAATTGAACATTTTGTGTTTTTATAAAATAATTAAATTCAGTTTTACATGTGCACCGAAACTTATTTTACACAGGCGCTACTAGTCTAACAGTAATTCTACATACATTAAAAAAAAATGAACATGTAGCAGTGGAGTTAGAGATGGTCAATTTTCACTAGAGCATGCCATTAAATCTTTAGAGAATGAGGAAGGCTTACAACTGAATGGTATTAATAAGCTGTTAGTTTATGCTGATGATGTAGTACTATTGGCCGATAACGAGGAGATACTAAAGGCCAACACGCACACACTATTGAGTAACACTAAGAAATTAGGACTGGAAGTAAATATCAGTAAAACTAAATATATGGTCACACGTAGAAATACATTATATAATGGAAATGGACAGCTAATGACAAATGAGGGAAATTTTGAGGAATTGGCTGAATTCAAATACCTAGGAACAATAATCACAAATAGGAATGAGATGCACAAAGAAATTAAACATAGGCTCAATTCTGGAAATGCATGCTATTATGCATTGCAGAGACTTTTGATGTCCCAACTCCTTTCAAAAAACGTTAAGCTGAAAATATATAAAACTATTATTCTACCAGTTATAATATATGGGTGCGAAACATGGACTCTTACTTTAAGGGAGGAAAGGAGATTACGAGTATTTGAGAATAAAGTTCTTAGGAAAATTTTTGAACCAAAGAGAGATGAACAGACAGGTGAATGGAGAAGACTACATAACAATGAACTACATGGTCTTTATAGGAGGCCAGATATAATAAGAACAGTTAAGTCTCGTAGACTGCGATGGGCAGGACTTGTTGCGCGTATGGGGAATGAAAGACGTGCATGGAAACTTCTTGTAGGAAAGCCAGAAGGAAAACGCCCAGTTGGTAGACCAAGAATGAGGTGGGAGAACAACATTAACTATGATTTGAGGGAAGTAGATTATACAGGGAATGATTGGAAAACATTAGCACAGGATAGGGATGTATGGAGGGCTTATGTCCGTGCGGCCATGAACCTACGGGTTCGATAGTGCCAGTGAGTAAGTAAGTAAGTATCAGTTAAAAAAAATTCAAAACTTCTTTATTGCACGCACAAGTATTCATTTTACAAGCACATGTGATTTTACTTACCTGAGTCTTACATAACCACAATTATCTCATAATCTCTTCTTGACGCGCGCAAATGTCTCACTTAACAAAGTTTCTTCACTATTCACATCACCTTCAACTAGTGGTCTTTTCACTTTCGATTGATTCCCAAGATCTCCGTCCAGTCTTATATGAAAATTGGAGAAGATGTCTAGAAATTTCTAGATGTGATCGTACTAGTATATCACAACCGTCATTAGAACAAACGAGAGGGTGACCCTTCCGGACAAACATGATTTAGAGAGATCATCTACAAGTTGTACACGTGACTCACGAACCGAATCCCTTATGCCTAAATGGCGAGATTTCCGAGAAATTCAAAAGATCAACGGATCAAGAGTATGTCACAATACGAAATATGCTGTATCACGAACTTATACAATTTTACTCCAAGTCTTTTTTTTTTTTTTTAGTATGTCGCCGTGTCCGACCTTTTCTGCTGACGAATTATCTATCTCGTTAATTTTGAGATTACAAAAAGACAGTAAAATGGCTGACTCCTTGGTAGAAAATATGTGGACACCCAAAAAACTCGAAAAAATGAAGAAATTGGCACAGTATCTTGAACACTTTAATAACAGTGTAGACCTAACACCGATACAATATCTCTCAATACTCAAGTTAAATATACTCTAGTCTACATTTCCTTGATGATCAATATGTTATTAATTTATCGTCAAATTCTAAAGTATTTTATGGTAGAGAGCATACCTTGTCATGCGGACAGCGTTGATGTCCCTCCATGTAAATGGCCCAAGGTCACCTATAACAATGAAATATAATTAACAGCTCAACCAATATATTTTTCTTTTATATCATGCACTTCCATTATCAAATGCATATTTTATTATTATTATTATTACTATTATTATTATTATTATTATTATTATTATTATTATTTTGGAGTATGTACCAAATGGAAGGAAAAGAACAGGGAGACCTAAGCAGACATGGATAGAAGGAATTATGAATTTGATCAAGGACAGGGAACTGCAGGATGGTGACTGGAATGATGTAGATGAATGGAAGGAAATAATAAAAACTTAAGCCTTAATATTATTTAATTTAATAATAGTTATTTTATTTTATAATATATAAAACTATTATTCTACCAGTTATATTATATGGATGCGAAACATGGACTCTTACTTTAAGGAAGGAAAAGAGATTACAAGTATTTGAGAATAAAGTACTTATGAAAATTTTTGGACCAAAGAGAGATGAACAAACAGGTGAATGGAGAAGACTACATAACAATGAACTACATGGTCTTTATAGGAAGCCAGATATAATAAGAACAGTTAAGTCTCGTAGACTGCGATGGGCAGGACATGTGCACGTATGGGGAATGAAAGACTTGCATGGAAGCTTCTTGTAGGAAAGCCAGAGGGAAAACGCCCAGTTGGTAGACCAATAATGAGATGGGAGAATAACATTAACTATGATTTGAGGGAAGTAGATTATACAGGGAATGATTGGAAAGCATTAGCTCAGGATAGGGATGTATGGAGAGCTTATGTCCGCGCGGCCATGATCCTACGTGTTCGATAGTGCCAGTGAGTAAGTAAGTAAGTAAGTAAGTAAGCGTTAATATGGGGCACGGGAAGATGTTGTATGCATTTAAAACCTGTTGAATTAAGAGACATTACTATTATTATTATTATTATTATTATTATTATTATTATTATTATTATTATTATTATTATTATTATTATTATTATTATTATTATTATTATTATTTATTATTATCATCGTCATCATCACCCGGGCAAACAGGTGGCTGAAGAAGACTACTTAACACTGAGCTATCAGTTAAAGGACAAAAACTTGGTTGTGACCAAAGGTATCGTAGGCCCATATGATGCCTTGCTTAAAACCTCGTTAAATGTACCACTTATAAAAAACAATTTTTGTTTTGAAAATTTGTTATTTTGACCTCAATGAACGCATTAACGTGAAAAAAAATATATATATATATATACCGGTAAATGACAAAATCTCAATTGAGGACTCCTAAAAGTCCCTAACAACTTTTGAACCCTCCAAAAAATATATAGCCTATATTTTTTTGGTCCGTTAGAAACCCATTAAGCCCAAAAATGAGTATGTGTCTAGTTAAACTTTGGTACGCCGGAAGGTATAGGGATTTTTCTTGTGATTATAGCTACCTTTTCACTGAATACTGGAACATTTTTTTCAAAACACCCTATGCAGAACTGTGATGGAAATCAGTTTTTCTTCAGTATTTTTCTAGAACTCTTATTTGTAAGGAAACGTGTTTTAAATATCTACTGCGATTCAATGTTTGTGGAGGGGTCTGGTTAGTAAGGTAGATACGAAATGTGCATAAACAACGGCACAGAACAAATAATGTCATCAAGGGATGGAAGAGAAAATTCAAAATCGATACTGAAAGGCAGATGCGGAGAGACCAGTAAAGCTGGTAACCTAAGAAAATTGAGTATTCCTATTTGGAAGACGCGAAATAAGCTCAGATGTATTGCAGAATTGAAAATAATATTTCGAAAACAGTCTCTTAAAGAGTTTCTTTTTTCACATTCTGTTATTCTGTATATTACATTTATGTATTTTATACGGGTATTTATTTTAAAATCATGTTTTTTTCTTCAATACACAACGTACATACTAGATAAGAATATTATAATAATTAACAACATAATTTATATATATATATATATATATATATATATATATATATATATATATATATATATATATTAATCTATATAAATTACGTGTTACGTTGTTTGTCCGCGATGGAATCCTAAACTACTGAATCGATTTTAATAAAATATTGCACACTGTGTGCAGTTTGATCCAACTTGAGACTTAGGGAAGTTTATAACTAAATTTATAGTTGCTTTATTTTTATTGACTATTTAACTCATGCCCCAAATGGGAGTCAATGACCAATCATGTTTCAATGATTTCTGTTTTACAACCAATCACAGTCGTGTTTCACCAAATATATATCAATATTAAATTTACCATATAAAAGAAAGCTCCTCCTTTATAATATTCTGAACAGGTCTGACCATTATTTTGCTGTGAGTAACTGTAAGAAATACGGCTACCAGATTGTATATATATAGTGCATGGATGTCAACACATAGCGCTTGCAGGAGTTAATATAAAAACATTTGTAGCAATTTATTATACCACCAAAAAAAGAAACCACTGTTTGCACTTTCTTAAATGTATTTTTTTCCCACCTAACAATTCAGAAAAATTTAATTGTCATATTTACATCATACGACATCAGAAATGAATTAATATACAGTTTGATGTGTTTCATTTTTTCTCCACTAGAGAGCATTCTTGCAATATTGCGTTCCTTTGCAATAAATAGTATGATCTGGTTGCAGTGATAAACAAAAGAAGCAGATGAAGCGTACCTATCGTTTCTCATTTTTTTTTCAAATATCGCCGTTTACATTAAATATATAAATATTTTAAAATAACTATAGTTAAATAATGATTTGTGAGTAAACAGCTTAATTTCATTCGTTAAATAGTCCTAACAAATGCCACTCTTCATTTCCAAATTCTCTAGATAAATTGGAAATCACTCGTGGCATTACTTATGAAAATTATTTGTTTATTATTTAACAAATAGTTATAATTATCTGTGAGTACCATACGATTCTAACAGATGGCCGTGTAAGGTAATTGGTTTATTATTTAACCAGGTGGCTGTGCTTTTTGTTGCAACCGCGAATTTCAATTCAATTACAAATATTGATTATTACATAATTTAAGTGTGTTTGTGTTTATTTTATTTTTAATATATTGATAATAATATTAATTTCGTGTGTATTAGTTTTAAGTAATCTGGCTGAAAGACAGCAACTTAATTTAAATTTAACTGGACCGAGAAGAGACATTGAACAATATTGTGAATCAGTTCTTGAGATGATGAATGATGAGATATCAAGTGAATTTCCGCAAATTGGTATAGGCCTTTGTGACATGAAGCTTACATTTAAGAAGAATGTCAATTTAAAAACATATGAAGGTCCTAAGGAACGGAATAATCAAACTGTAAGTAAGTCTGTTAGTTATAATAATATGCCTAATATTACAGAAACAATCTCCATGCCTCAATTAAATGAAAAACAAGATGACTATAATACACTGCTCAAAAAAATTAGGGGATATTGTAGAATAACCTATTAAGCCTATGTTTTTTGGAATAGTATTAGATGCAATCACTTTCTATTACTCCAAGATAATGTAAATAAGAGTTTGAAGTTGTTACGTAACCTCGGTACCACACCAGAGGGCAGTGTCTGTACTGTTGATGTGAAAGGGCGGTGTGGGGGTGAATGTTTTGTTGCTGTTTTTAAATCCAGTCCAGTTTTCAGTTAGTGAATGACTTGCCTTAGGGACAGTGATGCCTCGACAACGTGATTTACCTGAACCAATGGCTTGGAGGGCCATAGGAAGGATGGAAGCTGGATAGACACAAGAGGTGGCACAAGCCATTGGGGTGTCTCAAAGCGTGATTTCCAGTCTTTGAAATCATTTTCAAAGAACATACTGTTCACAGAAGAGTCGGACAAGGTCGACCAAGGGCAACAACAGCAAGGGATGACCGTTACCTCTTGTTAACAGCCCGTCGGAATAGACAGCAGAATGCAACTCAACTGCGAAATACACTTCAAACAGCAACAGGACGCAGGGTCTGAACTCAAACTGACCCTAATCGGCTGCATGGAAGTGGCCGTAGGCCCATGGTGTGTACCAGGTTAACTCCACAACACCGTAGAGATCGCAGAAACTGGGCGGAGGAACATCTTGGGTGAGCTGAATGGAGATCAGTTCTTTTTTCTGATGAGTCACGATTCAACGTGGAATGTGATAGTCGGCGTGTATTCATCTGGAGAGAAAAAGTGACACGAAACAATCCAGCTTTTGTACGTGAAAGATCCCCATATGGTGGAGGTGGATTGATGGTGTGGACAGGAGTCAGTAGTGGTGGACGTACGGACCTCTACGTCATCCAAGGTGGTACTTTGACTGCGGTAAGGTATAGAGATGAGATTCTCCGACCTTTTGTCGTGCCTTATGCTGGTGCCATAGGTGATTCTTTTCTTTTTATGGACGATAATGCACGACGCCACAGCGTATGCAATGGCCAGCTTCCTCCCCGGACTTAAATCCGATTGAGCATGTGTGGGATGCATTAGGCAGGCGCATTGCAGGCAGACCAGCATCTCCCACAACTGTTCCAGAGCTGCACATTGCTCTTATGGAAGAGCAACATATTTTAACGTATACCTTAGCCACAGCAACGCGTGGCCGGGACTTATATACATATATATAAAACAAAGTCGGATTAGTAACACTATTTATAACTCAAGAACAGCTGGACCGATTTTTATGATCATTGATTTCTTGAATTTGTTTCCGCCCCGAATAGCAGATAACTATTAAAACATCGGAAAAATTAACGTAAAAATATTTAAAGGCGATACGACGTTCGCCGGGCCAGCTAGTGTGTATATATATATATATATAATTATATTATTGTTTTGCTGTCTTTGAACTACGCCCGAATATGAGTTATTGCTCATTCGGAGAACTGAAAAGATATACATGTAGGCCTATGTATTTATACTATGAGAAAATCTTTAAACAGTAAAACTTGTTTATCCCGGAACGTGAATAATGCGGAAATCTGTCCAATGTGAAAAAATTTATTGTCCCGGCGAAATAATAGTAATTTTACGTGTATTTATTTTGCATAAAACGGAATCTGTCCAACGAATAAACGGAAGGATATTTCTACACAATTCATGGAAAAAAGTTTTATAAACAGCAAAGGCAGAGAAATAGATTATTTTCTACTTCATTGAAATCCCGTTAGGCAAAAAAAAAAAAAAAAAAAAAAATTATTCCTGCCGCTGCGCCGGTTGAACTAGAGATTCTACCTGTACCTGAAATTTTATTTCGGCCTCACTGCACACCCGTTAAGCGAAACACATATACCCGTCTTACAAATAAACATTGAACTGTAAAATTTTAAATTAGTTTAAGTTCTGAGACCGATATTTCACAGGTAACATTCTGAATTTACGGAATAAAGATTGCTAAAACGTACAATTTGGCATTAAACGAAAAAAGTGAAAGTGATTGAAGATAAATCTCCAAATTTCAGGACCCATGCTGCAAAGGCAAGCTGTAGCTTCACAAGGCATCTTCAGGTTGGCTGTAGGCCTATAGTTTTAAATGTCGATACAATGAAGTGTGGAATAAGATTTGCGGGGAATCAAAGTATGTGGACGAAACTGTAGTTAGTGAGCGGAAATCGAAACTGCACATTTTAGTTTCAAGATACGCGCCTAAGAGACATTTTAACGCTGACGATACGGGACTGTTTTTTTCTCTCATTACCGTCGAAGTCGCTCATATATACAAACTTCCGGTTGAGGGTCTTTCCACTTTTCAGCGGTTGCCCTTTTACCAGCCGGCTGCTGGCCCTTCACATCCACATGTGTCAATCACAGAGGTAGATGATCAACAGCCAGTGTAGGGGTGACATGTGGTTAGCATGTCGAGTCCCCCAGCCGTTATAGCTGGTTCCTCAACCTGGAGCCGCTACTTATTGTAGCTACCCAATTGCCTCACGATGCTGGGTGGGCACCGGTCCCATACTGGCCGAAATACCATGAGAAAATTTCTTCCCCCATGGAAACTCGAACCAGCGCAAGTCCCGTAGCTCTGCGCCAAGGCTTCCTACCCTAACGCTCGGCTACGGCGCGGGACATATACTATACTTCACTTTCCAAAAGCAGCGGAACTACAATTAATCCAAGGTATGCAAAAGGACATATATGGTAGGCCTACTCTATAATCTAAGATTATTAATAAGTTTTAATTTCTTTTAATGCGGAATTTTGTCTAATGTGGAAAATAAATTGGTCCCATGCGATTCCGATTTGAGCAAGTTTTACTGTATGTACGTGAACCGAAAGTGCATTTTTCGGCTCAGTATGGTAGCTTCGTTCTCCTCCCTACACTGGAATATTTATGAACTATGCCAATATCTTGTTCTCCTTGTAGCTACCCCCTCCCTCTTCACCCTTCCTGCCGCGCAATGTCTACGACGCATCTCCCCTCTACCTCGGAACCTTCATATACGTGGTGCACTAACAGAACAGTATCATTCGATCATCCTAGCAGTCATCGTTTTGTTGTTTAAACGGATTCAAGATTGGAATCCAATTCCAGGTCGCGATGCGACTGGAATTCTAAATAGACAAGCTGATCTGAGGCCAAGAAGGGGCCTGTTTGAGTTAGTCCGGCAGTCCAGGGAAGAGGTGGTCCCTGAAACTCGGACGCAAGTAAGAGTGTTGCGTGATGTATGGTATGTTGTTCATTTATTTATTTGTATGGCTATTTTGATCGTATGATCATAACTATTATTTTTGTTAATTTATTTTTACTCAGCCAACTTGTTTATATTAAATGTTATCTTTTAAACAACGCCCCTGTTTCATCATTTAAGTATACGTAGTTGTTTACTATCCTCCACGGAAAATCACTCAAGTAGGAAACTATTCCGAGCTCCTTAACTATTATGCTGTTTAGCGTTCTTGAAACACAATTATTATCTTGTTCACTCACTGTATGTATTTAAAAATCAGTATTCTTCTATGTCAATATATATATATATATATATATCAGAGAAAGAAAGATGAATCAACGGCTGCCTTCTATGGGCCCAAGGCAAGCTACTTCCTGATAGATAACTTCTTTGGAAATCAGATCCACATTAATAGAAACAGCAATTACAAAACCCGATCCCGGATTAAAGGTAGCAGTTATTGTGGTTTATTATTTTGGTCAAGTTCCGCTCCGCGTGCGCACAAATGGTAGTCAGATCGTGGTTTGGGTTTCGCAACCCCCACAAATGGTTACGCAGATGCGTGGTTTATTAATAGTGGAAATCGCAACCCCCACAAATGGTAACAGAGCGTCTGGTTTTGTTTCTTTCGGCTTGGAAGGATATGCTGTATTCTATTGACAGTGGTTCAAGTGGGTATCGATTTAAAATTTTCAACTTAAGTTTTGGAGTTTTGGATTCAAGTGCCAGAACAAGGGTATATACTCTGTATGGTCGTAAATGAATTTTGGAATTAGAAAGCATTTAGAGGTCGACATTTTTCAGAGATATTACCCCGTGGATAACTATTTGTTTTCGATACTTAGTGTCTATGTAAAAGTTATTGAAAAGTACTTATTTACGCGTTTGTACTGTTTCACGTAAATGATATTGATTCATCTCTCTTTGTATGTAAACAGAGAGTGACTTATGCATACTGAACTACGTTCTCTTATAGTTGTTTACATCTTTTGTTCATTGTATTTTGTAAACATGCCTAGTTGGATAGATGTAATATCCAAGGATAATCTGGTCCGAGAATTGAGTTTACTAGGTATGGATATTGAAGGTAATGTAAACATGTTACGTGAGCTATATTCTAGAGTGTTTTTCGGCGTAGTTTATATATATATGTTCTGGATATCAGGAAAGCTAATTTTTGGACTTCGGTATATGAGCTGATTGAGCCATTTTTTGTTTGTGGGAGCTTCTTGAGTGAGTTTCGGTATATGTGGTCCAAGTTTTGTTAATAAGACGCAGGCTAAGTTCTAAAACAAGGGTAACTAGAAAATAGTAAGCGTCGATGGCCATGTTATAAAACAACACGTTAGTGTGAATATGTTCTGTAATGGATTAAATCCAAGTTTGTTTGTTGCGAAAACATTTGTACTATGTCATATGTTAAACTAGAACGTTTGAGGTTCCGTTTTCCTGTCTTTGCCTGTTTTTTGTTTCAGTTTACCCTTCCTTAATATTGGCATAGCAGCGCAGCCTGGAATGTTCGGCAGTCGAGCACTTGGTGGATCCGGCCGACCCCGAGTGCCCGCTGACCGACATGGTGGTTGTGTAACTACAGATTCCTGGATAGCGGTTGAGCGCGATTGCGATCCGGCAATCCAGTTATGATATCGTCACCCTGTTCTTCACCTGGAACACCGCAGAGTTGTACTACGGCGACTGTGTCAAGATGGAATTTATTTTCAGCGCCTGTATAGTCGACGTAGAAGCGAGTGTGGTGATTGTGATTTAGGGGACGATGGAAAATTGTGATGAAGATTACCGCTCGGAATCTAATAGTGTCAATGTGCCCCTCCCAACGTGGGATTTTTCTACCTGGCATTGTTTTGAAGTTTATGGACTGTTTTCTTTTACCCGGAGGGCGCAGGAGGAGATATTGAACCGAAAGTGCATTTTTCGGCTCAGTATGGTAGCTTCGTTCTCCTCCCTACACTGAAATATTTATGAACTATGCCAATATCCTGTTCTCCTTGTAGCTACCCCCTCCCTCTTCACCCTTCCTGCCGCGCAATGTCTACAGCGCATCTCCCCTCTACCTTGGAACCTTCATATACGTGGTGCACTAACAGAACAGTATCATTCGATCATCCTAGCAGTCATCGTTTTGTTGTTTAAACGGATTCAAGATTGGAATCCGATTCCAGGTCGCGATGCGACTGGAATTCTAAATAGACAAGCTGATCTGAGGCCAAGAAGGGGCCTGTTTGAGTTAGTCCGGCAGTCCAGGGAAGAGGTGGTCCCTGAAACTCGGACGCAAGTAAGAGTGTTGCGTGATGTATGGTATGTTGTTCATTTATTTATTTGTATGGCTATTTTGATCGTATGATCATAACTATTATTTTTGTTAATTTATTTTTACTCAGCCAACTTGTTTATATTAAATGTTATCTTTTAAACAACGCCCCTGTTTCATCATATAAGTATACGTAGTTGTTTACTATCATCCACGGAAAATCACTCAAGTAGGAAACTATTCCGAGCTCCTTAACTATTATGCTGTTTAGCGTTCTTGAAACACAATTATTATCTTGTTCACTCACTGTATGTATTTAAAAATCAGTATTCTTCTATGTCAATATATATATATATATATTATATATATATATATATATATATATTAGAGAAAGAAAGATGAATCAACGGCTGCCTTCTATGGGCCCAAGGCAAGCTACTTCCTGATAGATAACTTCTTTGGAAATCAGATCCACATTAATAGAAACAGCAATTACAAAACCCGATCCCGGATTAAAGGAAGCAGTTATTGTGGTTTATTATTTTGGTCAAGTTCCGCTCCGCGTGCGCACCAATGGTAGTCAGATCGTGGTTTGGGTTTCGCAACCCCCACAAATGGTTACGCAGATGCGTGGTTTATTAATAGTGGAAATCGCAACCCCCACATACGTACAAATTCAGGCTGCGTATATTTGCGACTGGTAGACTTCTAAACACCTCAACAGATCTTCATGAAAATTTGTACATACACGTCTTCAAGTATGCCGAGTGTTTAGCCGCTAATTTTTAGCTATGCTGTGAAACCATTAGGTATGTTAATTAGTTCGCCTGAAAAGAAAATTAAAAAGTCGCTCCAGCGGTCGAAATTTTCGATGTTTCACAACGAATCTCAGTATACGCAATTAAAATAAACCGAGGTAGGTGTTTTCAAAGCTCAGAAAAATCTGACCATTAAAAGTGGATTTTTTACTTGAAATCCGTAAATAAGAATTGACACTAGAAACAGTCATAATTGGTTCGTCGCAATATATAACTTGTGTATTCACATTTTCAGGTCCGGCGAGTGTTTAGCTGCTATTGTGCTCTAAAAACGTTAGGTATAGGAGTTTACGTGAAACGAAAATTTAAAAATCAAATTTAGTTTATTTGGACTCGCTTAGGAATATATTTAGTCTGATTTTTTATTTATTCTTTAACTAACTCACTGGTTCATGACCGCGAGGACATAAGCTCTCCATACATACCTAACCTGAGCTAATGTTTACCAATCACCCCCTGTATAATCTAATTCCCTCAGATCATGGATAATGTTATTCTCCCACCTCATTCTTGTTCTACCAACTGGGCATTTTCCCTCTGGTTTTCCAACCAGAAGCATCCATGCACCTCTTTCATCCCCCATACGTGTCACATGTCCTGCCCATCGCAGCCTAGGAGACTTAACTGTTCTTATTATATCTGGCTTCCTATGCATATATTGAAGCTCACTATTATGTAGTTTTCACCTGTCTGTTCATCTCTTTTTGGCCCAAACATTTTCCTAAGAACTTTATTCCCAAATACTCGTAACCTTCTTTCCTCCCTTAAAGTTTCGCATCATATCCTATAACTGGGAAAATAACTGTTTTATATAGCTTGAGTTTAACTTTTTGAAAGGAGTTTGGAAGACAAGAGTCCCTGTAATGCATAAGCATGCATTTCCAGAATTGAGTATATAATTTGTTTGTGTATCTCATTCCTATTTGTAATTATTGTTCTTAGATACTTGAAATCAGCCACGTCATTAGTTACCCATTTCCATTATATAATGCAATTTATTCTTTAAGAGAAAAATAATTATGAAACCTAAAGTCCTGGATCTACGTATTATTATTCAGCTCATCCCATTGTTCTGAGTCTGCCATTTGGATATGAGCAAATGGATTAGCTATGTACAAGAGAGTGTGTAAACTGAAAATATAAGCTCTATCTAGTCAAACGGCGAAAAGACGGTAGCACAGAGATGACAAAAGGTTTTAAGAGGGGACAGATGGCCAAATACATAAGCAAAGGTTTAGATCACAAAATCCCATATGCCAACATTACTCTTTGACAATGCGCTGATTATGTTCGCCATATTTGTGAATCAGAAAGCACGTTTTAAGTGTATTATTTAATTTGTTTGTCTTTCTCTTACGGATGCTATTTAGACCTATACAAATAATGAAGGGTTACATTCGTACAGTTTTTCACCCCTTGTTTTGATAAAAGTTGAAAACACAATGGAACCGTTGGCCATATGAGTGCATTCTCTTTCATCCAATGCTACATATTTAACAATTCTGGGATAGAGTTTCATTATTCGTGAGTTTAGGGCATATTACATTAGTGGCTTACATAACACTGTCGTAAGACTATATTTTCTTATCTCTCTCTCTCTCTCTCTCTCTCTCTCTCTCTCTCTCTCTCTCTCTCTCTCTCTCTCTCTCTCTCTCTCTTACCACCCCCTTGGCGTTGGAAATGCGAACTATACATACGTAGTGTTCTGCCCAAAAGCAGACCTTTCGCTGCACACTCAGCATTCTCCACTCTTTCTTTAAATCCGTGTAAATACCCATCATGCCATGTTTGCAGCTTTACTGGGACTATATACGTATGGTAGGGGCACGCCGTAGCGTAGTGGTTAAGGCACTGAGCTACAAGCCGGAGGGTCCAGGGTTCAAGTCCCGTTGGGGTCAGGATTTTTAAACTGACTCAAACCCTCTGGCGGCACTATGGCCCTGAGGTTGACTCAGCCTCTAACGGAAATTAGTACCAGACGCTTGTTCTGG
Organism: Diploptera punctata; assembly: GCA_030220185.1. Taxonomy (NCBI): domain Eukaryota; kingdom Metazoa; phylum Arthropoda; class Insecta; order Blattodea; family Blaberidae; genus Diploptera; species Diploptera punctata. The sequence continues at coordinate 542,914 of JASPKZ010007226.1, forward strand.
GGGTAAAGGCGGCCGTCACGCAGGGCTGACAACCCGGCTGACATAAAGTGCCGATTTTCTAGAAAAAGTGGGAGCCTTAACCTCCTACTACCCCAAGGGCCTCCGGGCCTGTTGTGGGATCACTTTACTTTACTTTACTATATACGTATGGTAGGCCTACTTCGTAGCTTCCCGTTTCTTTCTCTTTTGCATCTTAAAATCTTGATATTTCTTAAGAAGGCCCCGGGGGGGGCGACTTGGAGGTGAGGAGAGTGGATTTGGCTAAGTTAGACCCTCCGGACTTCACCGAAATTCACCCCTGGATTAAATATCAGTTCCATCAAGGTTTTTGATCAGATCAGAAATCCGGAAATCCCAATTACCCTCTGCCCCTTATAATTTTAACAAATTTTTGTCCACCGCTGTGGTCTCGAGGTAGCGTGCTACCTTATCACGCAGAGGGCCCGAATTCAATGCTCGGTCGGGACAATTCATTCGGGACAAGTGAGGTTCATTTTTTGGAATTTTTCCTCACCTATAGGACAAAGTCAGGAAATTTTAAGGCACAAACGGCCACCGAATACGACCTGGCCATCATTATAATATTCGCCTCATTAGATTAAGTTTAGATTAAGATCTCTCCTGGCGCATCGTTACCTTTCATATAACCATCGAGGCAGCGTAAACCCATCTTCCAGGCGCCCCAACCTCAGAAGGGGTTACAAGTACGCCATGCCAGGAGAGAATACCAGAAATATTGTAATGACAACCTGATGGCATTAATTAAAGAAAATGTTTAATTAAGATGTTAAATTCCGAAAGTCCACCGAAGTTTTCTAGAAGTAACGTCGTTTCCTCAAAAGTGGTGAGCCCGGGTTCAATCCCCGGTCGGCACAAATTCCCTGGGTAATTTTTTTCGGAGTTATTCCTCACCTGAAAGTCAAATTTCAGCAAACTTTAAGGCCCAAATAGTTTCCGAACATCGTGTCGCCATCATAAGATCCATGTCATATTCACCTTGTTTAGTATGAATGAATGAATGGATGAATGATTATTTGATTGATTGATTGAATGAATAGTTTGTCTGGTCTTAAATATTCATGTTGTTGTAAAATTGTAGTCTTTCACGATCGGTATCTTGATTCTAGTTTTGTTGATTTTCCGGGCTATATTGCCATGTTCCAGTTTTGTAGAAACTCGCCGTTTCGTCAAGTACTGCGGTAGACATCCTCAGGATATTCGGCGTGCTCGTTGTGAACTCCTCAATTGTCGGCTGCAGACGAATATCCTGAGAATGTCTGAACGTACGTGGACTATTATCTCTCTATTAATGCATGAAACCTGAATTTTATCAAATACAAACTTAGTTTGTCTCATACAAGCTTCTATGCAGAGTATGTTGTTGGGCCCTGGTTTACAGACGATTTCATCTTGTTTTGAGTTTACCACTCGTATGATAACTATAATCATCAATGCTTTATTAATACAGTTAATCTATCTTTCCTATCTTTTAATATAAACGATTGATCATGATACAGCATGCAAATCTCAGGTTCAAGCTTACTACAAGACAGCTAAACAATTCGTAATAATCAGACATGAAGATAGTTTAACTAAAATATAAATGTAATTAAAGATTGCATGAAAAATCAAACAATACAAATAGCTGTCGAACTTAAATATAAACATAATGAATAGAAAATAACAATAAAGAACGTACAGTCGTGGTTTAAATATAACATTAGTATACATAATAAGTTCTTACATTCATCAGTATCGTACTCAAGGTCTTCATTCACTCAAACAAAATATGTTTTCTTGAACAGCTTCTTGACAAAAAGAAAACGGAACAGTCCTCAGCCAGGAGATCTTCCCTTAATCCCTGGCGAAATTCCAGGAACCAAAGCTTAACTCCGACTGTAAAGGTACGTACACACTTGCGCGGCGCGCGCGCTCCATGTTCGTCAGATTTGTACGGGGTTTTAAGGTGCGCGCGCGCCGCGCACATGCGGCGCTCCACGATCCACTCATTGTCGGTTTTTTCCACGAACACTTTGATGGTTCGCTGTTTATATTTGGACGGGTACTTGAGAGGTTCGTTGTTTTCGGCGCTCACCTTATTACTATTTGAGTATGGAGTGGTCAGAGGGAAACATGTTAAAACTTATTAATCTTTATAGAAACAAACAATTATTGTGGGATCCTCAACATAAGGATCATTTAAAAAAATCATTGAAAGGAGATGCCTGGAGGGAAATAGGAGATAAAATGGATATATCTCCGGATACATGCAGGAAGAAGATAATTACTTTGCTTTCTTCCTACCGGCGAGAGAAAATTAAAATATTGTTATATTGTTGACACGTAACTTAGTATTGTTGGTTCGGCGCTTCAATAAATAGTGAAGATCATCAGGACAATGTGCACGTTGATGTCTATCGATATTTTTTACTCTAAGGAATAAAAAAAATGATTTCACAATATTGTTACGACATGCCTGTTTTTTTTTCAATGTTATGTTTTTTTGTGTACTAAACACGTTCATTTCATAATGTTATGTATGAATTATCACAAAACAATTCAATATATAAACACATACCAGTAACAAGCGTATTGTGTAAGGTGACCAGACGTCCTGATTTTTAACTATTTGTCCCGATTTTTGGGAAAGAATGCACGACAAGCTAGGGAACGTCGAGGTCGGAAAGGGAATATACGGTTTTCGGCGCCCATGTAGCTATTTCGCCAGGATATGTGTTTTATATTATTTTTGTTAATTTTATAATGTTAAACTTTAATAATAACAAATCATTGTTGAGAACTGCTTATCAAAGTTTACATTGTTGATTCAACCACCATTGTTTGGTAAATAAAGTGTGGACATAGAAAAAATCGCAATTGAGTGTTGAGACTTTGAAAGTTATTTAATGTGTGAAACATAATTTAACAATTTTTTGTGAAAACGTTCATGACCTTTTAAACAACGACAGGAATGTACTTAAAAAAATTCACTCAAATGAGAAATATGCCAAATAATAAAATAATACTGGTACTATACATAATTTTGTAATGTATTACATTTGTAAATTGTACTTATATTGATATTAAAATTAATATATTATAATACTATTTTTGCGTTCTATAAAAATTGTTGTTGCTCCATAGAGTATCTTTACATTTTATAATCTATAGAATCAAATAAGACCAACATATTTTTTTCACATTTCATAATATTTTGGCGAAATTTAATATTCTTTCATAATTTTCAATTAAAAAAAAATTAATAATTGGTTAAAAACATTTCTGAAGTGATTGTGGTTTTGAAATTATTTGACAATGTAATATGGTATACAGGTAAAAATTCCTCAGTATCCCATCCAGAACAAAATAAACTGAATAAGGAGACATGGAATGACCAAGTGTAGGCCTCTGTCTCTGCAAAATGTCTACTGAAGGTTTGTGGGTTTCTTATGGATCGCAGGAGGTTCGTTGAAATTAGTAATTTCCACGAACATAACACGAGCAGCAAAAGCGCCGCGCGAGTTCGTGGCGCGCATATGTGTACGTACCTTTAATGATACATGTCTCCGCGTCTCGGACGTAAGCATCGGCGCACACCAAACCGCGCCGATAACGTAAGGAAAAGGAGTAGGAGGGGATGAGTAGGGAAGGAAAGAGCACAGAACACAGTCTTTAACCACCACAGAGGATATCAAGTTACGTCACAATACGTCAACGGCAGTAAATTTTCGTCATCACGGCACATGTCTACCGCAGTAGTAGACGGAACGTCGAGTTTTAAAATAACTGGAACTTGACCATTTAGCCCGGAAGATCAACAAAACGGTTCATGCTGTCTCATATTTGTGAAAGATATTAATAAAATCTGATAATAATAAATAATAATAATAACAATGATAATAATAATTTTAAATGCAAGGTTTTTTATAAATATTTTTATCATTGATTAGTAACTTAATTTTTACCATATTAGTTGGCCTATATAATAAAAAGTACCACTGAAGTAGAACTTTCAGAAATAATGTCAATTTTTCCTTGCAAGAGGATATTGACAGGCAGTTCCTGATTTTCACTGCTAGCCAATTAGAGAGGATTTTTAGGTTCTAAAAGTTAAGGTTGCAACATAATATAGTGATAAAATTAATTTAATAAGTCTTTATATCCAACCAACTGATTTTTTATAACTTACAAAAAACATTTCTCAATAATTTGTGGGTGGGATCTAGCGATATTACATTTATATTACACATGTTACTTCTAAATTAAAAATAAATAATGTTATATTCACATTATTTATTTTTAATTTAAAAGTAGTGTAATATAAATGTAAAAATATCGCTAGATCCCACACAAAGTAATGAGAAAAGTTTTTTTGTAAGTTATACTATAAAAAAATCTGTTGATTTGATATAAAGACTATTACATTAATTTTATCAATATACTATATTGCAATCTTAATTTTTAGAACCTAAAAATCCGCTCACTGCTAATTACAATAAAGGAAAACTGAGGCAGTGAAAGAAGAGGAATAATAATACATTCTATAACACAGTAAGTTTAATGTTTCATTGATCTAAGATCTGTTGTAAATATTATGATTAGATGATAAAAACTTAAAGCGAGCTAACTCATGTCACTATGTTTCGTACGCCACTGATTGCAACAAGTTTTCGCCCTTTCATTTGAAAACACAGCTTCTCTAATTTCTCGCTTGCGTAAATTTTCCATACGTGTATGAACCAGCCAATCAGAATATCCTCTTTTATAGTCTCTTTCTTGTGTGGACCAATCAAAGTGTTGCATAATTGATGGCGGCACTAAAGAGTCGCTGAAATCTGGGCACTCGTTAACGCTGTAAATGGAAACAGGGGGAGCGAGGTGTAGAGTTACCAGGTTCATAAAACTTAAAAGATATCTGTACGCTTGATGATGAGGACTGCATCATGAACAGAAATTCAATTACACCCGACATGTCTAAGATGCGATACTTTGTTTTTTATTATGCACAGAAACTGTCGGTCTGATTTTAAAATGAGGGTATGACAGTTCTTAAAGAATATTTAAACCATTTCCCTTAAGGGAGAAATTATTAAATGTAAAAGAGATCCTTTTTTTTTTTTACTTAATACAGGCTGTCCATTTTACAGCAGTTCGCCCTTAATTCCTGCTTTCCAGAGTCGCCCTTAATTCCTGCTTTCCAGAGTTTCCTATCATCCCATTTGTCCTTCTTCCATACCCTCTACATCATGGCATCATTTATTCCCTCATACCATATTCTTCTGCTTCCCCCTCTTCCTTCTGCTTGGTACCATCCAATCTATCACCCGATTAGGCCACTGTTCATCCGACATCCTTTGTACATGTCCATACCACTGTAAAGCTATCTTTGTTATCCTATCGATAACAGGCTCTTGTGCATCCATTTCTTGTCTCGTAATATGTGTACTTCTAATATGTTGTAATTTGGATATTCTCATACTCCTTTGTAATTCATCCATTTCTGCCGCCAAGACTCTTTTCTGCATCCTTTCATTCCTTTCTTTTTTTTTTTTAAGGATTCATTACATGCGCTGTAAAAAGGTTAAAAGCAGAAGTACAGGAAGATCTTCCACTCACCCACTGCACTCCACTCTATGGTGCGACAGACCAAGAAAGCACGTAGCCTACCAGCCGGCTGCTGACCTCGTTTCCACATGTGTTAATCACAGATGTGTACGATCATCCTGCCAATATGATAAAGTGATCCCACTACAGGCCATATGAAACCCTTGGGATAATAGGAGATTAGGACTCCCACTTTTTCTAGACATCAGCACTTGATATCAGCTGGGTTGTCAGCCCTGTGTGACAACCGTCTTTACCTCCAGAATAAGCGTCTGGTACACATTTCCGTTAGATATTTTGTCGACTGCAGAGCCATAGTGCCCAGGGTTGGGTCAATTTAAAAATCCTGACCCCACCGGAACTCGAACTCTTGACCTTTGGTTTGTAGCGTATTGCCTTAACCAACTACGATATGGCGTTTCCCCCATCCAGCCAGTATAGGGCGATTTATAGTTCCTTGTCTCTAGTCCCAAAGGTCGCGGATTCAAACCCCACCGAGATCGATATTTTTTTTAGGATGGAAAAATCCAAGGGACAAGTACTCCGGGAGTAACTTTAAGCCGTGGGCCCCAAAAGAAATATTTTCAAATTCGCAAATGAACAGCAAGCCCAATAAAAAGGCCCCTGTGCAAAATTTAACCGACCGTAATCCATCCTAGTAATACCTTACTTTCAACCAGTTGTCTCATAGAATCGGAACGCTGACCATATACCATTCACTGACACCTATTGGGAAACAAGTGTAACTAATTCTTTATGATTAAGATTCCTCCCGATAAGGGGCACCCATTTCGCATTTAAGGAACTTAAGGATATACTAGGAAGAAGAAAAAGAACTTATATCTTATATTTTTAGAAAGGATTAATTATGTGAGTAGATAGGAACAGAGGGAATCTCGTTAATCCATTCATAATTAATCCTTTCTAAAAATAATTAAGCACAGATACAAGGATATTTTCCACTCAGCACTCCACTCTATGGCGCGACAGGCCAAGAAAGTCCTTGGTCCACCTCTCGGCTACTGACCTTACATCCACATGTGTTAATCACAGAGGTGGAGGATCATCTAAACTAGACAGTATATGGGTGACACATTGTCAGCATGTCCGGAATCCGCACTTATAACTGGTTCTCTCAAATTCTAGCCGATATTATGATTGTATCTACCCAATTTTCTCACAATGCTGGGCGGGCACATGTTCAATACTGGCCGAAATTCCACGAGAAAATGTATTTGAACCAGCTCATGTCTCGTAAATCTGCATCAAAGCAAGATGTCTTAAATCGCTTGGCTACGGTGCGAGACATCTAACATACACTTAAAAAAAAATAAGCATTTATTTCACAAAGGGAGAAAATGAGTTCCTCCTATCTAAACGTCTTCCGACTAAGAATTTAAGGAATAAAATGTATATAATTTATTCAGCAGGTTTCATGATGTTTCACATGTTCTACCGTCATTCTCTGTTACATTCCTCTGCCCTTCCAATCTCCATCGACCAATCATTTTTCGCTCATGCTGCTTAAAACGTCATTGGTTCTCGCTATTTCTGGCTGTCCTCTTTTTATGTTACTATTTGGCCTTCATTGTATTTTTCTTGGGAATCTGTTTTTTGTCATTCTATACATTATATTACCAAACCATGTTAATGTTTTTTTTATGAAATCCACAATATTCAAGTTTGAACATTCATACTTTGTTTTATTACACTGTTTCTTATTTTACCTCTTCTGTACTTTTTAGCTGAAAGCCACCAAAAGTACAACTCTGCAGTTATAAAACATATTTTTAGTGTTTGGCAGTTCCTGACAATAGTTGACAATGCATTACATTTTCGAGGAGCAGTTATAGTGGAATAGTGAAAGATAATAGAGAAGTACGATGACATTCACATTCTATTGAGTAACACCAAGGAATTGGGGCTGAAAATAAACTCGATAAAACTAAATATCTGGTTACACACCCTTAATATATATTCCGAAAGAGAAATTTTGAAGAAGTGGCCGCATTCAAATAGCTGTGAACAATAATTGCAAAAATGCGCGGTGCAGAAGGAAAGTAACTATTGGCTTAATTCTTTTACGTAATGTGAAAGGATGCACAAGAGCGGATAGAATAAGGAATGAAACTATACGAGAAGAATTAAATATATATAGAATTGAAGATAAAATCAGCGAAAATAATAAGAAATGGACAGAACACTTAATGAGGATGAACAACGAAAGAATACCAGAAAGAACCTTCCTGTATAATTCCAGAGGAACAAGAGATGTTGGCCGACCACGTAGAAGATGGACTCCACTTTTAACTTCGCCGGAACAGGCTGCATAGCCTAAACCTTGTAGTAGAAGGAGGCGGGTTTAATTCTGGAAATGCATGGCTATTACGCATTGCCATCTCAACTTCTCACATATTAAACTGAAAATATATAAAACTGTTATTCTTCCAGTTATAGATTACTATATAAATACGAATCATGGACTCTTACTTTAAGGGAGAAGAAAGATTACAAGAATTTAGCTCTTAGGAAAATGTTTGGATCAAAGAGATGAAGAGACAGGTGAATGGAAAAGACTACATAACAGGAGTTACATGATATTTATGAGGAACCAGATGTAATAAGAATAATTAAGTCTTGTAGACTGAATGGGCAGGACATGTGGCACGAATTGGGAATGAAAGAGGGGCACGGAAACTCATAAGAAAACCAGAAGGATACCACCCAATAGGTAGGGTAAGAATGAAGTGCGTGAATAGTATTAACCATGATTTGAGGGAGATAAATTATACAGGAGATGATTGCAAAACATTAAACTCGTGATCCAATGGAGAGCTTATGTCCGCGCGGCCAAGAATCTATGGGTTCGACAGTGTCAGTGAGTTAGTGATGAAGAGAAATGTATATGTGTGTATGGTAGTAAGTTTTGGAAAGCCCTATACTATAAAACAAAAGAAAGGTCTATTTGCAACGTATCTCAGATGTTCATACCGTATTTTCTATTTTAGCATCGGTAACATTTGTGAAGCAGCATTGAGAATGGAACAAATAAATTGAATGCCATCCGGAAGGTCTGTACGGTTGACGGAAGAGGCTCTTCTCAAATGACAGATTTCTCAGAAAGGGGGTTGGGAGTGATGAGTCGGTTTGATTTACTAAACAGCCCTCCCTGAATAGTGGAATAGTACTTGTGGGGAAGATACAAGTGGCGAGGGAGGAAATGAACATATTGTCCATAGTGACTCACGTATCGATTTCAAGATACAACGGCTTTCACATAGAAAATACATTTCAGTTCTTTAAAAATAAAAGGAAATATTTTGTTTCAGGAAAACAAATGAGAAGCTTTCTTTTTCCAAACTATCATGTTCATCTTTTTTTTTAATGAAGTTAGTGAAATTATGTACTAATGTATGTTAGAACAACCACAGGTTAGGAACTACAAAGCCACAGATTGCAAACCATGTCGAATGCTATCGATTGCATTATTAACTATGTTTGTGGTACCAATTTATGTTTTCTTATATTGCGATATCTAACGACATATTTCGTAACTACGTCCTACATTTAATAGGTTACATTAGGACCGCTGTGTTCTCGACGTAGCGTGCTGCCTTGTCACGCAGCGGGCTCGGGCGAGGTTTTCTTCGGGGTATTCCCTCACCTGTAAGACAAATGTCAGGAAGTTTAGGGCCCAACAGTCCCCAAAAATCATCCGGCCATCATCATCCTTATCATCATCATCCTTCACCGGTGTCGAAAGCAACGGGAAGCTACCACACCTATAATTCCCCAGTAAAGCTGCAAAGCATAGCATGAAAATGCTATGATTGCAGTGAAAGACCTGCCCTCGGGCAGAATTACTATGGATGAAGGGATTAGGATTTGGGAAAATAAGAATTAGGGTTAAGGTAAGTTAGCTATATTTAGCGTCCCGCACCGTAGCCGAGTGGTTAAGGCAAGAAACCTTGGCGCAGAGCTACGGGACTTGAGCTGGTTCGAGTCTCCATGGGGGAAGACATTTTCTCTTAGAATTTCAGTATGGGACCGGTATCCACCCAGCATCGTGAGGCTTTGGGTATCTACAATAAGTAGCGACTCCAGGTTGAGAAGACCAGCTATAACTGCTGGGGGACCCGACATGCTGATCACTTGTCATCCCTACACTGGCTAGATGATCGTCTACCTCTGTGATTAACACATGTGGATGTGAGAGGCCAGTAGTCGGCTGGTTGATCAAGGGCCTGTCGCGCTTTGAGTTTTGAGCTATATTTAGTATACAGTATTTTAAATGTTTTATTATTCTTCTTAGGGGCAACAAACTGCACTCCAATGGAATTGGAGACGATACCTAACATGAAAGTGGCTTTTTTTTGTTTATATGTCAATTTACTGTGTATGGTAAATATATCTTCTTTTCTGTGGTCTCATGGCATAGCTTAGCCAGATAGTCTGCCTTGAAATAATCTCTATTATCTTGCGTTGTGTGTGTGTGTGTGTGGTGTGTGTGTGTGTGTGTGTGTGTGTGAACATATCCCATTAAAATCGGTTTGTTTTTTGTAGATGTGTACGCCAAACAATGTACAACAAAAAAAAGAACCAATGAGATTGTGACCAACCAAGAAAAATCGGGGATTTTTAAAAATATGTATCACCAAAATTAAAAACACTAAAACGGACAAATTAATATTATAGAATACAATTAGCGACTTGAGATACTGTAATTATACTGTTTTTGGCATTTTTAATTACGGTAAGAATGTATAAAAGTTTTCTAGAGGCCAAAATATCATATACATATATTTTTTTTCGAAAAATTGGGAATTTTTAGGAAAATGATACATATGAGATTTTGGCCTCTAGAAAAATTGGGATTTTTTAGGAAAACGATGCACAACATCAAAAACAGTATAATGTCAGAATCTCAAGTTGCTAATTGTATCGTCATCATCATCCATGCCAGTATTAGGTCATGTGGCCTGTTACGGTCTTAAAAAGGAATTTTTCATCCGGCGCTTTTTTTCGGGTCCCAGCGATCTGTTGTCTTGAGGCAGCAACGAAGCATGGCTTTTAGAATTCTATGAGATGATTTTCGTTGAAGATGGGCTTTCCAAGTGTTCTGGTAGTTTTGTATACGGTGTAGAATGGGTTCTACATCCAACTCTCCCATAATTTCCTCATTTCTTTTAATAGTATATATATATATATCTGCTTTCACACGCCAATTTCAGTGGGAGATATGTTCGCATCTGTTAAATAAGTATAGAGCTGTACCATAATTGATCCCTATTAGGTTCGTCTTCCGGGCATATAGGCCGTGGTCCAGTCGTTCTTCTACTCGACGTTTCGTCTACTGCTGCGGTAGACATCTTCAGGAGATACTGCGTGCTCTCTGTGAACTCCTCAACAGTCGGCTGCAGACTGGCTGGTCGTTGGAAACTCCCTCCCTATTTATAGGCACGCCCCTGGTGGAGAGGCGGTTTTCTGCGCGGTCCGTGTTGCGTGCTGTTTTGTCCAGGCTGTCGCTAGCAGAAGTCATAGGCTTCGTTGTCGTATTGTGCAGTGCCGGGATCCAGATTTTGTTTATCTTCATGGTTTCTTCTTTTTGTTAAAGGAATTTTTGTGTTTATATATTTCAATGGCTTCTCTGTACAGTCTGCTGTAATAATGTGATGTTTGGGACAATACCTGTGTTTCTTCGAATCTTATTATATGTTCTTGGTTGTTCATCCAGTGTTCCGCTACGGCTGATTTTTCCTTTTGTTTTGTCTGCAATGCCTCTTGTGTTCTTGCAATCTTGTGGTAACCATTCTTTTTGTTGTGCCGATATAAACCTGTCCACAACTGCAAGGGATGCGATATATACCGGCAGTACTTAACGGATCTCTTGTATCTTTGGCTGGGCGCAGTATATTGCTGATTTTTTGTGTTGGCTTGTAGGTTGTAGATATGTTGTATTTATTTAATATTCGACCAATTCTCTCCGTTATTGTCTTGATATATGGTAGGTACACCTTACCCTTAGCCTCCTCCTTGTTCCCGTTTTCGGATTTGTATTTATTGGGATTTATGGCTCGGCGAAAATCTGTTTTGCTGTATCCATTGGATTGAAACGCAGCTTGGAGATCCGTTAAGTACTGCCGGTATATATCGCATCCCTTGCAGTTGTGGACAGGTTTATATCGGCACAACAAAAAGAATGGTTACCACAAGATTGCAAGAACACAAGAGGCATTGCAGACTAAAACAAAAGGAAAAATCAGCCGTAGCGGAACACTGGATGAACAACCAAGAACATATAATAAGATTCGAAGAAACACAGGTATTGTCCCAAACATCACATTATTACAGCAGACTGTACAGAGAAGCCATTGAAATATATAAACACAAAAATTCCTTTAACAAAAAAGAAGAAACCATGAAGATAAACAAAATCTGGATCCCGGCACTGCACAATACGACAACGAAGCCTATGACTTCTGCTAGCGACAGCCTGGACAAAACAGCACGCAACACGGACCGCGCAGAAAACCGCCTCTCCACCAGGGGCGTGCCTATAAATAGGGAGGGAGTTTCCAACGACCAGCCAGTCTGCAGCCGACTGTTGAGGAGTTCACAGAGAGCACGCAGTATCTCCTGAAGATGTCTACCGCAGCAGTAGACGAAACGTCGAGTAGAAGAACGACTGGACCACGGCCTATATGCCCGGAAGACGAACCTAATAGGGATCAAGACGCCGGCCGTGAAAGCCTACAGTTATACATGTACCATAATTGATCAAAAGTATTTTTTTATTTAGGCCTATGACATATTCAGTTTTGAAAAAAGGCTGTTCAGTTATTGTCAGAGCTATGGGTATCGGTGCATTGCTTTCATTTGATTCAATCTCCACCAAACTATTGTAAGACTTCTATATTGGATTCAATAAATGGCTGAATTCAAATATCTAGGAATAATAAATACAAATATGAATGAAGTGTAAAATAAAATTAAACGTAGGCCCAACTCAAGAAATGAATGCTATTACACATTGCAAGGAAACTTGTCATCATAACTTGATTAAAACAACGTTAAACTGAAAATATGTAGGCCAAGAGTCCTTATTCTTCCATTTTTAACATATGGATGGGAAACCGGGCTCTTAATTTAAGTGAGGAGAGACGATTACGAGTATTTGAGAATAAAGTTCTTAGGAATATTTTTGGAACAAAGAGAAATGAACAGACAGGTGAATGGAGAACACTATACAAAAGTGAGCTACATGATCTTTATGGAAAACCAGATGTAATAAGAACAGTTAAGTCCAGTTATTTCGCTCCAATCACGGGTAGGAGAGACGTGGTAAAATCCTTCATCAGATGGATTGACCAATTCGTGTAGTTGCAGAACAGGTGATTTGCTTATACCAGTAGAGGGCAGAAGAAGAAGACGTTTAGGCCTAACTATAAAGAGGAATAGATAACGCAGTGCTATGTACAGTCTTCTCTACCAAAATATAATGAGAATTACAGTATTATAACTATTTTCTTCTTTACGGTTTCGATAGTAAGATGTTAATTATATAATTTTTTAGCTGGTAAGTCAGTCTTCCTCAACTAAGTTATTAAACTTCTTCAAGTTATTCTAATATGGAGGCCTTTCGAAAACAATGTTTCATCTTCTGCGTTTTAACTGGAACTCATGGCTGATGGTGTTATATAGGTCGTATAATGGATTTATGTCTGCGGTTATGTTCTCGTTCAGCAGGTCTTTATTCCTTGCTTCTTTCAGAATCCCTATGTCTTCAAGGATGCTGATCCTGTTGTTGTTATACTCTTGTGTAGTATTGACATAGAGTTATTGATTTTTTCAAATCGATGACCAGTTTCGAGTATATATTTGGCAAAATTGATTTATCTTCATTATTAATAAAATGTTTGAAATGTTCCGAATATCGTATATTAAAGTTTCTTATTGTTTTGCCTATGTAGAATTTTTCACATCTATTGTGTTTTCGTTTATAGACGCCTTTATTTTCATACTTATTTGTTGTTTCTGTTTTGTTAGAAATTATGTTATTGAGTTTATTATTGGTTTTAAAGGCATTTTAATGTTTTATCTTGTTTCTTGTCGAATTAGCTAATTTGGTCGTTTCATTTCCTGTATAAGTTAGTGTAATCCATTTGTTTGTATTTCTTTTTCTAGTTTTGTTATCTTTGTTAAATTGGTTCTTTTTTTTTTTGTTTTCTGACTAATTTGTTGATCATTTTTTCTTTGTATCCAATGTTATGTGCTAGGGATTTTATACAGTTTAGTTATTTTCTGTGGTTTGTTTTGTTTAGTGGTACCTTTAACATTCTGATCAGCTATAACGTCTGGGGGACTCGACATGCTGACCACATGTCATCCCTACACTGGCTAGATGATCGTCTACCTCTGTGATTAATACATGTGGATGTGAGACCAGCAGCCGGATGGTAGGCCAAGAGCCTTCTAGGCCTGTCGAGCTTGGAGTTTATCTGCTCGTGCATGTGCATGGTGTTTGCTTCGGACTTAAAAACAATTTATGCGTCCCATATTGGAAACTTTGTCCGTTATTTTATTTAGAGTTAAAAATATAACATTTATCCATTTTTTTCGATAGAAAACTCCACTAGGTTACTTATTTTAACATGAAAAAGGGACGTGTCCCAAAAATATCCTAACCCTTATTTGGACAACCTTTAAAAGAAGATTTATGAAGTACCGCCGGAAGGAATAGCCGTGTAACAATTGGGACATGATATTTGACCTTGATCCCGGAAGATTGCTGGAGTGACCGGCGCCGACTGGTGAAGTGATGTGTTCTCCCCTTGTTCGTGTGAAGTTACATCGTACCCCCTGCTAGCAACCCTCGTCATCCGTCATTCTCTATGTCATATACCTCTCTCCTTCCCTTTCCCTTCAAAAAACTACAGATTCCCAATGTCTGTTTATCAAACAATACAAATTGTTTGGTTATTATTTTGTTCTCCTTTATGAGAGTTGGATTTAAATATTTTATTTTACTGTACATAGAGAACTCAGCAGAGAAACATTTACAGAGTGCTCTTTGATGTTGGCTAAGTGTTTTGAAATAAGTTGGTGTTTTGAGTAGAAAATATAAGACGGAAAGAAGAGGGAAGAGCGAGATAAAACATGGAAATTCAATTCCAACTAAGCAAGAAGAAAACATATCTGCAAGAGATGAATAGAGTGTATACAGAGTGGTAATCAAAGAAGATAAAATAATTATATTTGTGTAACCTGTCTAATAATAATAATAATAATAATAATAATAATAATAATAATAATAATAATAATAATAATAATAATAATAATAATAATAAACAAGTTAAAGTGATCCCATTACAGCCCATTGGAGGCCCTTATGGTAGTAGGAGGTAAGGCTTCCACTTTTTCTAGACAATCGGCATTTGATGAGAGCCGGGTTGTCATCCTGCGTGAAGGCCGCTTTTACCGCTATAACAAACATCCGATACTCATTTCCGTTAGAGGCTAAGTCGACCCAGGGCCATAGTGCCGCCAGAAGGTTTGGGTCAGTTAAAAAATCCTATTCCCACCGGGACTCTTACCCTAGATCTTCCGGCTTTTAGCGATTTGCCTTAATCACTACATTACGGCGTGTCCCGAACAAATATTATAATAACATATTAGCTGCGGTTATGCTCCTTGCCTCTAGTCCCGAGGATCACGGGTTCAAACCCAACCGAGGTCGATAGATCTTGTAGGATGAAAAAATACAAGAAACAATCCTCTGGGAGGGACTTTAAGTCGTGGGTCTAGAATCTTAAGATTTTCACACTCGTAAAACCCTTAAGTCTGAAAATAGAGACCTCTAAGTAAAATTTACCGAACTTCATTATCACAAGTAATGCCACGAGTGATTTCCAATTTATCTAGAGGATTTGGAAATTAAGAGTGACATTTGTTATGACTATTTAAAGAATAAAATTAAAATATTTACTCAAAAGTCATTATTTAAATATATTTGCCAGTTTAATAATAATGCTACACGGTGAACTAGTGGTTATGCTCCTTGCCTCTGGTCCCGAGGGTCGCGGGTTCAAACCCGGCCTGGATCGATGGATTTTTTTAGGATGGAAAAATCCAAGGAGCAAGTCCTCGGGGAGAGACTTTAAGCCGTGGGTCCCGAGTCTAAAGATTTTCAGGCTCGTAAAAGATCCTTAAACCTGAATGAAAATGCCTCTAAGCAAAATTTACCTAATTTTCCCGTCCTAATACTACCTTGGTTTCCTAAGATGTCAGTATGAGGAGAAACACTACCATGGACTACTCAAATGACATCTATACGAAAACAAGTGTAACTAAATTAGTATGGTTCAAATTCTTCCCTGTAGGGGGAGAGGGCCTAAGGGAAACATGGGCTTAAAATAAAAACAAAAAATGTTTAAATATTTATATACGGTGATGTTTGAAAACGTATCAGAAACATGAGATTATGTAATTCACTGCTACTTGATCGTATTTCTTATTGGCAAATGGGATCGCAATATTGTAAGAATGCACCCTCGTGGAGAAATAATGAAATACATCAAACTGTATACTATAATCAACATTGCTAACTAACTAACTCACTGGCACTATCGAACCCGAAGGTTCATGGCCGCACGGACATAAGCTCTCCATACATCCCTATCCAGAGCTAACGCTTTCCAATCATTCCCTGTATAATCTACTTCCCTCAAATCATAGTTAATGTTGTTCTCCCACCTCATTCTTGGTCTACCAATTGGACGTTTTCCCTCTGGCTTTCCTACAAGAAGCTTCCATGCACGTCATACATTCCCCATACGCGCAACATGTCCTGCCCATCGCAGTCTACGAGACTTAACTGTTCCCATTATATCTGGCTTCCTATAAAGACCATGTAGTTCATTGTTATGTAGTCTTCTCCATTCACCTGTCTGTTCATCTCTCTTTGGTCCAAAAATTTTCCTAAGAACTTTATTCTCAAATACTCGTAATCTCCTTTCCTCCCTTAAAGTAAGAGTCCAGGTTTCGCATCCATATAATATAACTGGTAGAATAATAGTTTTATATATTTTCAGCTTAACGTTTTTTGAAAGGAGTTGGGACATCAAAAGTCTCTGCAATGCATAATAGCATGCATTTCCAGAATTGAGCCTATGTTTAATTTCTTTTTGCATCTCATTCCTATTTGTGATTATTGTTCCTAGGTATTTGAATTCAGCCACTTCCTCAAAATTTCCCTCATTTGTCATTAGCTGTCCATTTCCATTATATACTGAATTTCTACGTGTGACCATATATTTAGTTTTACTGATATTTATTTCCAGTTCTAATTTCTTAGTGTTACTCAATAGTGTGTGCGTGTTGGCCTTTATTATCTCCTCGCTATCGGCCAGTAGTACTACATCAGCATAAACTAACAGCTTATTAATACCATTCAGTCGTAAGCCTTCCTCATTGTCTAAAGATTTAATGGCATGCTCTAGTACAAAATTAAATAGTAGAGGAGATAGTGCATCTCCTTGCTTCAACCCATTCTGGATTTCAAAAGTGTCTGAAAACTGTTTGCCTACACGCACCCTACTCTTTGAGCCATTTAGACACATTCGTATAAGTCTAACTAACTTTTTAGGAATTCCGAACTCCAGCAGGATACTATATAACTTCTCCCTCTTAATTGAATCATATGCTTTTTTGAAGTCTACATATAGTTGATGTACAGTACCATTATATTTCCCATTTCTTCTCTAAAATCTGTCTTAAACTGAAAATCTGATCTGTTGTAGACCTATTTCTTCTAAATGCACATTGATGATCTCCTAGAATGTCATCAATATAGGGAGTAAGTCTGCTTACTAATATATTTGTTAGAATTTTGTAAGAAGTTGAAAGTAATGAGATGCCCCTGTAGTTGTTGCAATCTGTTTTATCTCCTTTCTTATAAATTGGTATGATAATTGATTCCTTCCATTCATCTGGAAGAGCTTCTTTTTCCCAAATCATACTAAGCAACCAGCGTATCTTGTCCATCAATTTTTCTCCCCTGATTTTATCAGTTCTGCTGGGATCTCATCTGAACCTGATGCTTTATACATCTTCAATTTTTCAATCGCCATTTCAACCTCTAATGCACTTGGCTCTGCGACTAGCATTTCTGCTGTCTGTAACTTATCCTCCTCAATGTCCTGTTCTGTATGTACATTTAATAGCTGATTAAAGTAACCTTTCCATCTATTTAATATACTCCTAGAATCTGCAATCATATCCCCATTTTCATTCCGAATTATGTTTGTTCTAGCCTGAAACCCTTTCTTCTCTATACTAATTCCCTGATATAATTCTCTAATGTTCCTATTTTTTGCATTCATTTCAAGATCATTAATCTTCTCTCTCAAATATTCCCTCTTTTTACTCTTTAGTAACTTGGTGGTTTTCCGTCTAACACTACCCAATTGCTCTAAATTTACCTCATTTGGCTCGTGTAACCATTTCATTTTTGCTAGCTTTCTTTTCTTTACAATGTCGACACATTCCTCATCAAACCATTTCTTGTTTTGCCTCTTTTTTAAACAGCCAATGCTTTCTGATGCTGACAATTTAATAGTATCTCTTATAGCCTCCCATTCTTTATTTATATCAGTTTCTTCTTCCTTTGCCACATTGTCATCTGAAGATTCCAGTACATCAAATCTATTAGCAATTTTGATTTGGTATTCTTGTCGCATTTCATCATTTTTCAAGTTTTTTAATTCATATTTTACAGAATCATCTTTAGCGTTTGTTCCTCTCATAAGCGATAGCCGTTGTCTGATTTTCACTCTAACCAGATGATGATCCGAATTGCAGTCTGTCCCTCTAACTGATCTAACATCAATGATGCTACTGTGCCAGCGTTTATCCACTAATACATGATCTATCTGGTTCCAAGTTTCTCCATCTGGGGACGTCCAGGTGTATTTATGAATATCCTTATGCTGAAATGTTGTGCTCTTAACAATGAGATTCTTCGATGTGGCAAATGTGACTAATCTAACCCCATTGTCGTTACTATCTTCATGAAGACTGAATTTGCCTATTGTTGGTTTGAATATATCTTCCTGCCCCACTTTTGCATTAAAATCTCCTAAGACAATTTTCATATGATATCGTGAAGAAGGCTATCAAATAAGCATTCTAATTCTTCATAGAACTCATCCTTGATCTTGTCATCTTTATCTTCTGTGGGGGCATGTACATTTACAATTATAAAATCATGTCGTTTACCCTTTAGAATTATGTATGATATCATATCACTAACAAACTTAATATCTCGGATAGCGGATAGGATCCTCCTTCTGACTAAAAAAACCCGTTCCAAATGCAGGTCTTTCTGCACCCCCGTAGTATAACGCAAAGCTTCCTGATTCCTGACTACCTTCTCCTGGCCACCTAACTTCCTGTAAAGCGACTATATCCAAGGGCGATTTATCCAATTCCCGCGTTAATATCTCTAGTGCCCCGCTATTGTATAAAGTCCTAACATTCCATGTTCCTAGGAACATGTCCCTGTGTTTGAGCCTTTGGCATGGGTTCCCTGAAGTAGTCCCCGCCCGGAGAACCGAATGGGGGACTATTTGACCTCCGGAAAATTTTACCCCAGATGAACCCATGTACGCATTTCTTGACTGTTGTATTTTTTATGATGAAAGATCGTCAGTCTTTCGCCCAAGGTACTTTTTTCGTCTGGCTTATCACCTTCGACCAGTCCGGCATGGGTAACCCTATCGGCAGCAATGCTACCGCCGGCATAGCTCTCAGGATCATTTAAGCACGCAAGCCACTCCACCACGACAAGGTAAAGATACCATGGAGGGTAATCAACATTGCATGTTATTAATTTATTTTTTAGTGAAAACTCAGTAAAATCAAGGAATCTGATCATTATTTGCTATATTCAATATATTTGTTGGAGAAAAATAATGCTCTGAGCTGTTCAGAATATTAAAAAGGAGGAGCTTTCTTTATCACAGAAGCAGGAGCAGATAAAGTGAAATCGATAAAGAACGATGTGAAACAAGAATGTCATTGGTTGTAAAACAAATTTCATTGAAACGTGATTGGTCATTTGAGGTAGGCCTATGAGTTAAAAAATCCTAATAATAACTTAGTTGTCTTCTAGATGTCTCACTGGGTCTGTGTGTTGAGCACATACCATTCATGACATCTGTAGAGAAATAAGTCTGATTAAATCAGCTTGATCTAGAAAACTCCTAATAAAGGAGAGGCTATGGGTAGACCCAAATGGAAATATATTCAATAAGTAAGTATAATAATATATTAAGTATAACAAATTTTAATCATTGGTTAAAGTCACAGTTATGAATATATAGACTTACTTACTTACTCACTGGCACTATCGAACCCGTAGGTTCATAGCCGCGCGGACATAAGCTCTCCATACATCCCTATCCTGAGCTGCTTTCCAATCATTTCCTGCGTATTCTTCTTCCCTCAAATCATAGTTAATGTTATTCTCCCACCTCATTCCTGGTCTACCAACTGGGCGTTTTCCCTCTGGTTTTCCTACAAGAAGCTTCCATGCACGTCTTTCATTCCCCATACGTGCCACATGCCCTGCCCATCGCAGTGTACGGGACTTAACTGTTCTTATTATATCTGGCTTCCTATAAAGACCATGTAGCTCATTGTTATGTAGTCTTCTCCATTCACCTGTCTGTTCATCTCTCTTTGGTCCAAAAATTTTCCTAAGTACTTTATTCTCAAATACTTGTAATCTCCTTTCCGCCCTTAAGTAACAGTCCATGTTTCGCATCCATATAATATAACTGGTAGAATAATAGTTACAAAAACTTAATTTAAATTTAAATAAATCTACAGTGGAAATGTATGATCAACTAAAGGAAAGTATACATTCAGCAGCTTTAGAAGCACTTGGGACAGAACATCTAGAAGTAAAAAGAAATAATGAATGGTTTAATGAAGATATTAAAAAAATAGAAGAGGAAAAAAAGAAAGCACGGATGAAATGGTTATCAGATCACTCAACAACATCTCGAAATGAATATATCACTTTAAAACATAAAGCAAAGGCGGAAGTGAGAAGAAGAAAAAATGAGTACTGGGATAATATATGCTCGAATATAGATCATTCAATTGGATATGCTAGAACCAAAGAAGCTTGGAAAACGTTACAAAATATCAGGAAATCAGAAAGAAAGAAGATAAATATTCAGTTGATAAGACCATCAGAATGGATGCAACATTATAAAGGTTTACTTCAAGAAAATAGAAAGGAGTTTCAACTTCAAGATACGGATGTAGAATATAAATTTGACACTCCAGAGATAACAGAAGATGAAGTTAAAAGAGCTTTGAAAGAGGCAAAAAATGGGGGAGCACCAGGAACAGGAAATATTCAGACGGAACTCCTAGAATATGGAGGAGATATTTTAGTAATATTTTTAACAAAACTTTTTAATAAAATTGAAATTGGAGACGATATCCCAGAAGACTGGAATTTATCGTACATTACTCCTATTTTTAAAAAAGGTGATAAAAAACTGTGTTCCAATTACAGAGGTATAAGCGTTATACCTTCAACAGCTAGGATTTTTAGTAAAATTATAAATTTTAAACTTAAGGAGATAAAAGATAACTTAAGAGAAGAACAATATGGATTCCGGAGTGGAAGATCATGTATTGATAATATTTTCTGTATTAGACAATTACAAGAGAAAATCCTAGCAAAAAATAAAGAACTACATATAACCTTTATTGATTTAGAGATGGCATATGATAGTGTACCTCGACAATTGTTATGGATGGCAATGGGAAATATGAATATCTGTGATAAATGGATTGATATTGTTAGGACGATCTATAGTAATACAAAAGCTAAAGTAAAAATACAGAATAATTTAACAGAGGAATTCACAGTGAATAAAGGCCTTAAGCAGGGATGCAGTTTGTCACCAATCCTTTTTAACATTTATTTAGACCAGGCTCTTAACTTGTGGTATAAAAAATGTTCTGAAATGGGTATTCCTATAGGAGGAAAAGTACTGCATTCATTGTTGTTTGCAGATGATCAAATAATTTTTGCAGGGGATGAAGATGATATGAAATATATGATAAATAAATTAATGGAAGAATATAAAAAATGGGGACTGAATATAAATTTACAGAAAACAGAATATATGTGTTTGGGAAAGGATGTAGATGACCTCATACTTGAAACAGGGAAAATAAAAAAATGCGAATTTTTTAATATCTTGGGTCAATAATTACAAGTTTCGGTACCTGTAGGAGAGATGTACAGGCTAAAATTGCAATGACAAAAAATGCAACTAAGACATTACATGGAGTAATTTGGAACAAAAATATTACAAAGGAAACTAAAATGAAAATTTATAAGAGCATAATACAGAATATTTTGTCATATGGAAGCGAAACTTGGTCTTTGACGGAATTACAAAAGAATAAAATTAGAACAGTTGAATTCGATTATTTTAGAAGAAGCCTCCAAAAAACAAGACAGGATCAAATAAGAAATAAATTCCTTTGGAGAGAAATGAAGGTCACCACATCTGATGTTAAGAGGATTGAAAACGCTTAAATGGTATGGCCATGTACAAAGAATGGAAAATGAAAGATGGCCAAAAAATATATACCAATGGTCACCCCCTGGAAGAAATAAACGTGGTAGACCAAGATGGAAATGGAAAACCTACGTCAGAACAATAATGGAGGATAGAAATTTGGAAGAGGGAGATTGGAATGATAGAGATAAATGGAAACTGAAGACGGCAAACCTATAAGTGGGGGAAAGCCGAAGAAGAAGAAGAATAGTTTTATATATTTTCAGTTTAACGTTTTTTGAAAGGAGTTGGGACATCAAGAGTCTCTGCAATGCATAATAGCATGCATTTCCAGAATTGAGCCTATGTTTAATTTCTTTGTGCATATCGTTCCTATTTGTGATTATTGTTCCTAGGTATTTGAATTCAGCCAATTCCTCAAAATTTCCCTCATTTGTCATTAGCTGTCCATTTCCATTATATAGTACATTTCTACTTGTGACCATATATTTAGTTTTATTGATATTTACTTCCAGTCCTAATTTCTTAGTGTTACTCAATAGTGTGTGCCTGTTGTCCTTTAGTATCTCCTCGCTATCGGCCAATAATACATCATCAGCATAAACTAATAGCTTATTAATACCATTGAGTTGTAAGCCTTCCTCATTCTCTAAAGATTTAATGACATGCTCTAGTACAAAATTAAATAGTAGAGGAGATAGTGCATCTCCTTGCTTCAACCCATTCTGGATTTCAAAAGTGTCCGAACGGTTTGCCTACACGCACCCTACTCTTGTGTCATTTAGACACATTCGTATAAGTCTAACTAACTTTCTAGGAATTCCGAACTCCAGCAGGATACTATATAACTTCTCCCTCTTAATTGAATCATATGCTTGTTTGAGGTCTACATATTGTTGATGTACAGTACCATTATATTCCCATACTCATTTGAATTCCCATCCCCCAAAAGCTACCAGATTGTCTTACATTTTTGGCATTGACTCCTGGCACTGGCGGAATTGTAAGCTAGTTCTGACTTTGGGCGACTGGATGGCGGAGTTACAATTATCCCCGATGATATGATGCCTTATAAATAGTAATGAACCTCCAGAAGAGTCCGGTAAACCTAATTATAAATAATTAAGATAAAATTATTTTGGCCTCACCGGGAATTGATTCTAGGACTCCATGAAATGTAGTCAGAAGCTTTTACCATAAGACCAAGATTACTTTGAACAATATTCGCCATTTTAGAATCTGACATTCCTCTAGGTTATTGTCATTTTTGTGTAACTGTGATCGAATTTGGTCACATACAAATAGGCTACATTATATTGTCACAGGACAGCCTCTATTTTCCTTCTCTGTTTTTTAGGCGTAATAAGCACAATTAATTTGTTAAAAATTTCACTTATACACTTTATTTAAGTCTTCAATTATCAACAAACTTCTATTCACAATTACATTTCCCGAAATAATCTTGTTTTAAATGTTATCTCAGTTAGAACAATTTTCCACTCACTGATAAATAACTTATCGTCACACTGTTTACCACATGACTGACTATCGCAAACTGACTGCGGTCTCCTGCCTCCGTTCTTATATAAGGCGCGAGGAAATGTCCAGAAACAGCTTCTAGACAGTTCGAAGCCTTTCTCAAATGAGGAAGCAGACACCGGTAGAACCATCTGGCAAGACAATCCAGATAATTCGCCGGGTGTGTGGATACTCTAACTCGTCATGGGTAACTCGCCCGCGCAATTCAAACGTAGCTATGCACGACACGTAACAGTGTAATAGAAGTGGATAGTTAATGGCATCCATCCATCCATAGTAATTCTGCCCAAAGGCAGGTCCTTCACTGCAACCATAGCATTTTCATGCTATGCTTGCAGCTTTACTAGGGAGATGTAGATGTGGTAGCTTCCCGTTGCTTTCCACACCAGTGAAGAATGATGACGAAGATAGTAATGATAAGGATGATAATGATGATGATGGCCATATGATTTCGGGGACCGTTTGGGCCTTAAAGTTTTCCTGACATTTGTCTTATAGGTGAGGAAAAACCCCGATAAAAACCTCACCCAGAAAAACTGCCCCGACCGGGGATCGAACCCGGGCCCTCTGCGTGACAAGGCAGCACGCTACCTCGAGACCACAGCGGTGGACAGTTAATGACAAATGAGAGAGATTTTGAAGAAGGAGCTGAATTCAAATATCTAGGAAGAATAATTACAAATCGGAATGAGATGTAAAAAGAAATTAAAATAGACTCAGTTCTGGAAATGTATGTATTATAAGGACTATTCTCATCACAAGTCCTCTCAATAAAATAAAATTAAATATATATATAAAACAGTTATTCTTCCAGTTATATGGATGCGAAACATGGACTCTTACTTTAAGAGAGGAGAAAAGATTACGAGTATATGAGAATAAAGTTCTTAGAAACAAGTTTTAACCAAAGACATACTAACAGACAGGTAGATGGAGGAGACTATAAATTAACTAAATAACTCACTGGCACTATCGAACCCGTAGTTTTATAGTCGCGCGGACATAAGCTCTCAATACATCTCTATCCTGAGCTAATGTATTCCAATCATCCCTGTACGAGTATAAACTACTTCTTTCAAATCATAGTTAATGATTTTCTCGCACCTCATTCTTGGTCTACCAACTGGCCATTTCTCCTCTGGTTTTTCTACAAAAAGCCTCCATGCCTCTCTTACATTCCCAAATCATGCCCTTTGTCCTGCCCGTAGCAGTGTACGAGACTTTACTCTTCTTATTATATCGATGACTATTATCATTATTACGGGAAACCATATGAGTCTCGTGGACTTTGAGGCTTGCCATGTGACACGAATTGGGATTGAAGAGGGGCATGGAAATTTCCTTGTAGAGAAACCAGGAGTGTATGGTGGAGAGTGTCCAGTAGGTAGGCCAAGAATGAGGTGGGAGAAAACATTAACCATAAATTGAGGGAGGTAACTTATACAGGTAATGATTGGAAAATGTTAGCTCAGGATATAGATGTATGGTGGAGAGCCATGAACATCCAGGTTTGATAATACCGGTTAATTGGTAATTATGATTTATTCACCCGTTGGTGAAAGTTGTTGCAGTAATCTTGCATTTCTCGGGAATTTTATAAGACCGTAAATTACTGGTAGGAAACTCGGTATAAAATAAATTAAAAATTATATGACGCCATGATAAAATAGAGTAAGCGAACTTGTGTGTAATAATCGTAATATTTTCCAAAAGAATGACAATGATCCAGCAATGGAAACATTTTACGAGCGCTTCAAAGATTTTTAATTATAATTTTACAGTGCGCTTGAAGTTATGGTCCATACATGGAACAATGGAAGGTATTAGGGAATAAAGCAGAACAATGGAATTACAACTCTAGTACAAAGTTGGAAGTTTATTTCCATGTTTTGTTTGTTTTGAATAGGACATTGCGTCAGAATTACACGAGCTTTTTGTGAGAGATGTGCATTATAGGACTCAAAACAACGTAAGAAAAAAGTTCGAATTAACACATATTCAACAAAAATTAATTTTTCAACATATTAGAGGTTAAATTCCTCTATTAACTTTCATCGTCTTTCTATTTCTACTAACTAACAAATTAACTAAGTCATTGGCACTATCGAACCCTTACGTTCATGGCCGCGGGTATACAAGATCTCCATTATGTCCCTATTCTGAGATATTTTATATTCATCCCCTGTATAATATACATCTCAAATCATGGTTAATGTTATTCTCCCACATCATTCTTGACCCCCTATTGGGTACTTACCCTCTGGTTTTCCTACAGAGATTTTCCATCTCCTCGTTCACTACCCATTCGTACCAGATGTCCTGCTCAACGCAGTCTACGAGACTTCACTCTTATTATTATATCTGGTTTCCTATACAGATTATGTAGTTTACTGTAAAGTAGTCATCTCCATTCACCTGTCTGTTCATCTCTCTTTGGTCCAAAAATTGTCCTAAGAACTTTATCCTCAAATACTCGTAATCATTTCCCTTTCCTTAAAGCACGAGTACATTATTGTTTCGCAATCATGTAACTGGGAAATGACAGCTATATTTATAATATTTTTAGTTTAATGTTTCTTAGAGAAGTTGGGAATACAAGACTCTCTGTAATGCACAATAGCATGCATTTCCAGAATTAAGCCTACATTTAATTTCTTTGTACACCTCATTCCTGCTTTTAATTATTGTTCCTAGGTATTTAAATTCAGCCACTTCATCAAATTTCCCTCATTTATCATTAACTGCCCATTTCCAATAAATAAGGTATTTCTATGTGTGTCCATATATTTAGTTATATTGTTGATTACTTCCAGTCCCAATTTATTACTGTTACTCAATAGTGTGCGTTTTGCCCTCCCAATCCTCTGGCCATCTTCTAATAATACATCATCATAAGTAATGCCACGAGTGATTTCCAAATTATCGATAAATTCACGACTCACGAAGTGAGGAGTGAATTTATCTAGATAATTTGGAAATCAAGAGTGGCATTTGTTAGGACTATTTAACGAATAAAATTAAGCTGTTTACTCACAAATCTTTATTTAACTATAGTTATTTTAAAATATTTATATATTTAATGTAAACGGCGATGTTTGAAAACAAATGAGAAACGATAGGTACGCTTCATCTGCTTCTTTTGTTTATCACTGCAACCAGATCATACTATTTATTGCCAAAGGAACGCAATATTGTAAGAATAATAATAATAACAATAATAATAATAATAATAATAATAATACTTTATTTATTCTGGCAGAGTTAAGGCCATAAGGCCCTCTCTTCCACTCAACCAGCACAAATACAAATAAATATTCGACAAATATAGATATACACTATACTAATTATAAACAGTTAAAGATGCAATATATGTAGCAATGTAAATGTCATGTACAAACAACATTTTATAGGGTAATAACAATAATGATACGATAATAATAATAATAATAATAATAATAATAATAATAATAATAATAATAATAATAATAATATAAATGATACATTATACGGGAAACACCAATTAATATATATATCTTACACTGGATAATAATGAAGTCGAGTTTAGAGCAAATATAAATTTAGATTTCTTTTAAAAGATGCCAATGTCCGGCAGCCCCTTATTTCTTGTGGTAGGGAATTCCAGTTGCGAGAAGTGGAGTTGGTATATGGCATGGAGTGATGTGATGTCCTATGTTGCGGTATATTAAATGCTCTCTAGTGGAGAAAAAATGAAACACATCAAACTGTATATTAATTCATTTCTGATGTCGTATGATGTAAATACGATAATTATGTTTTTCTGGATTGTTACCTGGGAAAAAATACATTTAAGAAAGTGCAAACAGTGGTTTCTTTTTTTGGTGGTATAATAAATTGCTACAAATGTTTTTATATTAACTCCCATAATAAATTGCTACAAATGTTTTTATATTAACTCCCGCATGCGGCATGTGTTGACATTCATGCACTATATATACAATCTGGTAGCCGTATTTCTCACAGGCTCAGTCACTGCAAAATAATGGTCAGACCTGGTCAGAATATTAAAAAGGAGGAGCTTTCTTTAATATGGTAATTATAACACTGATAAATATTTCGTGAAACACGACTCTGATTGGTTGTAAAACAGAAATCATTGAAACGTGATTGGTCATTGACTCCCATTAGGGGCGTGAGTTAAATAGTCAGTATAACAGCTTAGTAATACCATTAAGAGTAATAATAATTGTATTTATATGCAGATTTTCAAGTTTACACATCTTTCTGTGCCTGGAGTTTTATTTTTCTTCTCCATTCGTCCCTATCCATCCACTGCATGTCATACGGACCACTTGCTCTCATTCCAGACCTTATTACTTGCATCCTTGAGTTTTGAGGTCTTATTTTCTTTCTTCTTGCAGGTAGACACAATTCAAATGTTTTTGTATGAACATTTTTTCTTCTTGCATTCGTCGAACATGCCCATAACTATTTAACCACTTTTATCTACAACTGATTATTTAATATTCATTTTTTCTCGTACGACTTACAATTTATTTTTATTTTGAACGTCTTACTGCTCTCCTGAAGAAATCAATTTCTATAGATATAAGTTAAGTTCTTGTTCTACGTTTTTGTTGAATTTCCATACTTTTGCACTATATGTGACAGTACTACTCACTATTGAAATATAAGCCCTATTTGTAATTTATTTGTCCTGGTTATATATTTATTCCATAGGACACCATTTAACATTGCTGTTATTGCGCTACCATTATTTGGTCTGTTCTTAATGTCACTTTCAGGTCTATCCTCTTTATCTTCTTTTACCCCCAAATACTTAAATTATTCACATCCTCTAATATACCTCTTCTGATCTTCTAATATTAAATCTTCGGTTTCTCAATAACAATCTTCTTCCTTCCAAGTCTGAGCTTCTAATATTAAATCTTCGGTTTCTCAATAACAATAATAATAACAATAATAATAATAATAATAATAATAATAATAAAAACAGTTCTAGAAACACCAGATTACCCTAGAAGAACTGCATTTGTATTGTTTCGCCTAACAACGAGGCACGACTTTCTGGCAAAACGCCTTTTTTTCGTCTTGGGATAATGCAAACTCCATCCTGTGTACTATGCAACAACATATACAAATGGAGCGACTCACCTTACAACATACCCTGGCCTGCAGTCACAGACAGAAGTGAACGCTATTTGGAGGCTACGAGAAAGATGTCAAACTACGACCATAATTGATTTTATGTTAACTATTTACTGTTGTTTGTTATTTTCTTTGTATATTGATGGTCTTATGACCACAATACCAGCCATTAGATAAATAAATAAATTAATTAATTAATTAATAATAATAACTAAATGTAAATATCCTTAATGTCCAACTCAAGGTCGGGTCCAGGGATGAGGGAGATGAACCCCTATATATATATATATATATATGGTATGATAAGAAAAATAAATGCCTGGACGGGATTCGAACCCGGATCTCTGAGTCTGTACCTCAGTGTGATATCCATTACACCACCAGGCGAATCCAATTCAAACACTTATTTTTCTTATATATATATATATAGTCTGAACGACAAGGGTGCCGGCGACCACGCCTGACGAACCATCACAGGGGTAGATGAACGAAATGAAATGAAATGGATGAGATGAGTGTGGAGAAATGGTGGAATTAAATTCAGGCAGGGAAAACGGGAGAAAACCCCGACAAAACCTGCCCAAGCTTCGTTTCGTCCACCACGAAACTCACATGGAGTGACCGAGAATCGATCTCGGAACCCCAGCGGTGAGAGGCGGACGTCTAACCGCTTGCGACACGGCTAATACAAATACTACTACTACTACTACTACTACTACTACTACTACTACTACTACTACTACTACTACTACTAATAATAATAATAATAATAATAATAATAACAATAATAATAATTGGAAGTGCGAGTATTTTAAGAAAACGCTTTAATTATAGTATGAATGCCAATTGTTTGTTTTTAACCTGCAAAAAGTTGCGAAACCAAACCTCTTGCAGATAAATGGAAACTAAATATGAATGTATTGTGGTCCATCACATTATGACATGTAATTTAGGATTTGCAAGAAACAAGAAATTGAACGTGCGTGTATTTGGGATTATGTCTGGCAATTCTGCTAATTAAATGACGCGTAGTATTGAAATGTTTGGCATAGTATTAATGATGTGGAAACCGTTGTGTGCGGTCATGTCGGTTGAAGCATTTTGCCGCAGTCTGGCTCGCCTCAACCCTTGGCTGTTGCGTATTTTCCTGCAGCCATCTCATTACTTCGTCAAATTACGTCACCCGACCCATTATCACGTAACTCTACAGTACATAAAGAAAAATTCACAGCTTCTGTGACGTACACAATTTCATATTAATATTATAAATTTGAAATGTAACATATAATGTATGAAAAATCACATTTTCATGCATTCCCATAAACTTCTCCATTAGACTATGATTGGGTTCAACATTCTGATTTCAGGGTAACTTCGTTGCCCTGGTACCGGGTTCAATCCGCAGTGGGGACACGTTTCCTGGGTGAGTTTTAGCGTTTTTTTTTTCGAACCTGGAACTCGAATGTCGGGAAATTCTAAGACCCAAATAGACCTAAAATACCATTTTACCATAATAATTGCCTTATCATATTCGCCTTATTTGTATGAATGCATCGATCAATGCTATGTCTTACTTAAATTTTGGTGTTGATGGAGCATGTTGCGGAAGGTTTTTAACTGAATGTTTAGTGTGTTGCTGACAACGAAATCTCACGTAGGCCTACACATTTCATTACTTTAATCCATTTTTTTTAAATATAGGTACACCATGTCCCATTCAAACCTCCCACATATTAATTAATCATAACTCTCAAAGTATGCGGAATTAAGAAATGAGGTTGGTATTAAAGGAAAGAGAAACTCAAAGCATTTTTGTTTTCATCGTTGCAGTTAATACATCTGTCGCATGTTGAACAAAAATTACACAAAACACGTTCGCCACTGGACTTCTTCCTCTGGGGGTAGGTAAAAGAACGTATGTTTGCGACTCCAGTACAAGATCTTCATGATTTAGAAACCGTATCCTTGACACAATTGCAACAGTACCAGTGGACATGTTGGACAGATCGTGCACGAAATCGAATACAGACTTGATATTGTTCGTGCTACTAATGATGCACGTATAGAGGTGTTTTAGTGTGTGGCAAGGAACATTCTTTGAAGTTTCTGTTTCGCTTAATACCGGCGTCATTTCATAATTCCGCATACTTTGTTAGTTATGATTAATTAAAATGTGGAAGGTTTGAATGGGACACCTCGTATTGTGAATCTCCGTAAGAGGTCACTATTTAAAACTTTTAAAATATAAAATTAGTACCTTATTTTCAGTTATCCTCAACTATCACGTGTATAATTATAAGATGACTTTCGGAATCATTTTTTATCTTCTGTTTGTTGTTTGGTACGGACTTTTTTTAGGCCTTTCAGTACCAAACTACAAACAGAAGATGAAACATATTTTGGAAAGGCCTCTTATAAAAATCGTACAATTGATAGTTGAGGACGACTGAGAAAAAGGTAATAATTTTATAGCTATTTAAAAGTTTTAATATTTAAATATCACAAAAGAAACTAAAATTAAAATTTATAAGAGCATAATACAGAATATTTTGTCATATGGAAGTGAAACTTGGTATTTGACGGAAGTACAAAAAATATAATTAGAACAGTTGAATTTGATTATTTTAGAAGAAGCCTCAAACAAGACAGGATAAAATAAGAAATGAATTCCTTTGGAGAGAAATGAATGTCACCACATCGGTTGTTAAGAGGATTGAAAATCAAACACTTAAATGGTATGGCCATGTACAAAGAATGGGAAATGAAAGATGGCTAAAAAATATATACCAATGGTCACCCCCTGGAAGAAATAAACGTGGCAGACCAAG
Source organism: Diploptera punctata (assembly GCA_030220185.1). Taxonomy (NCBI): domain Eukaryota; kingdom Metazoa; phylum Arthropoda; class Insecta; order Blattodea; family Blaberidae; genus Diploptera; species Diploptera punctata. The sequence goes on from JASPKZ010007226.1 coordinate 574,643, forward strand.
ATGGAAATGGAAAACCTACGTCAGAACTATAATGGATGATAGGAATTTGGAAGAGGGAGATTGGAATGATAGAGATAAATGGAAAATGAAGACGGCAAACCTATAAATGGGGGAAAGCCGAAGAAAAAGAATATTTAAATATCTATTTAATTACATAAATATTGTGAATGAACTTCTACAAAATCGCAGTGCACATGTGCGAGACGCGCAAATGATCAATGTAACTTCCGCTAGATCACACTGAAATCGGTGTTTACAACATTCGCAATTAATACCAAACCATATTTCAAGAAATTAATTTAATTTTGTTAAGTTCCTATGGGACAAGTTAGTGTACACTAGATTAGTTTAGGCTTATAGTTTATTAAATAATATGTAATTAATTTTGTTTGGTCCATTTATTATAAACATTTAGGAATTTATTCCGAAAGTTGGTAATATCGACTTTAGTGCCACCTAGCTCAAGCTACATTAAGCGTTCGCACATCTCGCGCATGAACACTAAGATTCTGTAGAACTTAAAAAATTCGTGAGCGACAAATACCAGACTTTCTCCCTTAAAATGCATTTACATTATTTTCACCATATATGTCTAGTACACGAGATCTACGGCCTTAGTTCTCTTCCGAAGGAAGCCATATTTAATATTTTTACGCTCCTTGTTAGTACTGTGCTGTTCTGGCTTCTTTAGCCGCATTTGAGCGGTCTATGGTGTATGGTGCGGCAAGGAGGATGCGACAAGTTGCAGGTACTGCCGGTAAGTGCCCTCAATTTAGAAAACATAATACTTAAATGTACTACATTTTGAGGTTTTTTATTTATTATTTCTGTGTTCGTGACTATTTTTGTTGTGTATAAAGTTTCGAGTGTTTATTAGAGAATAGTGTTGTTTTTATAACAATTTATTCATTTTTTTATTTGCGGATGAGTCCATGTAGGACTACGCAAAATACTTAGAGGCGTTTCCTTTCATTATTTTGCTATGAGCTTGTTTTCTCTCATCTGTCCAAGTTGTTCCAGTTTTTTTTCTTCGGTTTGTCCTCTTGGTCAAGATGCCACTTATTCACCTTAATTCTAAATATATCTCTGTTTGGGATATTTTCTTTAGTAATTCCTGCCAATTTTAAGTCCTTTTTGACTTCATCAATCCACTTCATAGTATCCACTGGAGCTTTACTTCTGTTTTCGTAGAATTCCATTATCTGTTTTGTAAGCCTATTTGAGTTCATTCGTTTAATATGGCCATACAATTTTAATCTACGTTTTCTAATATCACTATGAATGTCTGTATATATTTTTATTTCCTTTTTACTTCTGAGTCTACATGCATCACCTATGACTTGTGGACCTAAAACTTTTCTTATAATTTTGCATTCTTTTTTCACTATATTTTCGATATCTTTTTTTCTGTTGAAAATTAATGTTTCTGCTCCATAGAGGGACTCTGGTTTAATTACAGTGTTATAGTGTCGTCATTTTGTATGTAAGATATGCATTTTTATTTAAAATGTTGTGAGTAAGCCCAAATACTGTTTCCATTTTTTGGCATCTACTTTTATTGGCTTTAGTTTCAATTCCATTTTCCTGAATTATTTCACCAAGATATTTAAATTGTGAAACTCATTTAATTTTTCCATATTTGGTTTCCAGGTATTTTGGTGCTTGTTTATTGCATGAAATATATTCCGTTTTTTCAAAATAAATCTGCAGACCAACTTTCTCTGCAATGTCATTTAATAATTCAATCTGTTTTTGTGCTGTTACAATGTCACGGGTTAAGATTGCTAGATCATCAGCATATGCTAGGCAATCAAATTATTGTTATTATTATTATTATTATTATTATTATTATTATTATTATTATTATTATTATTATTAAGTTTTTTTTTGTTTTTTTTTTTTTTTTTTTTGCCTGGCTACTAGTTCCCTCCCCCACTCGGTAATGTTCCCTCCTGCCTCCCGCCTTTGGTTTCTCCTGAACGGCTACAGTTATTATACCAGAACTGAACAGTATATGTAGGCTACTCGGGAACCAGAGAACGAGAGGCAAGCACGATAACTGGACCACCGGGAGACCGAGCATAGGTATCTGCATGTGAAATATTTATACTCTTTTTGTCTGTAACCATAAACCATCTGGTAATGAGTGTAAGGTATGTTATAATTGCAACAACGGTAGTTAATGGACGGTAGGGCTAAGTAAACATGTACTTTGAGTACCCTCAGCTCGTTAAAACAATTGATGTCAATGCAGTAGCAGATAATCTGTTATCACATGATTACGTCCACCTTTGTGAAAAACAGTTACCCGTTCTCTTTGATTCAGTGTATGGTTAAGCATCATTCTCAGCTGAAAGTGTAATTAAACAACCTCGGGGGATGGGGAGATGTAAAGGGGAAGGGTTCATTTAATCATTTACAAACATAAAAGCACTAGCTTATACCTGCTAGTTTTTTCATCTACAGTCAGATTCAACCCAGGAAGTTACTGTGTGTTTGGAATAGGGAACTGGGTTGCCATTTTAACAGTATTTTCTTGAGAGAAATCCTTATATAAACTGAAGATTGCAACACAGCAGGTACATAGTTGTAAGTTGTAGCCGTCCAATCCACTCTTCTTAAAGAAAAAAAAACAGTTACCACTTGCCACTGAGCTCGTGCGGATCTGTACTATCCTGTGTGAAAGTGTCGACTCTCATATTTACTATAAAACTAGTAAGCATAATGACATCATCCAAAATTGGAAAAGTAATGTTAATGTAGGTATAAGAATGGACCATTTTAAAATATTAAATGTTTTAATGTATGCTAACGATGTGGTTATTATCCAAGAAAATGAAAATAATTTGCAGTACTCTTAGATCAATTAAATCAGTTATGCCAAGAATATAATTTTAAAATATCAAAGAAAAAAAAAAGGAAAATAATGGCATTTTGGGAAAGTGAACATATAAGATCGAAAATCATAATAGACATCAAACCTCTGGAACAAATAACAAATTTTAATTATTTGGGTTGTAATTTTACTACAAACACAAGAACTGAAAAAGACATAAATGTGAAACTGTCAAGATTCCAAATGATATGTGGAACTATATATAAAACATTAAAGAACAAAGCAAGAAGAGATACTACATTGAAGTTTTATAAAACATTGGCAGATCCTGCATTACTTTATGGGAGCGAAACCTGGGTAATGACCAAAAAATTACAATGTAGATTACAAAGTGTAGAAATGAACTTCCTTAGAAGAACAAAAGGCTGCACAAGAATGCATCGGTTAAAGAATGAAGATATAAGAACAGAGTTAAATATACATGCATTAAATGATAAAATCAAAGGATATAGAGAAAAATGGTATAGACATGTAGAAAGAATGAAGGTAACAAGATTACCAAAATCAGCATTTAACTACAATCCAAGAGGTTCAAGGAATGTAGAAAGGCCAGTGAAAAGATGGACAGAACAACTGTGAGGCGGAACAGGCATTTTACCTAGCCCGTGAAGTGAAGAAGAAGAAGACTAGTATGCATACCGTAAAAGAAAAAACTATATTTTTTAAATGTATAGAAGATATATTTGGAGAAAGTACTGCTAACCTTGTTCCTCCTCGCCTCCCTAAACAAACAAATACAATTATTATGAGCTTGGCAACATTTACCCTCTGTATACATAGGGAGACACTGGTGTAGCCCATAAGGTCTGTAGTAACTTCCTGGTTTCAATTAGAGTGTAACAGACATGCATTTTTCTCTATATAGAGCCTGGAACACTTAGCGAAATTCAAGTTATCGCTTAAGCTTAAGTAGGCCTACTTCACTTCTGAAAGAAAGTTCGGTTTCGGTGATAAGGGGGAAAGGAGATTAGGAGTATTTAAGAATAAAGTTCTTATGAAAATGTTTGGGCAAGAAAGAGATAAGCAGACAGGTGAATGGAGAAAACTACATAATAGTAAGCTACATTATATGTTTTGGAAGCCAGTTATAATAAGAACAGTTAAGTCTCATAGACTGTGATGGGCAAGACATATGGCACGTATGGGATATGAAAGAGGAACACGCCCAGTTGGTAGACCAATAATGAAACCCCAAGCGCGACAGGCCTAGAAGTCCCTTGGCCTACAATCCAGCCGGCTGCGGCCTCACATCCACATGTGTTAATCACAGAAATAGACGATCATCTAGTCAGTGTAGGGGCGACATGTGTCAGCATGTCGGGTCCCCCAGCCTTTATAGCTGGTCTTCTCAACATGGAGTCGCTACTTATTGTAGCTACCCAAATGCGTCACGATACTGGGTGGTCACCGGTCCCATACTGGCCGAAATTCCATGAGAAAATTTCTTCGCCATTGAGACTCGAACCAGCGCAAGTCCCGTAGCTCTGTGCCAAGGCTCCCTGCCTTAACCACTCGGCTACGGCGCGCCGCAATTCCATGAGAAAATTTCTTCCCCCATGGGGACCCGAGCCAGCGCAAGTCCCGTAGCTCTGCGCCAAGGTTTCCTGCCTTAACCACTCGGCTACGGCGCGCCGAAATTCCATAAGAAAATTTCTTTCCCCATGGGGACCCGAACCAGCGCATGTCCCGTAGCTCTGCGCCAAGGCTTATTGCCTTAACCACTCGGCTACGGCTTGGGACAGACCAATAATCAGGTGGGACAATAACATTAACCATGATTTGAGGGAAGTAGATTATACAGGGGATTATTGGAAAACTTTAGCACAGGGTAGGGATGTATGGATAGCTTATGTCTTCGAGGCCATGAACCTACGGGTTCGATATAATCAGTGAGTTAGAGTTAGTTAGATGATCGTATTGATGAATAACTGTCGATTTATTTAAAATTAACTTCACAAGTATTTATAAAATGTTTCATCTATTTCACAATAATTCGCTCTTTTTACATAAATAATTTTGGGCTATTCTAATCCACCATACTACCTGTGAATATTCGATCGAAAGAAAAGCGACTGTTAGCGTCATGTTGGCTAATGTGATAACCAGAGCTCGGGTTTGAATGCAAAATAAAGTACTGAATATGCATGAAAAATGTAGAAAATATGCACCCTAAATATGCAAAAACAGATTGTATTATCAACATCATTATCATCGTCCTTTCAAGTATTAGGCCCAGTGGCCCGTTACGGTCTCCCGCTATCTCCGAAAAGGTCGACCCACAGATCTTCTGCCTCGAGGAATGTAGTGAAGAATTTGTTTTGGTATTCTGTGACGATCCATGCGCTGAATATGGGCTAGCCAGTTGTTTCTATATTCTTGGAGGTATTCTGACTGTATTAAAATCAAATAAATGGTTTGCTTTATGGGTAAATATTAGCTTATTCCTAGCTTTTACAGTAGGGAGATAAGGAAGGCTTTCATGAGGTTTTCTAGTGAAGCTCCTTCGTCTGTCAGTGAAGAAGGGTTTATACAATGAAAATGTCCTTTCTACATCACATGATGTCACAGGTGCACGTGAAAATCACCACAGTTCTTCTTCAGTGGATTCCTCTTCGGTTACAGTTTTTTCACTCTCACCAGAGAGCATTTTGCTAATTTGATAAATTCTTTTGTAGCCAGGATTTTTATTTAATACTTAACTAAGCTTATCAAATCCAATTTTAGCAATACCGTATCCCCTCTTACACATATGTAAATACGCCCGTTACGCTTATATCCAAATGATTGCAGAAACTTTATTAATTTAAAAAACATTAATTAATAACTAATTATTTATTATCAATTAGCTGAAGGGGAAATTATAATTTAATACCATATTTAGGAGTAAAATATGCATTTATGTATTAAACATCTAAAATAAGCATTTTCCTCTGCAGTATGCATTTCTACGCATTATCAAATATGGCTCTAATTGTCTGTGAAGGGATCACTTAACATGTAAACATTTCCGCATACTTTTTAATGTGTACAACAAAACATGCATTTCGCATACAAATCCGGGCTCTAATGATAACTCATGTTCCCACTAGAGCCAATTACAACATGTTTACTCACATATAAGGGGATTCTATCCCAGGAGTTCACCTACATTAGTGTGAGTTAGAATGAGAGAACGGGCAAGTTAGTGTTAGTTCGGACAAGTTAGGGTGAGGAAATGGGCGTGTTAGTGTACACTAGATTATTATATAGCTGGTTTAACTTGGCAGAGAGAGAGAGAGAGAAGGAGATACAAGGGTAGATCGTTGACCACTTTTAGTCCAGATACAAAAGAAAGAACCCACCCTGTTGTCAGTTTTCCTCTTCCCCCTCGCCCCAATTAACATTTGGTGAAGAAAAACTGTCAACACAGGTGCGAGTGAGAGAGGTGAGTACAGTTGTCTCATTCTACAAATTTCTCGTAAAGTTAAGAGAGACTATAGTTTAGCGTTCACTTGTTTGTTATCGGATTTTTGTGATAAGTTGGCTTCACTGTCAGAGCAATGAATAAATAGTATATTACGATGCGAGGTTGGGAAGTGGTTTTTACAGAATAGAGGAAAATGTTTAAAAACCGAGCAATAGCGAGGTTTTTAATTTCCGAGATTCTGTAAAACACTTCACAAATGTGCGTTGTACATTATTTCTTGCGCGATGGTGTTTTCAAAACAATAAGTAATAGTAAAATAATAACATCTTTGTTGGAAATAGTTGCGTTCATTATAAACAATTGACTAACGTTAACAGTGTGGGCAATGTTTATTAGTTGAAACAACAGGAGGCCTTGAGAACAATTATTGATAACATGGCCGCAAGTACGTATTTATTGTTTTATATTGTTTCAAATAAAGTTCAGTTCCTTTAAAATGCAGAGTTGTTTCGTATAGGCCTAATGTATATTAACACAAACTTTAGGATATTTTCCGTATATACATTGTACGTAGTATAGATAGAGGGCAGTGGTTTTACTTCCCGCACGTGGGTATAAATATAATATTACAGTATAGTTATTTAGGTTGGCAACCCCGAAATGTAGTAAGTTGAACTTTCAATAATGGTCGCCATTGCTGATAAATACGACAAAACGCACTATCGCGCAAAAACGTATTTTATATCGCAAATATTGTGAATTTAGATTACTTTGAGCCATCAACTTCTCAGTTGATTTTAAAGCATTTATCCCGTTTAAAAGCAATATATATATATATATATATATATATATATATATATATATATATATATATCCATCCATCCATAGTAATTCTGCCCGAGGGCAGATCTTTCACTGCAATTATAGCATTCTATGCTTTGCAGCTCTACTAGGGAATTATAGGTGTGGTAGCTTCTCGTTGCTTTCCACACCGGTGAAGGATGATGATGATCATGATGATGATAATGATAAGGATGATGATGGCCGGATGATTTTTGGGGACCGTTGGCCCTAAGCTTCCTGACATTTGTCTTACAGGAGAGGAAAAACCCCGAAAAAATCTCACCCAGGAGCCTGTCCCTACTGGAAATCAAACCCGGGCCCGCTGCATGACAAGGCAGCACGCTACCTCGAGACCACAGCGGTGGAATATATATATATATATATATATCCATCCATCCATAGTAATTCTGCCCGAGGGCAGGTCTTTCGCAGCAATCATAGCATTTTCATGCTATGCTTGCAGCTTTACTAGGGAATTGTAGGTGTGGTAGCTTCCCGTTGTTTTCCACACCGGTGAAGGATGATGATGATGGCCATATGATTTGGGGGATCGTTTGGGCCTTAAAGTGTTCCTGACATTTGTCTTACAGGTGAGGAAAAACCCCGATAAAAACCTCACCCAGAAAAACCTCCCCGACCGGGGATCGAACCTGGTTCTGCTGCGTGACAAGGCAGCACGCTACCTCGAGATCACAGCGGTGGACCACATATATATCTCAGGTAATTATACCTATTCAGATATTGTAACAATAAATTGTGTGTTTTTCGTTTTTATTTTTATTTGAATTTGTGTAGGTGGCATAGAACCCCTGATTTTCTGCTAATAAAGTCACTCTTCACAATCTATTTTATTAATCAGTTTATTTTTTTCACTCACTGGCGGTTTCAGTTAGAACATCTTCTTGCCTTCGGACTTCAGGTCACTTCAATAGTTAAAAACCCAGACATAACTGGCCGGTAGTTTTTCACATTTCCTTCAATATGTGAGGATAGGAATAATCTGGACTATTCTCGAATGGAAGCCTCGAGAGTTATATAGTCATATAGTCTTCTAGATTCGATGTATCTGGAAAATGTTTTCTCCAGAGAGTAGACTTCTCCTGCCCCGCGAAATTCAGAGGTGGTAATTTGAGTAACGGAACAACAATGTGTCAGAATATGTAGGAACGGAGAATACAGTATGAGACATTGGCTGCTATATTTTATCTAATTCCTCTTGTTTAATAGTCATTTACCATAGTAAGTAAATAAGATGGGAGCCGTCTTGTTTACAGGAACCCACAGACGTTCTCCTGTCCGACTCAACCTAGGAGCTAATCAATTGTGTCTTGATATTTCAGTCAAGTATCTTGGATCCATCTAGAGTCCAGACTTAGGCCTATATTCAAAATTCATATTCGACATCTTATACATAAATCTAATGCTGCCATTGCACTTCTATTTCCATTTTTCAAGCTTACGATTTATCAAGTTGTGATCCGCAGCATTTTGCTGCTTGGTTGTGAAGCGTGGAGTATCCTCGCTTGTTGCCACACAAAGGAAATTCAGATAATGTAAAACAAATGTCTGAAAACTATATTTTGGGCCCCGCTATACACGAGGATCACAGAACTGCAGGATTTAGCACAACTGTCCTACATTACGACCACAATTGATGAACCTATCAACTTGAATTACTTTGACCCAATTGTTCGCAATACAGGACTTGTGCTACAGCGACGCGCTGTTAACCGTAGCATATTCCCTACCCAGGTGGACCCAGACCTCTGGGATGAATGGTGTACTTTAGCTAGAGTAGTGTGGCTCATTCCGTGCTGCCGGATTTCGGATTCTTTGCTTGTCCGGCAGCGTAGTTTACGATGCCCTGCTCTAGAGCAGAAACACCTCATGTCATACCAGATGTACATCGACACTCGACTCATCACTAATACTGCTAAATGCGTTTCGACTCTGTGACCCAAATCCATATTGACAAAATGTATGGAATTCAGCTATCAAAGATTCCAATAAGCAGCACCCTGGGGGATGCGAAGTTCTCGCTAGCACTCAGTCAGTCAATCAGTCAGTCCGGATTGAAAGTGGGGTGTTACAGATAGGCCTACCATTTCGGTTTTTCTCTCTTTAACTAATGTTTATGTATAGGCCTATATTTTTTTTTGTGAAGTGTATAAGTTAGACTTCTTCTTATAAGGATTACACCTTATTGGTTCGTTTCGGCTCCAAGTATCATAGCTGCTCTTCCATGGACGTCCCCAATATCTTTTTCTCTCTTCTTGGCTGATAGTTCACTTTTCCAAGGCAATCAGTTCATATCCATTTTGCAAACATGTTGATACCATTTCCTTCTCTACTCTTCTATTTTATCTGCCAGACTGAATATTTATAGTTCTTTAAGAATATCTTCGCTTCGTTTTTTATCCATTATACAGTACAATCAGTATAGCACTGGACAGCAGACCCGGGGATTTCACTATACACTGCTGACGTACTCGCGGCGGGGAACGGACAGCGTAGGATCGTGGTGATACAACCACACACATTTTCGTAACTACTTTACAAATTGTCGTACTTACCAACTTTATTGAAGCAGGTGCTGGAACCGTTCACCTTCGTTGTCCATTTGACATCTATTTATAAAATTTGTTGTACAAATTATGGTCTGTTGAACGTGACGAAAATCTTACACTCGGGAATCGTGATTCAAAAAGTCTTCGTACTTGGCTGGCAGACTGAGTTAATAAATATTAATCATAAATAAATACACGCTGTTCAGTAGAAAAATTATTAGCCGTTATACAGTTTACACTTTACACTTATACACACGTCATTCAGTTTACACTTATACACGCCTGTTTTATAAGATACAAATTATAAAATTGAAATAACTTATACACACGTCATTCTGTACATAACCAAAAGCGAGCGAGCACCTTATCCACTGGAAGCATACAATCTGACTGCGATCGTGAATGCGTGAGATGTGCTTGTATACTGCTGAGTCTGCGCACATTTCAAGTCCCGTGTCTGCACACGTAAGCTTTCGTCACCGCACAGCAAAAGCCCCGCGTCTGCTGTTCAATGTTATGCTGACCGCACTGTATTTATAAGTTAGTTTGTTATTAAATAACTCTTCAGTTTGTTTTGAATGATGTTATAGTTTGACAGTCCCTGAGATAAGGCGGAAGAGAATTCCATCTTCTGGCAAGTGAAACTGTAAAAGTACCAATAAGTGAGATTTAAATAAAGTAAACAGAGAAAATTATATTTATAACTAGCTAATACCCGGCGTGCGCTGCTACGCCTAAATAAATGAAAATTAATGTGCTTTTATGTTTAGTAGAATAAGTAAAAGAAAAATAATTATAAATTTATATTTTTAGATACCCCGTGCTGATTACCCGGCCTTACCCGGGAATCTACTTATCCCGATCTTCTTGACATAAATGAGCTGAAATACGAAAATGAATGTGCTTTAGGTTTAGGGCCTAGTTAAATAAGTAAAGAGAAACAAAATATTTTGTAATTATTTTTAGATGCCCCATGCTGTTTACCTGGCGTTGTCCAGGAATCTACTCATCCCGATCTTCTTGGCATAAATGAGCAGAAAAACGAAAATTAATGTACTTCTTATTAGTTGAATAAGTAAAATGAAAAATAGTTATAAATGTATATTGTAATTATTTTAAAACTCCCCGTTCTGATTACCCGCTGTTACCCACGAATCTACTTAGCATAAATGAGCTAAAAGACAAAATTCGTTATTGTGAGTTATCCGTAAAGAATACCCGCCATGTTCTGCTATGCTTGCACAGGAATCTACGTACTTGTCTCGATCTTCTTGGCATCAATGAAAGACAAAAATGGTTATTGTGAGTTATCCGTAAGAGATAAATATGCTGTCGCAGACTTTTTTATAGAATTTTTTTATATATTCAATTCTGTATACATTAATTTAGTGTATTTGTTATGGTATAGGCAGAGTAAGCCATTTAAGCGTCCAAAGAGGAACTTGTTTTTCGTTTTCCACTACAAACGACAATTTTTAAGAGTGTAGGAATTGAGTATCACAACTCTCTTATAGCCTATTTTCATCCCGGGAATTTTCTGAACATTTTGCAAAAAGCACCATCACAATCGGATCAACGGTATGGCCGCGCATAAAGTACGAACAAACAAACAAACATTCATTTTTATATATTAGATATTTATAAGTTAGTTTCTTATTAAACAACTCTTCAGTTTGTTTCGAATAATGTTATAGTTTGACAGTCTCTGACATAAGGTGGAAGAGAATTCCATTTCCTAGCAAGTGAAACCTATAAGTGAGATTAAATTAAAGTAAAGAGAGAAAATTATATTTATTACTAGCGTACCCGGCAGACGTTGTCCTGTCCGAACGTTCAATTCTCATGTCATGGGGGACGATAAAAATATGTTACTTTTTTACCATAAAATTCAGAAATTAGGACATAATTAGATATTATTAAATAAGTTCGCAAGAAAACCTCTTACAGCCTTCTGTTGTGACTCAAGAAGTGTGAATGATGACGTCACATAGTCATGAACATTAGAATTGTACCCTCCTTTGCAGATTAGTTGAGAACCGTCATATAACAATTATATTAGAGTGAAAAAAAAAGAGATAAATTGATGAGAGTGAGTCAAAACACTTTTTTTTTTTCCCCCAGCTAGATTTCATTTCTGACCCATACTGGCCCGTAAGAGATAAGGGACTCTTGGTATCAATGAAAGACAAAAATGTTTTTTTGTGAGTTATCCATAGGAGATAAACATATGCATATGCTGTCTCGGACTTTTTTGTAGAGCTTTTTGAGATATTCAATTCTGTGTACATTAATTTTGTGTATTTCTTATGGTTTAGGCAGCATAAGCCATTTAAGCGTCCAAAGAGCTACTTTTTTCACGTTTTCCACTACAAAGGGCGATTTTTAAGGGTGTAAGAGTTGAGTATCACAACTCTCTTATAGTCTATGTTCATCCCGGGAATCTCCTGAACATTTTGTAAAAAACCCCATCACAATCGGATCAACGGTATGGCCGCGCATAAAGTACGAACAAACAAACATACAAACATTCATTTTTATATATAAGATTTATAAGTTAGTTTGTTATTAAATAACTCTTCGGTTTGTTTCGAATAATGTTATAGTTTGACAGTCTCTGACATAAGGTGGAAGAGAATTCCATTTCCTAGCAAGTGAAACCTACCCTAAGTGAGATTAAATTAAAGTAAATAGGAAAAATTATATTTATTATATGAAGACATGGTTGGTTGCTATTCTTTGCGTTTTATTGACCTGAAGTAGGCTAATACGAGTATAAATGTGAAAATCACAACAAACGTTTGGTAGAATTATCTGTCATAAAATATAATTACGTGGCTTATAAAAAGCCGTCATAATAATAATAATAATAATCATGATATGGGTTACAAAGCTTAAAGCAAAGAACGAATGGAGTAGAGTCATGCATTTCTAGAGCATCCGAGAGAAATGAGGACAGATGCTAAAGACCAGTTTGGGGCACGAACTCTGGTTATATGCGTACATTAGCACACACATGTGGATTCTAAGTACCATGCCATCATATTCCATGGCTATTCGTGCCACATAACCCGCGAAATTAGTAGAGAATGTTAACCGCATTATGAATGTTCCCCCTCATTTCCATTCCAGCCCTGTGTTAATTTAAATGCAATTCTGTTGACCAGTGGCGTTCCAGGCTTTTGTCTTTTTTTCTTAATGTTAGTTGATTCAGGTCATGAAAGCTACGCCTATTTTAGCTAATTTCGAAATAATTAACCTATACAGGTTGTTCGGAAACTAACATTACAAACTTCTGGGGCTAGTAGAAGGGATTGAGTAGACAATGTTTTGAATAGGAACCCATGTCCGGAAACATATAGTTTCAATGTGTTCGGTATACCGGTGTTTCCAACCGGATGTCAAAAGATCGCCTGATTGCACGTGACTTTTACCTTGCAATTGAATCTCTGTCAGAAACTGTAGTTTCAGCACGATGGCGCACCGCTGCACTTTACACGTGAAATATGGGGACATCTCCGATGATTCGTGCAAAGATGGATAGGCTGTGGTAATCCTATTGCATGGCCCCCACAATCGCCGGATTTAACGTCACTGAACTATTTCTTGTGGGGTCGTATGAAGAGTAGGCCTATAGTGTATGATACTCCTGTAGAGACCGAAGAAGAATTGTTGGCACGAGTTATGGTCGCTTCACAAGAGATTAAGAGGACACCAGATGTGATGGAAAGAGTATAGCGGAACATGATTCGTCGGAACAATGTGTGCAATGACATTGGTGGTCGTCACATCGAGCCTCTGTTGTAGATAGTAGTTTCCTATGGGGCACGTCCAGTGCAGAAGACAGAAACAAATTTGTTTTTTCCACTGTTGACATAAGCGTTAATGTGATCAATGAAAGTGTTTTTGTAACTTCATATTGTTACCAAATAAATTTGACTTTCTTTTGTAATGAGTCAAACGTCATTTAATTCTGTACCTTACGTCACACCTCATTTAACACAGTGCTCTTCTGACGTCATGTACTGCATGTAAGCTAGCAAAACACTGGCAAATCCGACACATTGTAATGGCTGTAGGACGGAAACGGTAAGTTTCTGGACATGGGTTCCTATTCAAAATAATGTCTATTCAGTCTCCTCTACTATACCTAGAAGTTTGTAATATGAATTTCCGAATACCCTGTAGAGGTTGTTCCCATAAAACGATTTTTTTATTTTTTAACTAATCTTCCTGCAAAGGAGCTTTAATGGGAAGAGGCCATTGATCGAGAAGGGTAAGAGATGAGGATGGAAAAATGGCTTCAGTTGCAAAATATACTAAAACTACTAATGACTGTAACTTTCCGAGCTATGTTCCAGTTGTAATGTAAACAAGCCAGACGCATGATTGTTATTTTTAATCCTTTGGTACCATGGTCTCCTTGGTCTTCCCTGAAAACCTCTATCTGCTGGTATCCACTGAAAGATTTCTAGGACATCATTGTTGCATCATCATTATGTGTCCAAATCTTTTAACTCCCTCTTTACAATTCGGTCTACGAAATTATCCTCTGCTTCCATCCGTCATATAATTTATTCATTCCGGATTATTTGCAATCCTTATACCCCTCAGCTTCTTCTCTCATCATCATCAACAACAAGGATTAAGCCCAATGGCCTGTTCCGATCTCATTATAGGTCGAATTGGTCCTTCCATCTCTTCAATGGTCTTCCAAACGTTCTTCTCCCTTTTGGTTTATAATTATACATTCTTCTTGGTATGCGCTGTTTCATTCATTCATAATACGTGCTGAAGATAAGCATTTTGGTAATATGCTATTCTCTTATCTATACTTTATATTTCTTCGTTAAATTTAGAATAAATCAACATCATCATCATTAGGTGCCTTTGGTGATCTAGTAGCTATGTTTTTTGCACGTATTCCCGAGGGTCGAGGGTTTAAACCAGGCCGAGATCATTGGATTTTTAGGATGAAAAATTCCAAGATACAAGTCCTCCGGGAGGGACTTCAAGTCCTGGGACCCTTATATGAGTTCTGTGACCCAAATATGATGACTTTCAGGCTCGTAAAGGAACCTCAAGCCTGAAAAAAGACTGCCGAGCAAAATTTAAACGACTTTCTTCCATCCATGTGGTGCGGGGCTCAATGGTAGGCAAGAGATCTCAGGGTTATGAACTCTTTATAAGCAAAAGAGCAACGTATAAATGTACACTCAATTTTAACGAATCCAAGAAACTGTTTATTTACGGAGAAATACACTTTTGATAATACAGTTACAAAGTTTTGTCTATGAGTGGAGTCGATGAAATACTTAGAGGTCCACGTGCTCGAATCAATATTTTCAAAGTCCAAATGCTTAACGGACTATAACTTTAAATTTAACTATTTCTCGGACGAATCTAATATTTAAACTGAATCGGAGATCGCGGTCTGCAGGTCTACGATGTTCCAACACTGAACACAGAGTCACTGATAGTGATAGTGAGTATATTTTGATATAAGTTCTCGCTTATAAAGGCGGTGGCTCCTCCTATTTCTCTGGAACCCACTCCTTACAATTGAATATATATTTATGTTACAATAATCTTATTTACTAGTATGTATAACATTTCTAAGAACTGGGTAAATTGGTTCTTTGATATTAATAGATAAATGATTTTTTCAGTTTATTTGTAAACTGTCAATATTAAGAGATTATCTTTTCTAAAGGTGAATGAATGTCTTTTGTTGTCTGTACTAGCCAGGTAGTAATTTTTAATCATCATTTCTTGGAATTGCTTAGTAACGTTAATTGGTTTCTAAGAATTGGGTCAATAGATTTTTAATATTTTTAATAGATAACTAATGTTATCTTTTCTTAAAGAATGAATATTTCTTATTAGTTGTCTAGCCTGCTAATTGGAATTAGTTATATTCTTTTGACAATACCCTTTTTGTATTCCTATATTATTTGTAACTTGGGTAGTAGGTAGAGTTCTGACAATACATCTTTATTCTTTTATTTGTCATTTGTATAGCAGGTAGCGTTTTACAGTATTTTATTCCAGACAAATGTACGTGGAATTTTTACCGCGATATATTTCTACTTTTCCACATAGATATTTTATAGCGATATTAGTAATATATTCTATTTCATTATTTAAAGATTTATTTAATTTTAATAACAATTTAATATACTTCGGAACATTTTAGTTTCAGATCGATGCATATTAGAGTTGTATCTTAGTTTATATGTCTCCTATCATATTAATCGCTACACATGTAATAACTTA
The DNA here is from genome assembly GCA_030220185.1 of Diploptera punctata. Lineage (NCBI taxonomy): Eukaryota > Metazoa > Arthropoda > Insecta > Blattodea > Blaberidae > Diploptera > Diploptera punctata. Next base: position 590,628 of record JASPKZ010007226.1, read on the forward strand.
CTTGCTTACTGGATGTCCCTTCAGTTCACATCCTGACCACATATCACTCATGTCATCTGTAAGGAAATGAACATAAATATATTTGGTCTTACTTTACCGTTCAAGGTCATGTATTTCTCAACTCCACAACTATTTGGCAGGGGTTATATCTCTTAAGGTAGCTTGTTCCCTACGACAAACTGACACCACGCGCTTTCAGACGCTGTTGCCGAGATCGAGTCTCGGTTACTCTATGTGTGTTTCGTGGTGGACGAAACAGAGCTTGGGCAGATTTTTCTTGGGGTTTCTCCCGTTTTCCCGTGCCACAAATATCATTCCACCATTTAACCAGACTCATCTCATCTATTTCGTTTCATTTCGTTCATCCGCCCCAGTAACGGTGAATCAGAGATGATCGGCCGGCACCCTTGTAGTTAATGAGTTTATAAATATAGGGCTTCATCTCATCTCATTCTTCAACTTGACCCTGAGTTGGATATGAGTTGAGGATATTTTTATTTTATTGAAAAATGTCCTCGAGAATTATACAATTGCAAGTTAGGTGTTAAATGTATAACTAGTTTATTAATTAAGATCAAATGCTCTATAAATGGGATTGGTCAAAAAACCAAAAAAAAGGGAGGGGGAGAAGTCAGGGTCCGATCTGAGCTGTAAGAGCCATAGGAAGGAATTATTATCATAAATAATGTCACGAATGATTACCAAATCTTCGATAAATTCACGAAGTGACGAGTGAATTTATCTAGAGGATGTAGAAATCAAGAGTGGCAAAAACCATAATTAAAATATAGTTATCGACATTTTAAAATAAATATTTAATGTAACCGGCGATGTTTAAAAACAAATCAGAAATTTGTAGTTATGTGTCATTTGTTCATTCACTGCGACTTGATTACATAATTTGTTGCCAAATAGGAACGGAATATTGTAAGAATGCACCCTAGTGGGGAAAAAATTAAACACATAAAACTGTATATTATAACCAACATTATAGGTTACTAATATTTTTAGTAAAACAATTCAGTAAAATCATTATTTAAAAACACAACTATTGAACATCAAATGTCTAGATCAAAGGAATCTGTTCATTTGTTGCTACTGTATATTCAACGTATTTGTTAGAGGGTCAGTCACTGTAAAATAATGATCTAACCTGTTCAGAATATTAAAAAGGAGGAGCTTACTTTATTTTGGTAAACGGAATTCGATAAATATCGAAGCGAAACACGATTGTAATTGAATGCAGGCTTTCACGGCCGGTAATCATAATGTTGAGTGATTCCGGGTTATGTGGCCGTGGTCCATAGTTGGTGTTGATACCAGACGTTTCGCCCTCAACTGTGGAGGGCATCTTCAGTGGCGAGTGCTTCTAGGCGTGTTTCCTGGTCGGAAGATCTAGCCTAGAAGCACTCGCCACTGAAGATGCCCTCCGCAGTTGAGGGCGAAACGTCTGGTATCAACACCAACTATGGACCACGGCCACATAACCCGGAATCACTCAACATTACGATTGTAATTGGTTGTAAAACAAAATTTATTGAAACGTGATAGGTTATTGGCTCCCATTTGGAGCATGAGTTAAATAGTCATGAGTAATGCCACGTGTGATTTTCAAATTACCGATAAATTCACGACTCACGAAGTGAAGAGTGAATTTACCTAGAGAATTTGGAAATCAAGAGTGGCATTTGTTAGGACTGTTTAACGAATAAAATTAAGCTGTTTACTCGCAAATCATTATTTAATATAGTTATTTTAAAATATTTATATATTTAATGTAAACGGCGATGTTTGAAAACAAATGAGAAATGTTTGTTATGCTTCATTTGTTCATCACTGCAACCAGATCATATTATTTATTGCCAAAGGATCGCAATATTGTAAGGATGCACCCTAGTGAAGAAAAAATGAAACACATCAAACTGTTTATAATCAAAATTATAGGTTATTAATTAATTTCTGATGTCCTATGATGTAAATTATATTTTTCTGAAACGTAAATTCCTGGGAAATAATACGTTTAAGAAAGTACAAACAGTGGTTTCTTTTTATTGTGGTATAATCAATTAATACGAATGTTTTTTTTTTCTATTATATCCCCCTGGCAGTATCTTTCACATTCATGCACTATAATATATACAATCTGGTAGCCGAATTCCTTGGAGAGTCAGTCACTGCAAAATAATGCTCTGGCCTATTCAGAATGTTAAAAAGGAGGGGCTTTCTTTAATATGATAAACTCCTTTGATAAATTCCAGGTGAAATACGACTGTGATTGGTTGTAAAACAAAATTCATTCAAACGCGATTGGTCATTGACACCCATTTGGAGCATGAGTTAAATAATCATTATAAACCTCGAATGCATAATCGTGTATAGGGCCTATAGTTATATTATTATTAATCGCACATACAAGGCTAAGGTTCGTTTCTATAAAGACGATATAATATAGCAAGATTGAGAAGGCAATTAGTTTAGCAAGTTGTAATAATGTGGTAGAACGTAAGCTGAAGAGATTAATGATATGCTGAAAGTATTAACTAATTAGTTTAGCGGGTTAAATTAAACGAGCTCTAAGCCTCTATTAAAACCTTTCTCATCCCCACTCTAACTCGCTGTTGCTGCGCTAACTTAACGATTTTGCTTTAAATAACTTTAAAATAATATTGAAAATTAATTTCATATTAATACAGTGAATGAAGACAGTTTTGAAGAAGTGACTGAATTCAAATACGTAGAAACAGTAGGCCTAATTGCAAACTGGAAAGAGGTAGCATAATTCAAATATCTAGGAATAGTAATTACAAAGAGGAGCGAGATGCACAAAGAAATTAAACATCAGCTCAATTCTGGAAATGCATGCTATAATGCATTACAGGGACTCTTGTCATCCCCACTCCTTTCAAAAAACGTTAAACTGAAAGTATATTAAACTGTTATTCTCTTACTTTAAGGGAGAAAAAAAGATTACGAGTATTTGAGAATACAGTTCATAGGAAAAATTTTGGGCTATAAAAGAAATGAATAGATAGGTAAATGGAGAAAACTACATAGACATAATATACATGTATGTATAAGAAGCCAGATATAATGAAAACAGTTACATCTCGTAGACTATGATGGACAGGACATGTGGCACGAATGGAGAATGAAAGAGGTTCATGGGAGCTTCTTGTAGGAAAACCTGACGGAAAACACCCAGTTGGTAGAACAAGAATGAGGTGGGGAAATAACATGATACATGATTTGAGGGAAGAAGATTATACAGGGGATGATTGGGAAACATTAGCCCAGGATAGGTAAGTATGGTGAGCTTATGTCCGCGCGGCAACGAACCTACGGGTTCGATAGTGCCAGTGAGTTAATTAGTTAGGCTCAACCAAGGAAACGTTAGCTATTATTCATTACAGAAACTCTTGTATCAGCTTTCTAAAAACGTTAAATTAAAAATTTATTAGTTGTATAAAACGATTGTTCTTTCAGCTACATTGATGCGGAACAAGATCTCTTAGTTTAAGGGAGGAGAAAAGATAAAGAGCAGGCCTACTTGAGGATGAAGTTCTTAAGACAATAATGTTTGGACTAAAGAGAGACAAGCAGACAGATGAATGAAGAATGCTTCATAATAGTATGCTATATAAACCTTACAGTAAAACTATATGCCATAAGAACAGTTATGTCTGACGGACTGCGACAGAATATGTGGAACGAATAGGGATTGAAAGAGGACAGGGAAAATTATCGTAGGAAAACCGAAAGCGCCCACTAGGTTGATCAATAATGAGGTTGGAGAATAATTTTAAGCATTATTTGTGGAAGGTGAATTATGCAGGGGATGATTGGAAAACTTAACTTATGAAAAAGATGCTTGGAGGCATGGAGAAGTTACGTGTTTCGGTTCTATAGTGCCAGTGAGTCAGTTATTAATACAGTGGCATGGAATGCATTTAATTAATAACAAAGCTTCTGAAAATAATTTTGTGCTATTTGTCAATGCACAGATGTTCACTATTATATATATATATATATATATATATATGTCAGGAAGCTTGGGGCCCAACGGTCCCCGAAATTCATCCGGCCATCATCATCATCCTTATCATTATCATCATCATCCTTCACCGGTGTGGAAAACAACGGGTAGCTCCACACCTATAATTCCCTAGTAAAGCTGCAAAGCATCGCAAGAAAATGCTATGATTGCAGTGAAAGACCTGCCCTCGGGCAGAGTTACTATGGATGGATATATATAGACCTATATACATTATACATATTATTATTATATTATTATTATTATTATTATTATTATTATATAGATATTTATTAAAAATTTACGAATTCATTATACTCTATGTATTTCTCAGAATTTTACTGCTTTCTTCGCAAATACTTTGTTCTAATTAAGTCTCTTGCTCTTTGGAGATTGTAAGTAGGCCTACAACAATATAGATCAAACTGGAAAGAACTCTTAGAAAGGATGACTGAGAACAGAACACATAAAGCAAAATATAACTATTCCCCAAGAGGAAGAACAAGTTTAGGAAGACCAAAGAAAAGATGGAAAGAGAAGCAATTTAGAGCCGAAACAGCTAGCAAAAAGCTTATAACGTGGCGAAGAAGAATAAATGGAAGAAAAAAGTCTCTTGCTTCACCATTTATACGATCGTCCTCTTCTTTGTACTCGCTGACGGTTTCGTCTTTTTTTTTTATTTTGGCTCTTGAGATTGTTTCACTGGTTCACAACTAGACACAACTACAACTGCTACTCCGACCTTCGCTTCCTCCTACAAACGCGATGTGAGGAACATTCCGGAATCCCAGTCGAGACCCCTCGAGAATGAAAGCCTCGAGAACCGACCTTTCCGGAATATAGGAAAGACACATCTGGGAAGTTCTCTGCGAGATTTCCGATTCGTGAGTCGACATGTCACGAATCCTTCTCTATCTTACAAGACGAGACCTAACTCTCGTCGTTGTCCACGAATCTTAAAAGCCACCCAACAATACATCGTAATATGAACTTTGAAAAAGAACAATGTAATAAAAATTGGAGGCACGCCGTAGCACATATATTTAAGGCAATATGCTACAAACCCCAGTCTCGGTTAAATCAGGATTTTTAAACTGACCCAAACCTTCTGGCGGCATCATGGCCCTGTGGTTGACTCAGCGTCTAACGGAAATGAGTACATGACGCTTGTTCCGGAGGTAAAGGGGGCCGTCACGTATGGCCGGCAACCAGGCTAACAACAATTATCTAGAAAAATGGGAAGTCTTAACCTCCTATTACCCCATGGAGCTCCTATAGCCTATAGTGGGACCACATTACCTTTTTTTAAATAAAAATTTAGAACAATTGGAATTAATCTTGAAAAATCAGCAAGAAATTGAGAACTTAAAGTATAGAGAATGCAGAGATAAGAAGAGTAAGGGAAAATGAGATATAACAACAATAGTGTAACTAATTATTACTATATTAAAGACATGTACCAAAATGGAGACAGATATAGCTTAATTCTTAAATTAGTACTTGAATACTGGAAATGAATGGATAAAGGCGATGTGGTAGACCAAATAATACTCTATTTAGAGAAAAATGTAGAATATTCTGTGTAAAATTTTGGTCCTCTAAAAGATATATGCTTATAAGGTAGAATTATTTGGAGAATATAAATTTTGTGAGATACAGACAGCTAGAATTGTATGGTCATATACGTAGAATGCCAGAGGCATGATTATTCAGAAAAGCTTTGGAATGGATTCCACCTGTGGAAGGAAAGAGAGGTCGACCTAGATTTAAATGGATGAATGATATAAGAACATGTATGAGGGAGATAGGACTGGAAGAACTGGAATGGGAAGAAGGATGGATAAAGAAGATAATTTAAAACGCACAGGAAGATGTTTTATTACATTGTAAACCTGATAATAAATAATTAAATTTTGTTGCAGAAATTAGACAATATAATCCGTCCCTATAGGCCCTAATGTCTGCGATATATAAACACATATATACATACAATATAGGTCTATTATTTTTATATTAATGAATTCTTTCGGAATTGGCTTAAAATCATCGATCGCGGACGGATTTGAAAGCACAAACGTCGGGATCAGAGACGAGCATGCTTATCACTAGTTCATGGAGACGGATAGAATTTTTCAACAACATAAAATAAAATAAATATCCTCAACTCGTGTCCAACTCAGAGTCGGGTCGAGGGATGAGATGAAGCAATTGTATTTATAGAGGTCTGTGAACTTCAAGGGTGCCGACCGACCCACTCCTGACGAACCGTCACAGGGGCGGAAGAACGAAATGAAACGAAATAGATGAGATGAGTGCGGAAAAATGGTGGAATGAAATTTGTGGCAGGGAAAAACGGGAGAAACTCCGAGAAAAACCTGCCGAAGCTTAGTTTCGTCCACCACTAAACCCACATGGAGTGACCGAGACTCGATCTAGGGACTCCAGCGATGAGAGGCGAGCGTCTAACTGCTTGTGCCATTGAGTTTCCTTCTTCTTCGTTACGGTTTAGGTTTATTTACTAGCCTGTTCAGGCTCCAAATTGCTGTTGTTTCTATCTTTTTTTTTTTGTCTTCCCAAACTTCTTCTACCTCGAGGTGAATAGTTGTATGCCGCTTTTGGTATTCTATTCTCAGCTATCCTTGCTAAGTGTTCTTTCCAGTTTGTTCTGTATTTCACTATTGTTGTATTTAATTCTTCTACTTTTAGTTGTTGTCTTATTTCCGAGTTGTGTTTTTTGTCTGTTCTTTGACATCCTGCTATTGGTTTGGGGAATTCCATTTCAGCATCTTGTATTCTGGCAGATTGTTGTGTTGTCACTGTCCATGTTTCGGATACACAAGTAATACTAGGAACAGACATTGTCTTGAATAATTTCATTATAGAGTCTTTTATGGCTTTATTTTTCAAAGTTCTTTTTAGTGTTCATGTTATATAATTAAACTTATTTAGTTTGTTATTTATATCTGTTTCCGTTGTGTATGATATTTCGCAACCTAGGAAGTTATATCTTACCACTTGTTCTATTGGTTTATTTTCTAATATTATCTTTGTCCGTACTGGATGAGCGCCCTTGAAGGCCATTATTTTTTTTATATTTTTTCTCATGATATTTCCATATTGTATTTTTTATATTTCATTTAGTTTATCATTTTTTTGTAATTCGTCTTCCGATTTCAATAACATAATAGAATGTTAACATATTATTGTGATTTAAAAAAGTGAGGTAACGCCTGCGGTTCATTTCACACAAACACACATTTTCATCTAATTTAAAATAAGAGTGGAGAAGCACAACTGCAGACCACTTCACGTATAATTGAGATGACATTTCCAATTAGAAGCTCTTTTCTACAAGTCTACATTGGAGCGAGACTGGTCTGCAGGCAACGAATAATAATTACATGAAGAGCGAGAGGGAGGAGGGGAAAAAAGAAGGAAAATTAAAAAGAACATTCATAACTTGGTATTTGTAAAAGTAATTTCAAAGAAGCTGCTGTTCCAGTGAGGTTTTGGCTACCGAATTCATATTAAAGCTAATATTCCAGTCAGTAAAGCTAACTTATTCATATAGGACTTGAATTTAACAATAATATAATTGTGCGATCGGTGGTGTTAAGGTTAGCACTAGCATCCCAGGTTTGATTCTTACAAGGGAACTTTCAACCATTGCATACCGAAACCTGCCATGGAATTTCTCCCAGAGAAGCGTTGTGATGTAACAAGGCCGGGTGCAAAAAATTACACTGGCCAACATGATTTTCTGTCTCATGAGTACGAATAGTTGTACGCCCTACTTAATGCAGTTTTTTTTATCGTGTTTTCAAATATATATTCGGAATTTCTCCATCACCCACAGTTTTTTTTATTTCAATTTCAATTAATGGATTTAAATAATTATTTTTTAATAAACGTTTTTTCGTCCATTTGTCCATTGTAAAATAAAACCAAATTATTTTTTTAATAAACGTTTTTTCGTCCATTTGTCCATTGTAAAATAAAACCAAATGAGCTAACTCAGGAGATTTCAGCTATGGAAAAGAGATATCAAGTCAAATGGAATTCTAATAGAATAGAATAGAATAGAATAGAATAGAATAGAATAGATTTATTTAGCCTGGTGGAGTTAAGGCCATGTGGCCTTCTCTTCCACTCACCAGGGCAAACATATGTTACATATGAATACAAAAAAAAATACAATAATAGTCATATTAAACAATTAATTATCTGTCAAATTGAATAATAATGAAAATAATGTCTAATAATACAATGAAATTAAATACAATTAAAATTAAATTAATGATACAATGAATACAAAATGGAATAACAGCTCGAATCCACTATACATAAAAAGAAAAGAAAGAGAAAAAAATACAAAGAAAGTAATAAACTACAATGAATTAATCTATGCTTTTTATACAAGGCATTAGGTAAATATATTAACAAATCTTAAGTCTATTTTTATTAAATAATGAAAAAACACATTATTAATTCTTAAAAAGTAACATTAGTGAGTTGTTTCTGTTAGTAATTTTATTTTCAATTTGTTTCTGAAAGATGGTAAAGTTTGGCAGTTGTAGCAAGAGAAACTGTAAAAGATTTCGAATAATAGGTAGTATGATGAGGAGGGATATAAAGGACACTGTGCTCAAGGGATCGGGTATCTATGCTGGCCGATTATTTTTGGACCATCAAGAGGGATGCTCCACAGGCGAAATATAGCAGAAAATCGTCATTTCTTACTTTCTAGGTGAGTCCGAATGTTCGAATATTGTTTAGTTACGAATGTAGAAAATATTAAAGTATTTGAAATTATAAATTCCTGTCTCTCGGAAACCTTGCGTGATGGAGAAAAACCGATATCATATTTGAATTCAGGGGAAAACATACTATCAGAATCACTTATTTTTCTTCCTGAGACAAAAAAAAAGTTTCTTTTTTGTTGCTAAGTGTTATCTACTACTTTTAACTGCAAGGCACTCAATTCCAGTACCAAATCTCTCATTTAAGCTACCGGTTTATTAGCGAAGTAGTACGACTCCCAAATTGATAGATTGGATAACCCTCACTACCTGCCGTCCCGCCTCAGTCCACTCCACTCTTACTGAAGCAGGGAGTATATCTGCAGCGTACAGTGGGGTGAAATTGCTGGATTCTGACTTCGATTTCTGTGCCTTGTAGTTAAACCCTTATATTTTGTCACGACCTTGGTATTAAATATCACAACGCTTTTTTGGGAAGAAATTTCAAAGTAGGCTTCGGCATGTAATGGTTGACATTCACTTGTTAGCTACACATATGAAATGTTTCATCTAGTCTAAGTAGGAGGTAAAACGAATGGATTATGAAAAGATTACCAACAAGAGTTTTGGTTTGGATTCCAGCTGGAAGGAGAGTTAGAGGTAGACCAACATACTCTAGACTGCAGGACATAAAGAATGAATGTAGCTATAAGGATTACAGGACTAGGACTGAGAAGAGAGAGATTTGGAGAAAAGGATAAGAGTGTAGAACATACGTCATAGCAAGATATTCATATGATAATATATTGTAACCCTGTAGGAGTGGTGACTTTCAGCACTTTTAATTTTAAAAAATTAAATTTTTATTTGTAGGCCTACATTTAGTGCTTTATAGCATTTATAGAATTGTAATTTATGATTATATTGCGTTTTCAGAAAAATCAAAGTTAAATATTTTCATTCAAATATTTAGGATACCATGACAGGTTAGTGAGATTGACATAAGCAATCATCTAAAACCTTTTTAATGAGTCAATGGGAATCATTAATATAGTTTTCAAACCGTATTTTCTGTGGAGATATACAAGAGTGAGGTCTTTGGTTGTCTTTGAACGTGAAGTTGAGTTATACGGAAATGATGCATAATCAGAATCATAGCTGGTGAAATTAAATTCATGAGAAGAACAGCTGGGTACATAGAATTAGATAAAAGGATAAGGACTAAATTGGAAACACCATCTTGAAAGAATGAGTTTCAAATCGGATCCCCAAAGCTGTTTATAATTATATACCTAGAGGACGAAGATCACTGGGCCGTCCTATGAAACGCTGGAGGGAAAATTTTCTATAGGATCGTAACAGGCCTTGGCCTAATACTTGGAAGGAAGAAGAAGAAGACACTTTAGTTGATAAATTCGAGGCGAAACACGACTGTGATTGGTTGTAAATAAAAATCATTGAAATGTGATTGGTCATTGACTCCCATTTGGGACATGAGTTAAATACTCTCAAGGATTTCATACTTGAAACCTGCTCATTTATATTACTTCGATTTTTTCTAAAACTACAAGGTGAAATAGAAAGTGGAAGAAGACTTGTATGTATAGGCCTACTTGAAGGGATGCGAGTCCAAATATGTAAATAGAAAGAAAGAAAAAAAAAAAGAAATATAAGCTAGGCTATATAAATTAAAAATTTTGTGTTAACAAGATTTTCTAGCAGACGGGTCTAACACCCTCTGCCTTTAATGATAAGGGTGATAGATGAGGATGTAAAACAGGCTTGTGGCCAGCACCTGCTCCTAACGGAGGACTGTTACATTTAATTACAAGTTTGTTTCCCCCCTCCCTTTTTTTTGTTCAACATTTCTTTCTTATTAGACCTATATAAGAAAGTACAGCACTTATGTCCGCGCTTCCAGGAACCTCCGCGTCCGATAGTTTCAATTAATTAGTTATTATTATTGTTTATTTTTATTACATTTATAACTGGAAGTTATTTATTCATTCTTTAACAAAAAATGGACATAAAATAGATTTAATTTAAATTACTGTTTATAATGGCGTAACTCATTATGGAGCCATTATCCCTCCTTTATTAAGAGTTAGGCCTACTACACAAGTTAATTTTTAGTTAACTTATTTGCTCGTATATGTCAACACACCGACGCAATGAGACATCTAACAGGCAGCTAAGGTATTATTGGAACGTTGAGATAGGTAAATTTTGCTTAGAGACCTTTCTATTCTGATATAAAGCTTGAAAATCTTCAGATTCGGGACCCACGGCTTAAAGTCCCTCCCGGAAGACTTGCTCCTAAAAAATCCATCGACCCAGGCCGGGTTTGAACTCGCGATCCTCGGGACCAGAGGCAAGGAGCATTAGGACCTAATATTTTTTTTGTCCAATGTAACCAGGTTGTCCTTTATAAGATTTCTGGCATTATCTCCTTATATATTGGTGGAAATGTAAACCATTTCTTAAGATGATGCACTTGGAAGGAGGGGTTACGTTACCCCGGTGATAAATAATAATGACGCGCCAGAAGAGTCATTAACCTGAACTTAACCTTATCTCCAGATCATGGTCAACCGCAGGAATAATTCTCTTTAAGGAAAAATTCTTATGATCTGACCGGGAATCGAACCTGGGACTTCATGAACTGTAGTTAGAAACGCTGACCACTAGCCCTTGAGGCTGGTCACTAAAATATAAAAAATCGTTTATTGTAAATCTATAGAGCCTATGTTACAACAAGTTCTCCGGGAGGGACTTTAACACGTAGGCATAGACTCAGAGTCTGAAGGTTCGTGCTCCTAAAAAAAAAAAAAAAAAAACAATCTCAAACCTAAATAGTGCATCTGAGTGAAATTTAGTTATTCACCATCCAAGTAAGCCTAATACCGTAGTTTTCTACTAGATGTCTCCTTGAAGTGATGAGTTATATTAACCATGTGTTAGTTACTCACAGACAAATAGGCCTAAGTTATAGGGAAATAATCATAATTAAATAGTCCGTTAAAAAATTCCTCACTAGGGGAACACCCATATCCTAAACTGGACGAATTGATCAATAAATCAATTAGGCCTATGTATGTAGGCTATGTTTATATATATATATATATATATAGTATATACATTAAAAGCTAATAAAATTTTAATATAGGCCTAATTAACAAAATTAGTAATCTACTGGCACTTTTAAACCAAAGATGGAACTGATGTATAAATCCTGGAGGACGAAGATCGGTAGGAAGACCAAGAAAGCGCTGGACTCAACACATGTGAGTTCGGAAAAGATAAAGACCTAATTCGTGAAGGATGATGATGATTGTGATGATGATGACTTTCAAACTCGCACGTTCATAGCCGCGCGAACATAAATTCTTCATACTATCCCCAACACTGTTTGCAATTTATATCAATGAAGTAATATGTTGCTGGAACAAAACATATAAATTTGGAATAAGAATATCAGAAAATAGAAAATTAAACACCCTACTGTTTGCAGATGACCAAATAATAATAGCAAATTCCGAAGATAATCTACAGAAAGGTCTGTATGAACTTAACAAAATTACAGAAGAATATGGATTAAAGATATCTACAGAAAAAACAAAAATTATGGCATTTCAAGGTGTAGATCCTGTCAGAAGTAAAATTGTACTGGACAATAAAATTTTGGAGCAGGTGAATAATTTTACATATCTAGGATGCAATATCTCATATGAAGAAGAAAAGGATGTAAATGCAAAAATATCTAAATTTTTAAGAATTTTAGGGTTAATAAATTCTATCTTCAAGCCACAGTTAGTCCAAAAGCATTCAAGACTGAAAGTGTATAAAACACTGGCTCTTCCAACTCTTTGTATGGTAGCGAAGTATGGACGTTGAAACAGAAGGATATACAGAGACTTAGATCTGCTGAAATGAGATATCTTCGGAGGACTGCAGGATACACACTACTAGATCACAAAAAAAATGAAGACATCTTAGAAGAATTACACATGGAATCTTTAGAAAACAAAATTTCTGATTATAAGTCAAGATGGATACAACATGTTCATCGAATGGAAGATCACAGAATACCGAAACTAATGTTAAGATATCAACCTGCAGGAAGAAGAAGACCAGGACGTCCACTCAAAAGACTTCTGGATGGTGTTTCTCTTGAGGCCGAAACAGGTCAACAAATGGCCTAAATTCGTGAATGTACTATGATGATGATGACATCACTATTATAAAATAATATTTTCTAGCAATCCCTTATAGGCCTATAATTCAACTTCATCAAATCATGGTTAGACATAACGTTATTCTCCCACCTCACTCTTGATCTGTCTATTGTGCGCTTTCCTCCTGGCGTTTCTAAGGAAATTCGTGCTCCTCTTACGTTTTCGATTCGTGCCACATCTCCTGTCCATCACAGTCTGAATAATTACCCCATTGGCACTATCAAACCTATAGGTTAATGGTCGTGGGGACACAAGGTCTCCATACATCCTTATCCTGAGATAATGATTTTTAATCATCCTATGTATAATTGGCTCCCCTTATAACAAGGGTAATGTTATTCTCCCACCTCATGCATGGCCTATCTTCCAAGCGTTTTCCCTCTGGTTTTCCTACAAGGAGTTTCATGACCCTCTTCCATTCCCCATTCGTGCCACATGTCCTGACCATCGCAGTTTGCGAGACTTAACTGTTTTTATTAAATCTGGTTTCCCATATATATCACATAGCTCACTATTATGTAGGCCTATAGGCCTACCTTATTCGCTGTTAGAGTGAGCCTAACAAAAACAAACGCCAATTGTATCCTTCCGCCATTCACGCCACAATTACTGTCATATTGACAGGGAGAATGTGTGAAGTAGGCTATATAAGACATGTGATATAGGCTATAGGCCTAATTCATTTTTGAAAAATAAATTATGCACGATTACTCGAATTGCGTTTGCCACAAATTCATCATACTTATCAAAAGCATATTGTACACGTTTTTTTTTTTTTTTTTACCGGGAGTTACAACCTTACCACGTGTTGTTTTTTCTTTCCTAGCACTTGTACACAACACACCGGTAAACTCAGATGTTAAATTCACTATATCGTTTACTGGAAGTTCTGTAGCCTATGCTTTTCACTAAACCTGTGAAATGCATTTAAAGTAATTGTTTTTTGATCTCCAATCAAAGGTTTGACAGACTTGTGTTTTAGAAATTAAGATGGCGACACAGCAACAGAAGACTCGACACTTTCAGTCATGTTATCGACTGAAGAATGACTCAATGACTCAAATGCATCATCCATATAGGCCTACTACACCATTTTGAGTTTTAATTATTGATTAGATGTATTTTAGAATATTTTCTATGTTTTGAATAGGCCTATAATTATTTTCATTCAAGAAAAATAACAAGTATATTCAGAGGACGTATTTTAAATTTAATGAAGGGAACTACTTTGCCGCGTACTTATTGCTTCTACATCGTACGTCGGTGTCAATAACCAATGAAAAGCGAGCAGGTCACATGCTTTTGTTTTGACGAGTGTCACTTTAAAGTGAGCGGACAGCATATAGTATTCTACATACACCTGTCTCTCCATCCTAGTCTACGTGACTTAACTGTTCTCATTATATTAAATCTAGTTTCTTACGTATAAAGATCATATTATATATTATCCTCCATTTGCCTGTTTGTTCGTCTAATTCAAACATTTTCTTAAACCGTTTTCAATATTCGTAATAATTGATCCTCCCTTAAAGTATGTGAGTATGGTCTAATGCCACCCACTGCACTTCTGGGGCGGATAGATGGCGTTACTGTAGTCTATTTCCAATAAACGCACCACTTCTGCAGACCCTTCACTTAGATGACGTAGCTATTCTTGTATTGTGGCAAACAGGAGTGTAGGATGTGTGTGTGTGTGTGTTTATGTAGTGTAAAATGTGTTATAGGCTTATCAGTGTAGAAGAAGAGAAGAAGGACGGAGGTAAAACCTTGTTCCGGCACGAAGCACCTGTCGAAAGCATCAAGGGGACCGCCAGGCTTAATGTCTCCGTCCGGCTATCAACAGTATTACATGCCTTCTCAACATATGTACTGCGGAGAAGTCTGTAGTTTATCAGGAATATGGTGCACAATCTAGCGATTAAAAATTGTACACCAACATTATCTCTTAAAGTAAGAGACCATATTTCGCATCCGTATAGTAGGCCTATAACTTATTCTTTCTCTCCTTCTTCTTTTTCCTCTTCTTTAACTCAGTTTAACATCTGACATTATAGTTACTTTATACATGTCACACGCCACCCGGGTCTTACAGTGGCAGCGTATTTCGAGAGAGGAATTTAAAACTATGGACACACACATAGCTACATTTTTTTACCACACACGGATATGGAGACGGCTTTCCCGAATGAGACTACCGTTTTGTATAGGCCTACTATAGACCTAACATGCAAAATATGGACTCTTACTTAAGAGAGAAAATGAGATTACGAGTATTTCAGAATAAAGTGCTTAGGAACATTTTTGGACCAAAGAGAGATAAACAGACAGGTGAATGGAGAAGACTACATAACAGTGAACTACATAGTCTTTATAGGAAGCCTGATATAATAAGAACAGTTAAGTCTTGTAGACTACGATGGGCAGGATATGTGGCACGAATGGGGAATGAAAGATGTGCATGGAAGCTTCTTGTAGGAAAACTAGAGGGAAAACGCCCAGCTGGTAGACCAAGAATGAGGTGGGAGATTAACATTAATTATTATTTGAGGTAAGTAGATTATACAGGGAATGATTGGAAAACATTAGCTCAGGATAGGGATGTATGGAGAGATTATGTCCGTGCGGCCACGAACCTACGGGTTCCATAGTGCCAGTAAGTTAGTTAGTTAGTTACAGGCCTAATTTAACAATGTTTAAGAGAATTTGGGATGAAAAGTGATCGTGTAAGTACGTTTCCTGACTTCAGCCTATGTATAAATTAAGTGAGTAGGCCCTAAGTATGTAAATTAATTAACCCTAATGTTTTCGATAAATGACATAATCTTATCATCTATAATTATGATATTAAACTATTTTCCTGGAGACAAATTGCAATAAGGTCATTTTGTGTTTTCATTAGGTAATGCATTAAATTCATACAACATTACAAACATAAAACAGCGCGGTTCATGTAATTTGAAGGTTTGCCAACAACAAAGCTAATCGGTTAATGAAACCATTACTAACCAATAACCAAATCAATACCGTCAAACATTGTAGCACGTTAATTTATAGCCAAATATTAATTAATAGATTTTGTAGGTATGGGATAAGTTCTTTCTTCTTGATGTTACCTGCGTTAATTTCGGATTCATGTAATTATGTAAATTTATTCTTCTTCTTCTTCACTTCACTGGTTAGGCAAATTGCCTGTTCCGCCTCAATGTTGTTCTGTCCATCTTTGCACTGGCCTTCCTACATTCCTTGAACCTCTTGGCTTGTAGTTAAATGCTGCTTTTAGTAATCTTGTTACATTCATTCTTTCTACATGTCTAAACCATTTATCTCTAGACTACAGCCGCCGGATCTCCGGCTCTGAAGTTTAGGTTGTACGAGAGGTAAAGGGAGAAACTCGCCCTCTACTGCCATTAAGGAAATAGTTGAGTGATAGTAGATGCCTGTCACAACCAATCACTGCTCTTGACGCAGCTATAGCGTGCTAGTAAGGTTTGAAATTGCTGGGATGTTGTCAGCTATATTCTGCTAACCGCATACATAAAGCATCCATATCGGCAACACTGTCGTGAAAACGTCAGGGCCGGATAATCAGTGGTTGGGGTAAGTTATATAGGATATTCTATGATTTTATCATTCAATGGATATAGCCTACATTTAACTCTCTTCTTATATCTTCAGTGTTTATCCGATCCAATCTTGTGCAGTCTCAATGAGACATCAATTTTGTAAACTATAGAATGGATAATATTTTTATTTTTTGTATACCCTTATGTCTCTCATTGAGACATGGGGGCCCACCTATCGGAAAGTACGTTAATCATGGTGATTTAGTTAAACTTGTTTCCTTACAGATGTCAGTGAGTTGCACGTGGTCAGCTTATCGACTCAATGAGACATCTATTAGATATTTAAGGTATTACTAGGATGTATGAAAGTCGCTTAAATTTTGCACAGAGGACTTTTTATTCAGACTTTCGGTTATTTTAAGAGCCTCAAAATGTTCAGTCTCGGAACCCATAGCTTAATGTCCCTCCTGGAGGATTTTTCCATCCTAAAAAATCAAACGACTCCGACCGGGTTTGAATCTGCGGCCCTGTGGATTAGAACACAGCCGCCCAAACTTATTTGTGTCGCGGTTTAAATGGAAGATACATGATGATGGCGCAGGCAATAGTTCCTATTATAGCTGTTGTGGATTGTAATTATTTATTTATTTATTTACTTATTTAGCATGTTTCACAATGTTTCACATCTTCCTGCTCCCAATTAATCTACTGTCATTCTCCTCCACATTTCTGTCATTCCAATCTCCATCGTCCAATCCTTTATCTCTCATGATGCTCAAAATACCATCAATCTAAGTTACTTTTTTTCCGTCCTCTTTTTCTTCAACCAAGTGGTACCCATTATTGTATTTTTCTTTGGAATCTGTCTTCTGTTAGCTATTCTTATTACATGACCATACAATTTTATTGTTTGTTATTATTATTATTATTATTATTATTATTATTATTATTATTATTATTGCTGTTATTATTATCATCATTATTAATATAAGCGTGTGTTGATTTTGTACTTTTCTTATTATCTGGTTTCAACAGTTCTTGTTCCATTACTGATGAACTAATATTGCAGGCTATCCTTAGCATATTATAATTTATTAGAATGCTATAGGCCTACAAGGGCCGGATAATAAAGTGATGTAGGGTCGTATCCGGTCCACGAGCCGTAGTTCGGATGACCCTTGACATGAGGCAAGGAGTATTAGACCATTGCGGACGACAATACAGATAGGGCCTATCTTATTTACTTTTTTTAACAATATTATAAGTAACTTATGCCAACCTTTTTTATGTCCGCCTTCCTCAATTATAATTAGGTTTTGTTTAAACAACTTATGGTCTATATGGAAGGTGGCGATGACGGTAATGATGAGACAGGACAGGCCTTAATCCTTAATCTAAACAAGGCGAGCATGATAGTGATGATAATTATAGCCAGATAGAGTTCGGGACCATCTGGACCTTAATGTTTTCTGATAGGCCTATTTGTCTTACAGGTGAGGAAAACCCCCGGTAAAAACCTCACCCAAGAGACTTGTTCCGACCGAAGATCTAACTCGGTCCCGTTGCGTGAAAAGGCAGCTACCTCGAGAATATATACTCCAAACAACAGCACAATGAGACCATGAATTCGACTTGCTGAGGAATTAGATTAGTTTACGCAGTTCCTGCGTGACCATTTTTTTTTTGTATTGTGACTAATATGTCAACGAAATTTTATCATGAATTAGTAATACCGGCGTGTGCTGCTGCACCAAAATAAGTTAAATGAAATGTTTGTTATCTTTAGTTGAACAGCCTAATTAAAAACAAAAGTAATTATAAATTTATATCAGAATTATTTTTTGATGTCCCGTGTTAATTACCCGGCGTTGCCTGGGAATCTAAATCTGCTTAACCCGATCTTCTTGGCATCAATGAGCTGAAAGACAAAAATGGTTATTGTGAGTTATTCATAAAAGATACAGGCCTAGGCCTACATATGCTGTCAAGTACTCTTTTATTTTATTTTTTCGATTTTCAATTCTGTGTACATTAATTTGATGTATTTGTTATGATTTAGGCAGCGTAAGCCATTTAAGCATTCAAAAAGCTACTTTTGTAGTGCACCGATGACTCCTTTTTTTTTAGCTCCGGCGCTATTGTAGGCCTACGTATGGTAATGTTATATAGGCCTAGTTAATTGTTTCAGAAAAATCTCTAAATTATGGAGAGAGAAAAAAAAATGTAATTGATCAAGTAATTTTTGAGTCCATAAAGAACAGACAGACAAACAGACTCACACTTGTTTTTATAGGCTACAGCCTACCTAAATATTGTTTGAATACAAATCCGATGACCTAGTTATTAAAGCAAATTTGTAACATTTAACATTGTATTGTTTTCGTGTGAATAAACAAACCATTGTCATTAATATTTCACAACTAAAAATCATATTTCTGTTAAATTATTGTTTATACAATTAAACCTTTGCAATAGTTTGCTTATAGCCTACTAGGGGCGGATGGATACAAACAGCCAATAAGTGTCGTAATGATTCAAATGAATCTGCTGCTAGTTGAGTACCTATGTAATAATTGACAATGACCCTTGCAAATTATTCTCACTTCACATAATGGGCAACAACTAACTATAGAAATCATATTAGCCTATTATTTTATTATCAAATCCATACATGAAACTCTATTGAAATAAGCTGCATTTTCAGTGTGAAGTGGGAATTGGTTTGCCATTTAATTAAAAGAGGAAATAAAATACAGCACCTACTAGGTTTCACTGAATCACTGCCTGTGGAAATATAAACAGTAAACCTCAGCTCATTATGTTTCAACTAATTAGGCCTATTTCTTCTATTCAGTTTTCTTAATTTTATTACAAATTTTATTTGAAAAAATTATAAGGAATTAATTAGAAATCTATCTTGGATTTAATATTGATTTTTTATTTATATATAGAATTTTAATGTTTACACATCTTTCTGTGCCTAAAGTTTTATTTTTCTTCTCCACTCGTCTCTCTCCATCCAATCCATGCCTTCCAGTCCTCTTGTTCCTATTCCAGTTCTTATTTCCTGCATCCACGAGTTTCGAGGTCTTCCTCTTCTCCTTCTTCCAGGTGAAGGGGGAGGAGTAACAACCTCGTTAATAAACCAGGGTTCAGTACGCCCGGCTGATAGTACCCTGTGAGGGCCCCTTATCTAGGGTACAGATACTGCTGCCTTGCTGTTCGTCATTGGTTTGACAAAGGCTAGAGGAAGAAAACCTTGACCAAAAATTACCTGATCTTCCAAGTTGAGGGTTGATGCGTCACAAAGAACGTAACAATGCTAAAAAGCTTAAAGATTTAATATTGATTAATAACTTAATATAGGCACTTTTATCATCCCAACTTCTCTAAAAAACATTAAACTGAAAATATAAAAAAAAACTGTTATTCTCCCAGCTATTAGATATGGATGAAAAACATGGAATTTTGCTTTAATTGAAGAGTAAAGATTACTAGTATTTGAGAATAAAGTTTTAGGAAAATTTTTGGACCAAAGAGAGATGAACAGACAAGCGAATGGAGAAAACTTCATAATAGTGAGATACATGATCTTTATAGGAAATCAGATAGGCCTATAATAAGATCAGTTAAGTCTAGGAGACTACGATGCGCAGGACACGTGGCAGCAATAGGAAATGAAAGAGAGCCATGTAATCTTCTTGTAGGAAACCCCGTGGGAAAATTACCAGTTGGTAAATCAAAAATGAGGTGGGAGAATAACATTAACCATTATTTGAGGGAAGTAGATTGTAGGGGGATGATTGGAAAACATTAGCTCAGAATAGTGATGTAGGCCTATAGAGAGCTTATATCCGCTCGGCCGTGAACATATGGGTTCCATAATGCCAGTGAGTTTGTTACTCTAATGTAGGCCTGTCTATGTTAAAATTTTATTTTTTTAAATATATTTTATATCGACCGCGGTGGTCTAGTGGTCATGTTCCTCGCCTCTAGGCCCGAAAGTCGTGGGTTTAAACCCGGCCGAGTCTCTGAATTTTTAGGATGGATAAATTCAAGGGAGAAGTCCAGCGGGAGAGAATGTAAATCGTGAACATTTTCGGGCTCCTAAAAGAACCTCAAGCCTAAATTAGTGGCTTGAGAAAAATTTAATCGACATTCCTCATCTATTTACTTCTGTTGCGTACTAGATTTCTCATTGGGACGATGTGCTGACCACATGTCACTCACTGACATCAGCAGGAAAATAAGTCTAAGTAAATTAGTTTTTTCAAGAAACTACCGCTAGGGAGCACCACGTCCTCATGCGGAACGTATAGGGTAGTATCAAACCAAATATATAGGCCTACTTCAGTTTTAGACTCTCTTAATTAGCCTATATGTACGTCTAATGTTTAATTTAAACTAATGTTCACCTAATTGGTCGAAAAATCGATCATAAATAACACGTCACCACACTTAGTATCTCACTTTATAAATAGGCCTACTAGACTTTGTTAGTTTTAAATATTGTATTTTATTGTAGGCCTAAGTTATAAATTGGATTTTATTTTATTTGACATTGTACAAGACGTTTTATTGGGGGCACGCCGTAGCGTAGTGGTTAAGGCACTGAGCTACAAGCCGGAGGGTCGAGGGTTCGAGTCCCGTTGGGGTCAGGATTTTTAAACTGGCCCAAACCCTCTGGCGGCACTATGGCCCTGGGGTCGACTCAGCCTCTAACGGAAATGAGTACCAGACGCTTGTTCTGGGGTAAAGGCGGCCGTCACGCAGGGCTGACAACCCGGCTGACCTAAAGTGCCGATTGTCTAGAAAAAGTGGGAGCCTTAACCTCCTACTACCCCAAGGGCCTCCGGGTCTGTTGTGGGATCAAAAAAAAAAAAAAGGCGTTTTATTATTATTATTATTATTATTATTATTATTATTATATCATATATAGGCCTTTATCCATCCATAGTAATTCTGCTCGAAGGCAGGTCCTTCACTGCAATCATAGCATTTTCATGCTATGCTGGCACCTTTTCTAGGGAATTGTTTGTGTGGTAGCTTCCCGTTGCTTTCCACACGGGTGAATGATGATGAAAATGATAAGGATGATGATGATGATGACATATGATTTCGGGGACGGTTTGGGCCTTAAAGTTTTTCTGACATTTGTCTTACAGTTGAGGAAAAACCCCGATCAAAAACCTCACCCAGAAAAACTGCCCCGACCGGGGATCGAACCCGGGCCCCCTGCGTGACAAGGCATATATATAGATATAGGCTATACCTATTAGAAATGGATTAACTGACACCTTAAGATTAGTATTAGTAGGCCTATTTTGTTTTGACATTCATTTGATGGATTATATTTTCTCTTTTATTTTGTTCTTGACGTTTCTTCTTTTCGTTTCTTTTGTTGTTGTTTATATAGGCTAATAATATAATATAATAGTATAAAAAATATATGTAGGCCTAACAGCTAACACGAAATCTAAATGGTAAAAACTATAGTGTGAAGTATGTAAATAATGGCTTCGAATTGCTATGAATAAAATCGGTTGACAAATAGGGGAGAAAAAGTTAGGTTTCTTAAGTGTTTTGTCTTTACGTATAGGCGTAGGCCTATATTTATTTTCGGTTTTCCACATTTCAATCCGCACACCCTCTATTTGTTTTTCTTTGGTTGTAACAAATAGTTTAAAATACATTTTGTTTAAATTTAAAATGGGTAACTCCTTCCGCAATGAGTTAGAACAAGTGCATAAAAAGAGACATTGGAAAGAAAATATGGATAAAAATAGTAATGATTTATGATGTTAACAAATTTAATTCAGAAAATTTTATTTGAAGATATATATTGATTTATTTCTCTTGTTTAATACTTACTTACTCACTGGCACTATCGAACCCGTAGGTTCATGGCCGCACGGACATAAGCTCTCCATACATCCCTATCCTGAGCTAATGCTTTCCAATCATTCCCTGTATAATCTACTTCCCTCAAATCATAGTAAATGTTATTCTCCCACCTCATTCTTGGTCTACCAACTGGGCGTTTTCCCTCTGGCTTTCCTACAAGAAGCTTCCATGCAAGTCTTTCATTTCCCATAGGCCTACTTAGGAAAATTTTTGGACCAAAGAGAGATGAACAGACAGGTGAATGGAGAAGACTACATAACAATGAACTATGTGGTCTTTATAGGAAGCCAGATATAATAAGAACAGTTAAGTCTCGTAGACTGCGTTGGGCAGGACATGTTGCACGTAGGCCTACTTTATTCTCAAATACTTGTAATCTCCTTTCCTCCCTTAAAGTAAGAGTCCATGTTTCGCACCCATATAATTATAACTGGTAGAATAATAGTTTTATATATTTTCAGTTAACGTTTTTTGAAAGGAGTTGGGACATCAAGAGTCTCTGCAATGCATAATAGCATGCATTTCCAGAATTGAGCCTATGTTTAATTTCTTTGTGCATCTCATTCCTATTTGTGATCATTGTTCCTAGGTAGGCCTATTTGAATTCAGCCACTTCCTCAAAATTTCCCTCATTTGTCATTACCTGTCCATTTCCATTATATAATGTATTTCTATGTGTGACCATATAGGCCTATTTAGTTTTATTGATATTTACTTCCAGTCCTAATTTCTTAGTGTTACTCAATAGTGTGTGCGTGTTGGCCTTTAGTATCTCCTCGCTATCGGCCAGTAGTACTACATCATCAGCATAAACTAACAGCTTATTAATAGCATTGAGTTGTAAGCCTTCCTCATTCTCTAAAGATTTAATGGCATGCTCTAGTACAAAATTAAATAGCAGAGGAGATAGTGCATCTCCTTGCTGCAACCCATTCTGGATTTCAAAAGTGTCCGAAAACTGTTTGCCTATACGCACCCTACTCTTTGTGCCATTTAGACACATTCGTATAGGCCTAAGTCTAACTAACTTTTTAGGAATTCCGAACTCCAGCAGGATACTATATAACTTCTCCCTCTTAATTGAATCATATGCTTTTTTGAAGTCCACATACAGTTGATATACAATACCATTATATTCCCATTTCTCTTGTTTAATACAATAGAAAAATACTCTTGTAGTACCTAATCATTTTTTTTAATATTTGTAGGTCCAGTGCAGCATGGGTAAATATTAAATTATTGTAAAGAGATGTTATAGGCCTAGGCCTACACTTCAAATTGAGCCAAATATAGAGTGTAGGCCTATGTTAAAATCAGACAACATTTTAATTCCACCGCTAAAATAAGGAGTACCCTAATAAGTTATATGTAGGCCTTATATATATAGCCTATATACATAGGCCTACCTATATGACATGAAAAGAAAAATTAACGCCTGAACCGGGATTTGAACCCAGGACCTCTAAATTACGTTAGTGCGCTACCACTTACGCTATCCAGGCATCCTAGCACAAACATTTTTTTTCCTTTATAGGCCCTATATAGATCTAATATGTAGGCCTATGTAGGCCTATATGACATGAAAAGGAAAAATAAATGTCTGAGTCGGGAGTTGAACCCGAGTCTCTAAACTAATATATAGGCCTATATATAGGCCTATACCTATTAACGTCTTCTAAAAAATGTAGGCCTATGTGAATAATCCCAGAAAACTTAAAAATAATGATTGAAAGTAATGAAATAGGCCTATGTTTAATTAATACAGGTTAGGCCTATGATATTTTTACACAGTCATTAAGTTGTAATAATTTAATATTTACCCTAGTTTAATTTTTTATTTAAGAATATTCCACAATACAGTGTTTCTCCTTCAACCCAAAGTGATTTCTCGCCAGAGGTTCCTATCTAAAGCATCTTCTTCCCTCAAATTTCTAGCTTCCATACTTCTCTTCACTCCATTCATCCATCGTTCTCTAGGCCTGCCTCTTCCACATCTTCCATTAGCTTTCCAATTAAGAATCTTCTTTGGTATTCAATAAATTAAGTTTAATAAATTGAGATTTTAAAATATTTTTCCTTTATAAATTATCACACTCTTTGTCTTTCATTCTTTTGTCATTGCTTATGTTTCAGACCAATTGAATTTTCTCTATTTTTATTTTCACTTTAATTAGCGACGCTCTTTAACAGATCATATCATCGCATTTGTAATTTGTTCGTGAAAGGCCCCATGCATATTAGCCTACTTCATGTTCTTTTAGACGCTATAGGCCTAAATTTAATAATTTATTTAGATATTACAGTCTACATTAGGCCTATACAACTTAAGTAATGTGTCTTTCTTTACGTTATTCTGTAACGTCTCCCTTATAAAATGTTATATTATTATTATTATTATTATTATTATATTATTATTATTATTATTATTATTATTACAAGATGTTAAGAACTAGAAAAAGTTAAGAAATAAAGTCATAGGCTTACGAGAAAAAAAGTAATAGGTCTAGGTAAATATTCATTGGTAGATTGTATAAGACATGAGCACTTGATATAGTATGGGCATGTAGGGCCTATAAAGATGCAAGAAGAAAGATTACCCAAAAAAGCATTGGATTGATGTCCACCTGGAAGAATAAAGGAAGGAAGACCTCGAAAGCTATGGATGCAAGAAATAATAACTGGAATGAGAAAAGGAGGACTGGAGGCCATAGAGTGAATGGATAGGGACAAGTGGGGAAGGAAAATAAAACTTTAGGCACAAAAATATGTGCAACATTGAAAATCTATATACAATTAAAAATATATTGTTGTTATTACACTATTAAATTAATAATAATAATTTAATAATGATAATAATAATAGTTATTATTATTATCCTTCAGGGCCTAAATAGTAGAGTATAATTTATAAAACTTCAGCAATAAACGAAATATTTATTTAATAAATAAACTCCCAAAGTTGTATTTAAGTTATTAAATGGTTAATATTTATGATAATCATAAAAAAACTTTGATAGTTTTATTTATTAAATACATAATAGATTTTCATCAAGTAAACACTAAATCAATTGTTTACTATGCATTTCTTTACATTATCTGGTAACGTTTCGATTAAGTATTATTATTATTATTATTATTATTATTATTATTATTATTATTAGTCTATTATGATAATATAATAATAATAATAACAATAATAGTAGGCCTATTCCTGTAAGTTTGCAATTTTTAATGTAACTTAAACATGATCATATCTATTTTTGTTTTAAAGGAAATTGAAAACAAAATAAACAAATTCTCATTTATTCCTCTTCTTCTCTAGTGTAAAGATTCTACATTTTCTGAAATTAAAATTTGTTAGATCGCACTACATTAATTACCATCCTTAAAAACGTTTAGGCCTACTTATATTATTTTCAGAACGGAATTATATAGTCTATCAGTTATGTTTTATTAATTGTAATAGACATGTGGTGTAGACAACAGAGTTTTAAAAATGTACATGATAGTACGTTCCCCTGGATGAAACTGTTTATTATCATGCATGTATTGATCACGCAATACCTCACAAGAAGAATGCTTTAAGCTCCAGGTTACATACACGAGTCAACTTTTTCTCTAGTTTCATGAAATAGATAGGAACAGGTGGCAGTAAACTTGACTTAAAGAATTGCTAAAGTATAGATGTTTTTCAACAATGCTTATCATTATAAGTTAGTTTCTGAATTCTAGTTTAAGTAGTTGTTTAGCTGTGAGGGGTGGAGGGAGGCTGTTGATTTTTTCAACAACCAAGACTCCTGTTTATCCAAAGTGAATCTGTATTTATTGCATATTATTGATACATGGGCCAGCAAGTTTTTATGGCATAGGCACGCTCCACCCACTTAAAGAAAACTGTTGTTTAGGGTGGGGGTAGAGGGACCGGATTACTGCCCGCCCATCAACTAAACAGACCCGCCCCTGCCCTCCTCACATCTCAGCCTAGTCTGACATCTGTCGGTAGACTAGAAACTAGCCCGCGGGGTGGGTATTCTGTGCGAGTGGAGGGGTGAACTGTGTTTGAAGGATAAGGCCGACAGACAGAGGCGGAGCTACTTTAGTCTTGGCCTGGCCGCTTACGAGGCATGTGTCATGTCAGTACGCTTGCGGTAACGCTATAGTATACACGCGTGTTGTTCCTCCTGACAATGTTTCGTGTGTTGTGAAGTGTAGTGTCAGTATGTTGTTACTATTTTGCTTGTTAGTAGTGACAGTAGAAAGTCGCAGCATAACGAGTAGGCATGAAGATGCGCTTAAAGATTGTGAGTGGCAGCGCGTGGTGGCCACGCCGGATACCGTTTCCGACGACGACTCGCACGCGTCGGTAGTTCTGGCCTGTCGGTTGCGGACAATCGGGGGGACAGAGAGTCTGTTAAACAATTTAACGTCGACACAAGTGGAGCGCATAACGGCGCTGCGACTAGAATGTAGTGACGTACTGTTTTTCGAGAGTTCTCTGGAGAGCAGCAATAAGCAAGACGGATCCAGTTTCCTGGGTCAACTACGGAGACTCCGAGATCTTCGCATCGAGTACTGCAAGATAAGATATGTGCCCTCCGCGGTGCTGGCGTCTCTTCGCGAATTGCGCCACCTGTCGCTACGTACTCATAACACGGACTGGTCCGCCATGACCATGGAGTTCCACCCGGACAGCTTTCGCGGCCTCGCGGAGCTCCGTAGCCTCGACCTTGCCGACAACAACATCTGGACGCTGCCCCAAGAACTCTTCTGTTCTCTCTACAGTCTCACACACCTTAATCTTAGCCGCAACCGTCTCCAGGACATCGCAGAAATGGGTTTCTCCGACTGGGGTAGTGGTCCATCCGCCCCAGGTAAATCATGTAATGTTGGACTTGAAGTATTAGACTTGTCTGCTAATGACATAATAATTATGCCTGACAATGGTTTATCCAGTCTAAGATCCCTCCAGAAACTTTACATAGAAGATAATTCCTTATCATCAATAGCTGACCGTGCCCTTGTCGGTCTCGCTTCCCTCCAGGTCCTAAATGCTTCTAGCAATATCCTTGTAGCTCTCCCACCCGAAATGTTCCAAAGTACCCGAGACATAAAAGAAATCTATCTTCAGAACAATTCCATCAGTGTCCTGGCTCCTGGCTTGTTGGAAGGCCTAGATCAACTCCTGATTCTCGATCTTTCATCCAATGAACTTACAAGCAACTGGGTAAACCGTGACACTTTTTCTGGATTAGTTCGTCTTGTGGTACTTAACCTAGCACACAATGACATTACCCGGCTGGATTCCCACGTTTTCCAAGACCTCTACAGTCTGCAGATGCTGAATCTCGAAGACAACAGTATAGAAGTGATTGCCGACGGCGCTTTCTCTACTCTGAGTAATCTTCATGCTCTAACACTGTCTCATAATCATTTAGTGCAGTTGGAATCTTTTCATTTCACCGGACTATATGTGCTGAATCAGTTATTTGTAAACAATAACAACATAAAACATATTCACCCTCGAACATTTGAGAACTGTACAAACCTACAAGACCTTGGATTAAGTGGAAATGCTCTAACTGAAGTTCCTGCTGGAATCGGTCATCTCCGTTATCTGAAAATGTTAGATTTAGGAGAAAATCGCATATCGAAACTTGTTAATTCCTCGTTCGATGGCTTGGATCAGTTGTATGGTGTACGTCTCATTGACAATGAACTAGAAAATATATCTAGAGATGCATTTTCTGCTCTCCCGTCTTTACAAGTGTTAAATTTGGCGTGCAACAAGATAAAAGTAGTGGACAAGGGTGCCTTTGGTACGAATCCTACAATGAGAGCATTAAGACTGGATGGTAATTTGTTAACGAACATTGATGGTGTTTTCACTCAAGTGACAGGATTAGTTTGGCTCAATGTGTCTGATAATTTGCTGACGTGGTTTGATTTTGGTTTGTTACCACAGAGCTTAGAGTGGTTAGACATGCATAAAAATCAGGTGTCGAAAATAGGTAATTACTTTGATATTCGTAAAGAGCTTCAAATCAAAATGTTAGATGTGAGTTTTAACAAATTAACTGAAATAGGAGAAGGATCCATTCCGAACAGTGTTGAAAGTGTGTTTCTTAATGACAACTTGATAAATAAAGTGCAAGCTAACACATTTCTTAAAAAAGTGAATTTAAGCAGGGTGGTATTGTATGCAAATAAACTGGAGAACTTGGACCTTAGTGCTTTGAGACTACAACCAGTGCCACAGGATAAAGAACTGCCACAGTTTTACATCGGAGGAAATCCATTCCATTGTGACTGTTCTATGGAGTGGCTACATAGAATTAACCAACAAACCCACCTAAGACAACACCCTCGTGTGATGGATCTGGACACGGTGACATGTAAACTTACTTACTCCCGCGGAGAGATCAATAGACCTCTGCTAGACCTCACGCCTTCTCAATTCCTTTGCCCTTACGAGACCCACTGTTTTGCTTTGTGTCATTGTTGTGACTTTGATGCTTGTGATTGTGAAATGACTTGTCCCGATAACTGTACGTGTTACCACGATCACACCTGGTCTGCTAACGTGGTAGACTGCTCTAACGGTGGTCATAAATCTGTCCCTTCAAAAATTCCAATGGACGCCACAGAAATATATTTAGATGGCAATGATTTGGGAGAACTTGGCAGCCATGTATTTATCGGCAAGAAGAAGCTACAGGTGCTCTATTTGAACGGGAGTAACGTCGCAGCTATTCACAACCGCACGTTCAATGGTGTCACTTCACTCCGTGTTCTACACTTGGAAAACAACAAAATTCAGGAACTGAGGGGTTTCGAATTCGATCAATTGGAAAATCTGAATGAGTTATATCTTGACCACAATGTGATATCTCATGTAGGAAACTCTACATTCTCCTCAATGAAATCCCTGGAAATTCTCAGACTCGACGAAAATAAAATAGTTAATTTTTCTCCGTGGCAGCAGTTAGCAGCGGCTGCTGATTCTCTGGCCCAGGTCTCATTGAATGGCAACACGTGGAATTGTGACTGCGATTCGGTGACTCGGTTGGAGGAATGGCTGCAGAAGAACAAAGATGCAACTACTAACTCTAATCCTAGCAAAATGATGTGTAGTGACAAGAAAAACAAAGAGAATGTAGCAGACTTTATAAAACGTTGTAATAAAGACAATCACAATGCAGTGGCAACTTCTGTAATTCAAAAGAATCCATTGTTTAATAACACAATTCTAAATGAGAGTTATGTACCGCTGCTAGCGACATCTCTAGCCGTCATCATGATAGTGTTTCTAGTGAGTACACTTATCTTCGTATTCAGACAGGACGTCAGGCTTTGGGCTCACTCACGTTACGGCATTCGAATTTTCAGCGATTCGGCGCCAGCAGCGGAGATAGACGACGATAGAGACAGACTTTATGACGCCTACATGGTATACAGTACGAAGGACGACGACTTCATCAGCAGGGTAATAACTTCCGAGCTGGAACAGAGTGGTTACTCAATGTGCCTTCATTATAGAGATATCCATCTGATGGGAGGAACATCTTACTTGGCGGACAGCGTGCTAAGTGCTTCGGAAGCATCCCGCAAGATTATTATTGTGTTGTCTTTAAGTTTCTTACAGAACGAATGGGACAGACCAGAATTTCGGGCAGCACTACAGGCGTCCTTGGAACAAACAAGACTATCCCTGAGAAGGAACAAGTTAATATTCCTGTTGACAACAGATCTGCAAACTCTAAACCTGGATCCGGATTTACAAATCCTCCTGAGAACGTGTACAGTGATATCATGGGGAGAGAAGAGATTCTGGGAAAAATTGCGCTACGCAATGCCGGACGTAGGTGTAGTCAAGAAAAAGTTGAAGAAGAATAGAAAGTCATCCTCTTCGGTTGGAGTGAACGAGCTGAAGATGAAGGTCGGAGAGGGCAAAGTGGCGAGCGCACGGTATACTGCGGCGCCAACATCCTTGGATTCGTGGTACAAATACTCGGTGATGTCTCCACCACACCCTCAGCAGCAGCCTGCGGCCACGGCGGTGCCCACGCCCACCCCCACGCAGTCCACGTACGTCTCGGAGAACTCCTCGCAGCGCACCACCGACCACGAAAGGAAGAGGAGAGCTCTACCACCACCAACGGGAGTCAACACTACGATTATTCAGAACATAAACCTAACTACACAGCTATAGACTCGCGACATCACCACCACCATAATCACAAAAACAATAATCACAGGAATCACCACCACCATCATCATGTGTACAGCACTATACCAGACTCTATTCCTCTAACCCATCACCATAGCAGATCCTCCACATCCAGCGGAGATCCCACGGACAGCAGTGGTGTCAACTACCCCTCAACTATGTGTAAATTAAACAATGTAAATGACATGCCTTCTAATCCGATAGTTGCAACCCAACCTAACGGAAGGACTTATTTCGTGTAAAATAATCTAAGTGACGTTATAAACAACTTTTTTTTTTCCTAATAGTATTATAATACTAAGCTCAAAAAAACCGATAATATACGTGAAGACGTCAACTTTTTGTATAGTGGACGTGAAAACTCGGGAGATCTGCTTTACTTCAACTTCTTTGATGTATCGACTAGTCAGCTCTTGAGAATATAAACTGAAGGTATGTACCTCAAAACTAGTCCTAACCATATCAAGTGTGCCCTTCTGTATTTTGTATCTTACACTATCAGGCCAGTGAATAGAGATAAATTAATACATCTCTTTTATACAAAAAATAAATAATTTATTTATAATTATTCTTTATGTCATGTCTTGGGTGTATGTTCACAAAACTGTGATCTATAATTTGAAATTATTTTTTTCGGGAAAACAAGTCAATCTTAGTTTCAAAAATTACTTATTCAATAAATGTATTAAATTGGTATTTTTTTATATTGTGTATTGAATAGTGCCAGCGGCCCAATGCAAAATATAATAACAATAATTAGGCCTACTTTCTCTCTTTCTAGAAATAGACCGAATGGGTTACAGACGAAATTTCATATTTTTTAATAGAAAATCCTAGAGCATTAGGAAAGCCTAGGAGTAGGATCTTAAGATAACTGAATTTCGAAACTTTTAACTACTGCATATTCAGTTGATTGAGGAGAGGGGGGGGGTGCAGTGGAGAGCCTCAATGAATGTGACATTGAATGTAGTCCATGTATCCCATAATGTTTATTAGTTATTTACAAAATAATTTCTTAACACAGTAAACGAAAATAAATTTACAAAAAACTATTTTGCTGTAGAACTAATAATTCTATTTTGAGTACCATAAGAAGACAATCTCATCTCATTCAACCATTAGTCCTAGACCTGCATAAAGTTATATGAATAACATTTCTATATTGTGTTTTAGTTTAAGGTTATAATAAGAAATAAAATTAATTACAAGACGCATTATAGGCCTTCTGTAGAATTGCTCTGTACAGACAGTATCATTGCCGACTTTACAAATTGACGCAAAAAAAAAATTTCATAAGCTCCATTTAATAATGCCATTCATTCAAAAATAAGAATAATTATTTTATTTTAATGAAAGTAAATTTGTTTTTGAAAACATGAATTTATGATTATTTGACCCAATTATTTTGATTAGAAGACAAAAGTTACCTTAGGGACCTGAGAGTTTAGACCTTAATGTGTTACCAGTAACTAAATTAGATAACATTTACGATAATCAATTTATGTTTATAACTACGTTACATTAAAAATAAATGATTATGTAAGCCTATAACATAATAATTACATAAAGGATAAAGTTTCCATAAACGCACTGAGAAAATTTTGTCTTCTCACTTCGTTTAATGGAAACTTCAGCCAGCATAAAATATGTGTTTACTCCAAATTTAACGAGTTGATAATAATGGAATAATTTTAATTAATATAAAACTCTACTGTTTGATTTAGGAATATTAATTATCCAACGAGGAATTGTATTAGCTTGATATAAAAATGTCAAATCTGGCAACATCTGACATTTGAGGGAGGAATTCCAGGAGTGGCAGTGTTTACTGTTGAATGGTGATAAGAGTTTATTAATAATTGTGATATTGAATGAACTGAGGCTGTTACAAATATTCAATTTTTTCTAAATTTTCATGTAGAATATTATTTCAATTTCCTTCATTAGGTTTATAAATAAGGCCACATAGTTCTATATAGTCTAAAGTTGCTGCCAATATTAATAAACCTTCATTGGTCTTGTGACGATTTTCTTTTCACAAACAGAACTTTTTTCAGCATAAATAATAATCTATATTTTATATTAGATTTTACGTAATTTTCTTTTAGTTAATATAACATACATTCCAAGGATAAGTTTTATTGTTATCTCCCAATCCATTGAGTATTGCCTGAGACAAAGAAAACACAAATTTTGTATTGTATTATTGTTAAAGTATTAATATATTTAAATATATAACAAAATTAATTCCATTTTTACAATATGTTACAGTAGGCCTAATGCAAAAATTAGCTATTTACTTAAAAAACTGAATCTAGAATCAAGGATCAGAATTTCTCATCTAGGCCTGGGTCTATTATTTGGAATAAAAATGATATCATATTTTTAAAAATATATAGGCCTACATAGGCCTACTTACTGTTCATATTTGTACCTAATTTTAATTACATTATTTTGAAATTAATTGGTATTTTTTATTTCAATCCCACATTACAAAATATGTAAAATGAGTCGGATTTTGGTGGGAGCAACTGAATTCTCATATGTAAATTAAAATTTGTAAAACTCCTTAAATGGAGAAAATATTTACAAAAATTGTTAATTTTAACTTATATTAACTTTTTTTCGTTCCTAAGTTATATGGCCCAGTATGATAATTTTTTTTACATGTAAATAACTGTGTTAATATTTTAATTTTGTACAGAAAATTGTATTAACTTATTGTAAATTAATATTAATTACCTATTAGCGTATGTGATAAATAGACCTCGGATTTTTAGGCTTGTAAAGAAGTAGATTTAGGACCTAAAAAGTTTTAAAAACTCTAAATAGGTTACAAAAGTACTATTTTAGTCTTTAAAGTCAATTAATGTAATAAGAGTATTACTACATTAAGAGTAAAATTGACATCAAATTATTGAATTAATTACAATAAATAAAGTTAATTAACACTAATAGAAAATTAATGTTATGTTATTAGGCCTATAGCATTTGGATATTTTGATAAAATCCTGAAGATCTGGCAAAGCTTAACTGGGACGAATTATGCAATTATAGGCTCAGAAACACAAAATAGGCTCCAATGATTAAAACATTGTCATATTATTGCATTGTTTGGAATAACTGATAAAATTCTGAAGATCTCCGGAAATATTTGGAGACCTAGCAATTGGGAAATTAAACAAATTATCTAAATTTAATTAAAAACTGTAATTTTAGACTAAAACATAGATTAAGCTCCAATGAATAAATACTGTAATATTATTGTATTATTTGGATTCTCTGATAAAATTCCGAAGATATCCGGAAGTTTTCGGAAATTTCTCAATGTTGAACTTGAAGGAATTTTCTAAATTTAATTAAAAGTTTATTTTAGGCTAAAACACAAAATAGATCTCAATGGGTAAAATAGGCATTTTATTGCTAAACTATTCCAGATGGTATAGGCCTAACGCTTCATGAAATTTGTAGGCCCATTTACATAAATTATTTTTATATTTTCCTTCAAGGAAAAAATAAGCAAAAAACCTAAAATCCGAGATCTAGTAATAATTTTATATATTGTAATAATTTGTAGTTTGGGAAGTATTAAGCAGGTAACTGGATAAGTTATGGTATATTCATAAGAATAATATCTTGATTTAACACTTTATATTAGGCCTAAGTGCCAAATCAAAATTTTATTCTTAGGAAATAAAACAATACCAAATTCTCTGTGAGTATATACCTACTATTTTTACATGTGCATTACAAAAAAAACAATTAATTACTGCAGAGAATTTTCTGATTTTTTTTTTTTTCCATTTGGCACTTGTACAATTTTCCACAAATAGTCCTCAATTTATTGTTGATAGTTCTACAACTTGCATAGTATTAATTGTATTACAGGCCTATCTATAAAAGCCGTTTCCAAACATACTTTCCTCTGCTTGAAATTGTGCTAAATACAGTATTGGAATACGTTATGTCATATCTAATCTGATAATAATTTTCACTTAATATCAGTGTTCATAAAAGCCTGTGCATAGCCTATTTAAGATAAAGGAATTTTCTATTCATGAGCAAATTTTCGAAGATCAGTCAATTGTCTGTTTATCAGAACGTAAATTCAATTTCTTTAATTTTCCATATCGTTCAAAGAATGAAATGAAAACTGTTTATCTCAGATTTTTTTAGGATAGTAATAGGTCTCACAGTGAGCTAAAACAAAACAAAAAATAAGATTTAAATATCTAAAAATATTTAAATTATTCTGAAACAATAATTAGGCCTACCATAAGGATGAAATTGAGCCATTATATCAAAGTTTACAAATAAGAACCAAAATTTTGGGCATAATATTCGAATTTCTGGATTTATGAAAAATTTTAATTTTAAATTTGGTAGGCCTAACATTTTTAATTCCTTACAACTTATACATTGTTCTAAAATGGGTACGTGCTATATTAGAAATTTTTTTATTGATATATTGCAGAAGAAAGTGTTGTTAATATCATGACACCCAAAACCATCCCAACCAATCAAAATTATAATTATATTTGATCTATAATTTAAAATATTATGTATATAACAAATAAGAGAACAGGGACAATAAATCGATTGATATTTAATTCATCATGTATATGATCATCTCTGTAAAGAATGGTAAGAATTTTTTATGGGTGGGAGCAAATTCAACGATCCTTAGTTAAATCTCATAATTCAAAATTAGCATCAAAGGCATTCTGAATCTTTAACTTGCAATTAAAAAATAGCAATATAAGACATTCAGAATCCTTGTTAGCTTGCAATAAAAATTAGGGGTATAATGCAATGCATGAGATTATCTCATATTGCAATTAATATTGCCTATAACAATATATGGCTTTCTTGATTCTCTTAGATTGCAATTAAAAATTGAGATTTAAGATATTCTGGATCGCCTTAATGTACAATTTTAGCGTGATATTTAAAGCAAATTGACTTGTTTTCCTTATTTCGTTTTGAATAAATATAATTTATTTTTATTATACTTTCTAACGTTATGGTGTACATAAAACTAGCCTATAAGTAGCTGATTTTCGAATATAAACACCTATAGCGATGGAACAGTCTATCGACTAAAACTTGTCATTTATACCTTCTCATTGTAGAACAATTTGCGTTAACGGAAGGGTAATGTAGGCGATACTCACTCTTGCAGTAATGCCCACATAGCATAGCTGCGGGCACAATTAAGTTACTGTACGTGGAGTCCCTTAATGAGAAAGTGAACGGGCAGTTTTGACCCTTATTGCCCTTCTGCCTGTCCAGTAATGTACTATGTTCCGGAGGTAAACCAAGATGTACGTATGTGCTATTCAATTTAATTGAAAACTATGTACATGAATGTGATGCTGAAAACATTTTCAAGTTTTTATATTTGTACAAATGTTATACTGGTCATTAATTGTTCCTGCTATATTCTTCTTTTTTTAGTTATATTTCTTTTTTTACTTTATGTATATTTTTTCTTCATTAATGTTTCTTTTTTTGTAAATAAATTTTACGAAAATGAAGTGGATTTGATTCCACAGGAAAAAATGTATTTAAAATTGTAATTGTAAAATACATCTTCTACGAGAAAAATAAATCGAACATTTTATATAAAATATTATTTTATCTTGATATTTATTTTCATTAAAATATATCCCATTAAAATATCACTTTTACCCATTAGGCCTACCTTCCATTTTTCAATAATTCTTATAAATTTTGATTGTTTCTACATAATTTACTTATGAAACAATTAAAAAACCTTCCTCGAATAAGGATGTAACCAATAATAACTTAGTTTTGTATTATTTTTGTTTTAGATGAAACATTATCTTAGGCCTAAAGCCAAACTTATTCGATGGTAAATAATTTATGACTTAGCAGTATGGTACTACTTGTTGGGAAAGATTATTTAAATAATAATTAATATTTAATTGGATTTAACAGCTTAAAATAATCTTCCCGGAATTTTTTGGTTACAACCATTTTGAGGGAGATTATTTTCTTCAGTACTAACATAATTAACCTGTCATTCATTACTTTAAAAAATCAATTTGAACCACCATTGAGATTAACTAACTAACTACCCTACTGACACTATCAAACCTGTAGGTCCATGGCCTCAAGGACATAAATTCTCCATACATCCCTACCTGAGCAATTTACTCCTCTCAAATCATGATTAATATTATTATTCCACCTCATTCTGGGCTTATCTACTAGGTGTTAGATCTCTGGTTTAAGAAATTAACCTCCTCTCAAAAAATAAATAAAAAAGAGAAAAAGCTTAGGCCTACTCCTTCAAGGAGCTTCCAAGCTACTCTTTCATTCCCCATTTGTACCAATATGTCCGGCCTTTCTCAGTCTACGAGATTTAGCTGTTCTTAATACATCTTAATTTCTATAAAGATAATGTAGCTCATTGTTATGCAGTTTTTCCCATTTTCCTGTCTGTTCATCTCTCTGAGGTCCAAACGTCTTCGTAAGAACTTTATTCTCAAATACTCGCAATCTCTTCCCCTCACTTAAAGTAAAAATCCATGTTTCACATCCATATAATATAGGCTAACTCGGAGAAATACAGTTTTACATATCTTCAGTTCAACGTTTTTTGAGAGAAGTTGGGATGACGAGTCGCTGTAATGCACAATTGCACGCATTTCCAGAATTGAGCCTGTATTTAATTTCTTTATGCATCTCATTCCTTTTGTAATTATTGTTCCTAGGTATTTGAATTCAGCCACTTATTCAAAATGTCCCTCATTTGTCGTTAAATGCCAATTTCCATTATGTAATGAATTTTTATGTGTAACCATTACTTAGTTTTATTGATGTTTACTTCCAGTCCCATTCCCTTAGTGATATTTAATAGTGTGTGTGTGTGTGTGTTGGGCTTTAGTGTCTCCTCGTTATCGCCTAATAATGCTACATCCTAGGCATAAACTAACAGTTTATTAATGTCATTGAGTTGTAGGGCTTCCCAACTTCTAAAGACTTGAGAGAGTAGTTTTTCAATAGTAAAACATAATTAACATATGTCATTCAGACTTTAAAACAACATTTTGACCAACGTTTGAGATTACTACATAAAAGGTTGAAATTATAAAACCGTACCTGATATTTCAGTTGTCATCAATCGAGACTTAGAGAGAAACTTTTTAGAGATCTTTTGGAAATTGTTCCATTTTCAATTATTCACTATTTGAACAGTTTTTAAAGTAGGCTTACTTGAACAACAGCTGAAGATGGTATTCATTTCTGAAAGGCATTCGACGAAGTTTAATTTTGGTCGAATGAGATATCACATACGATTCTTTTAATATTGTATGTGGTAGTACAATAACGAAAAAAAGCTCCCTTATTTGGGGGCCATGAAAATGAATGGGTTAAATATTATTATTAGAAAATTAATGTTTTATTTTTTATTACACAAAGTTGTGGCCTACAACTCAATGGAATTAATGTGCTGTTAATTATGCTGATGGTGTAGTATCATTAGAGATAGCGAGGAGATAGACCTACTACGAACCAATCACACTATTGAGAAGCACTAAGAAATTGGGGATGGAAGTAAACATAATTAAATCTAAATATGGGACATAGGCCCTATAGTCACATATAGAAATACTGGAAATGGACAGTTAATGACAAATGAGGAAAATTTGTAATACGTGGCTGAATTAAAATACTTAGGAACAATAATTACAAACAGGAATGAGATGCACAAAGAAATTAAACTTAAGCTTTACATGGACTTTGGCGTCACAATTTCTCTCAGAAAAACATTAAACTGAAAATAGGCCTATATAAAAAATGTTATCACCAAATTATATTATGTTGATACGAAACATGAGCTCTTACTTTAAGGAAGAAGAGAATATTGCAAGTATTTGAGAATAAAAATCTTAGGTAAATGTTTGGACCAAAGAGATATGAACAGACAGACCAATTGAGAAGACAACGTAAGCTACATGATATTTTAGGGGAGCAGATGTGATAAGAACAATTAAGTCTTATAGACTGTGATGGGAGGGCATGTGGCACAAATGGGAAATGAAAGAGGGCATGGAAACTGTTTGTAGAAAAATCAGAGGGAAAGCGCCCGTAAGGAAGTCAAGAATGACGTGAGAGAATAACATCAATATTTGAGGAAGTAAATTATACAGGGAATGAATGGAAAATATTAACTCTGGATAGGGATGTATAGAGAGCTTAAGTCCGCAGAGCCATGTACCTGCAGATTCGGTAGTACCAGTGGGTTAATTATTTAGTTACGTATATGGTAACATTTGATTGAAAATTACGAAAAAAATGTTCCCTTAGTTTGGAACTACGACTGTAATTAATATTTTTAATACTTTATTAGAGGATTGTTATATTTTTAATCAGGTCTATACATAAATTTCTGAAGTTTAATTTTTTTATTAAACGTGAAATATTATTAAGATAATTTTTTTGCGAGTATTCAATGTAATGCTTCCTAATTATCCATATCAATTAATGTCCCTAATTTAATGAGGATGAATTGTACAGTATGCAGCAAACGTAGTAAGCTTTGATCTTTCATTCACTTTCTCCAAGTTGTTTACCTAAACGATCTCTTAATAGTCTATCAACAGTTTTTAATTAGATTACAAGGAAAAATGAATCTCTTTAGGGGATTACAGCCAATATATCGAATGGGGTGAGCTCTAGTTTGTATTACAATATTTAGGCCTACATTACAATATAATTCAAATAAATTTTTGACAGATATTTGAATGAGTAACAAGTAAAAGATTCCATACTTTTAAATCCATGATTTGAGATCATTATGTAAAATTTAAAAATATGAAATTGGTACCTGACATCTCAGCCCTGAACAACAATTATGCTGCCAGATATTCTGGAGGGCTTTCGAAACATGTGTTTCATCTTCTGCTTCTCTACCATTCCAATAGCAGAAGATGAAGTATATGTTTCGAAAGGCTTCCTAAAAAAATTGACAGCATATGTTGTTGAGCACGACTAAGATCTCTATATTTTTAATTTTTAAAAGATTCCACAATTGAATAGTTGCCCTGAAAAGAGATCTAACCCTTAAACTGGTACTCATGACTTGACTAACTTCTTCCGTCATTTTGTTACATCTAGATCAGTATTTTCTTGAATGCCAACTTTTAAAAATAAATAAAATAGGTCTGGAAGAGAGCAGGGATAGTTTTACATCCACCACGCTGTGATGTTCTCCGGATAGATCACTAATTCACTGAAAATTCAACTTTTGATTTTTTGTGGGTTAGATCTCTTTTTTGGGCAACTATTCAATTTTAAACTCATAATATGTATTTAGTGATTAAATAAAATAAAACTAAGTTTTATCCGATTTTCATATTTATTTTAATAGCTACAAATTCGTTACGAATGTATTTGTCTGAAGAAGGTACAGAGTACTGAAACAGCTGTAACGAATTAGTATTAAAATAAATATGAAAATTGTATAAAATTTTAAGTTTTATTTTATTTAATCACTAGACTTAGAGTTTCATCAAGTAAACACCAAATCAATAGATTACTTATATTAAGTAGGCCCTAGCCTAAACCATGGACTTCATTGCTTTTTCATTGCTGAGACACCCGGAACAAGTTTTTTATAGGCCTATATGGAAATAGGCAAAGGTTGTGACGTCTTGTTAAAGCCGATGCTGTGCAGAAATATTGTCAACAAACAAGCGGCACTGTTCCAACTGCTGTTTAATATTGCTGTGGATGACAATGAAGTCCATGTTGTAATTGTGTTTTAATGTCGGATCCTGACATTGAGAAGATCACTCATACAGGCATTTGTGGTCAAAAAAGGGTATCTATGTATGTGATCTAGAG
Organism: Diploptera punctata; assembly: GCA_030220185.1. Classification (NCBI taxonomy): domain Eukaryota; kingdom Metazoa; phylum Arthropoda; class Insecta; order Blattodea; family Blaberidae; genus Diploptera; species Diploptera punctata. The sequence goes on from JASPKZ010007226.1 coordinate 631,201, forward strand.
TTTAAATCTTCTACCAACAGGTCGTTTCCCTATAAAGGGCAAGTAAAAGATCCTACAAATAGAGAGTAGAAACTACGAAAAAAAAAAAAAACTTTTTTAATGTCTATATATAATTAATTCCCTCGGGCAATGAAATTTTCTCATGGTATTTCGGTCAATATGGGACCGATGTCTACCCAGCATCGTGAGGAGTTTGGGTAGCTACAATAATTAGCGGCTCCAGTTCAGAAAATAAGTTGGGATTCTATGCCACCATGCTACCTACATAAATTCAAATAAAAAGAAAGGAAAAAAAAAAACACGATTTATTGTTGCAGTACGTGATTACCTGAGATAAATATATAGCCTATGTCTATTTTTCCCAAAAAATGTGAAAATGCTTTAAAATAAAATTATAACTTGAAATCAAACTATAAAATCTGTGCATTTGCAATGTAAAATATGTAGGCTATTTGTCATTTCCTAAACAGTGTAACCAACGTATCACAAAATAAAATCGCTAAAAAAAGTGAACGCTAAACTAATCTTGTGTACCAACACACCCATTTTCTCACCCTAACTTACCCAAACAAACACGAACATGCCGATCTAACACATAGGCCTACTTGCCCATTTTCTCACCCTAACTTGTCCACTAATGTAGGTGGATTCTTGGGATAGAGCAAACATGTTGACAATTGGCGGGAACATATATTATCACATTGGCCAGTACAACACTAAAAGTCACTTGTTCTCCGATGGAATATTCATTGGTGGCACGGTGTCATAGAATATCGAAATAAGCTATAAAGGCCGCGGGATTCGACATCCTGATCTAGAGGACCGTCCATCTCAGTAATTAACACATGTGGATATGAGATCAGGCTACATATTATTACTTTTTTTTTAGGAATTAACACCAGGAGATGTTATTTATTTGTGTACAGTTTTATCTTTCACCAAATATTCTTCTTCTTCTACTTCTTCTTCATAGACTAATTTCGGCACCATCTTCGGTACCATCCTCAGTATTTCCACGACCTTTGTTTTGTCGTCCTGAAGAGCAGTCTTTTGCTCCCTCTGTTGGTAGACTTGATTTCGAGTCATTTCAGTCTACTAGCAGAGGGAGCAAAAGACGGCTATTCAGGATGACAAAACAACGGTCGTGGGAAATACTGACGATGGTACCGAGGATGGTGCCGAAACTTTTAAGAAGTAGAAGAATATGAGGTGAGTAATAAAATTGTGCATTAATAAAAAATGTAATTGTTATCAGATATTAGACCTAATTAAAATTAATACTTTAGTTTACTCACAGACGGTTATAGTAGCCTATAACTTCGCAATAGGCCTATACTCTTATGATGAAGTGATTACATTAAGTTTCATATAGGGCTATACGCCCATATACTTTTTTTTTAATTTTTGTTAAGTAAAATCTATGATTTCTTTATTCTGTCTCCCACTTATTCACTTCTTAAGTTTACATTTAATTTTAATTTAAAAAATAAATAAAAGCCTTATTGGATTCAAAATTCTGTACACTATTTACCGAGTTATAGGCTATATCACTATGCTTTCAAGATTTATAACTTCAAAACAATTTAGGCACAAGAGATTCTTTATTTTCTATAACACAGCACGGTAAGGCTTAGGCTACATATTTGCACTCTGAATGTTTCACGATTCTAGGTCTAGAGCTTAGAGAATGAAAAGCACTTCCCAGTCATGTCCGAGACTATCGATCACCGTCATTACTTAAATCTAAATGGTTTGCTATTTTAAGTTACACACAATGAAAATGCTACCTGCGTAACAACCATATACCCAGCAATTTGTATGAACATATAAAAAATCATCAAAGAAGATTTCCTTAATTTATATTATTATTTTGTTCTGTTAATACAAATATTAGATTAGATTAACATTGTGCATTGTTTAAACTATATGTTAGGCCTAAAAATATTTTAAATTATACTTATTATAGGCCTATGTTTCTGTATTATTTTACTATTCGCTGTTTCGTGCAATCGAAGGGCTTATGGACTTAACTCTGTCAGTTAATAATAATAATAATAATAATTATTATTATTATTATTATTATTAAACAGACTAATATATAGGTATATGGGATGTGGAGCAGAAACCGAATATTTAATATTAGAAGATCAGAAGGGGTATATTAGAGGATGTAAAGAATTTAGTTTTGGGGTAAATGTATATAAAGATAATAGGCGAGAAAGTGGTATTAAGAATAGAATAAATAGGCTAAAGTTAGAGCAATAATGAATGGTGTCCTATGGTACAGACATACTGTATAGTCGAAAAATAATTTACAAATTTATAGGCCTAATTCAATAGTGAGAAGTACTGTCACATAGGCTAGGGAGATGAAGCATGGAAATTCAACAAAAACTTAGAACAAAACTTATGTCGATGGAAATTGATTTCTTGAGGGGAGCAATAAGATGTTCTGAATTGGAAAAAAATAAGAAATAAAGTCATGCGAGGAAAAATGAATAGGTATATTAAATATTCAATATTAGAATATATAAGAAATTAGCAATTAAATTGGTATGGGCATGTACGACGAATTCAAAAAGAAAGGTTACCCAGAAAAAATTGTAATAGTGTCCACCTGGAAGAGAAAAGAAATGAAGATCTGGAAACTCATAGATGCAAGAAATAAGAACTGGGGTGAGAATAAGAGGACTGGAGGGCATGGAGTGGATTGATAGAGACGAGTGGAGAAGGAAAATAAAACTTTAGGCACAGAAAGATGTATAAACATTGTAAATCTGTTTATAAAAAAGTATTAATACAAACAAATTTTGGCCAAAGCAAATTTATCTCATAGGATGAATTATGAAATTTACCCCTTCATCTAGTTTTTTGAACTTTTGAATTTTTTAAACACTGAAATGCAAATAATCCATTATAATGGATGATAGCAGAATACTAATTTTTCTATCGGTCCAATTGAATTCCAATTCAAATTCTACCCTGCTTAAAAATAAAATTGTATGATTCAATTCAAAGTCATGAATCCATTATGAATTTTATAAACTACTATAATATACTAAGGGAATATTTATAAACTATATACTCGCCGCTGGTTCCGAATTTCTCGGGTTTAAATCCGGCCTGAGCCGATGAATTTTTAAGAGAGCGAAAATCCTGAGAGAGTCTTCCTTCGGAAGGAAGTTAAAAATGTATGGATCCGTGTCGTAGAATGTATTGGACTGAAAGAATCTCAAAGCTGAAATAAAAGGTTTCTGGAGCAAAGTGTGTTGGCCTTTTCAATTAAAATGGGATGTTTATTACCAAGCTTATGAGCCGTACAATGCAGGCTATAGAGCTACTAACTACTTAAATTCTTCGGTCTTCAATACTTTAGTCGGGGAGATGCATTTTTCAATCATGTTTTCTTGGGAAATCTATCACGTAAAATCGGAATTATAATTGGATATTTCTGAGTTACTCAATAATGTCATGACACAACAGATGTAGAAGGCCCTCGGTAGGCTTTTGGCCTCAAATCAACATGTATAATACACATAAGTGAAAGATCATCCAGTCAATATAGGGGTTACATTTAGTTACAGCGTGTTTTCTCGAGTCCCGCGCCGTAGCCGAGCGGTTAAGGTAGGAAGCCTTGGCGCAGAGCTACGGGACTTGCGCTGGTTCAAGTCTCCATGGGGGAAGAAATTTTCTCATGGTATTTCGGCCAGTATGGGACCGGTGCCCACCCAGCATCGTGAGGCAATTGGGTAGCTACAATAAGTAGTGGCTCCAGGTTGAGGAACCAGCTATAACGGCTGGGGGACTCGACATGCTAACCACATGTCACACTTCACTGGCTGTTGATCATCTACCTCTGTGATTGACACATGTGGATGTGAAGGGCCAGCAGCCGGCTGGTAAAAGGGCAACCGCTGAAAAGTGGAAAGACCCTCAAGCGTGTTTTCTCGAACTAAAGCAGCTATTAATGTAGCTACTGAAACTCCTCACGATTTTGAGCTGGGAAAGGTCCTATACTAACCGAAAATCCATTAGAACATTTCTATCTCCATGGGAACTCAAACCAACTCATGTCCCTTAGCTCCGAGATCAGTTGGTTTGGCTGAAATTTATTTCCTAATTTACTCTGCTAATTTCCTATGAAAACAACTGAAAACAGCGTCGAAGAAGCTACAAATATGAATATTGCTCGTCTCTACATTTCGTCTCACTCTCTGAGTGACTTTTTAAGAGTGGTCGTAACATTTTTGAATACTTTTAAAATACATTACGAAACACCGTTGAGGTCACTATGTAAAAGTTAAAAATATAAAATTGATACCTGAGATCTCAGTCGTCCTCAACTAAAGGCTGTCCAATCTTAAAGTGATCCACATCAAAACAAAAACCTTGTGACTTGCTCATTTTTCATTGGTTATGGACAACAAGGTACGATGTAGAAGCAATAAGTACGCTAAAAAGTAGTTTCCTTCATTAAATTAAAAATATGTTCTCTGAATATTCTTGTTATTCTTCGTGAATGAAAATGATAATATTCAAAACATAGAAAAATTATAAAATATATTTCATCAATAATTACAGCTTAAAATAGTTTACTTCATATGGGTGATGCATTTGAGTCATGCTTCAGTCTATTCTCATGAAACAAAATAGCTGAAAGTGTCGAGTCTTCTGTTGTTGTGTAGCCATCTCCCTGTCAAAAAAAAAAAAAAAATAAGGTGACTGCAACTATGCGCGAATGGCGGAAGGATACAATTGGCGTTTGTTTATGTTGGGATCACTCTAAGAGCGGATAAGGTATATACATTTAAAATGCTGTCAAATATTCAGGAGGCTTTTCGAAACACGTGTTTCCAATTTTATGAGTACAAATAAAATATTCGTAACCCTAACTAATTTTATAATCTTATTAGCTACTTTATAGGGACATTTATAAAATTTTATGAGTACAAATAATTCGGAGCCCTAACAAGTTTTACAATCTTATTAGCTACGTTATAAGGTATAGATGAAATGCTGTGAAATATTCAAGAGGCTTTTCGAAACACGTGTTCCATATTCTGCTTCTGGAATGGAATAATTCATAATTTTCGAAAAGCATACAATAGTTGAGGATGGCTGAGATCTCAGGCACCAATTTTACTTCTTTTTTTTTTTTAACTTACATAATATCTTGCCATGGACCGCCGTTCCTGTCCCAGATGTCACAACTACTATTTCTGAGCAATTAGCCGATACCAGGTGACGAAACATCGAGATAAGACATATTTTTCATCACGGCCTTCTCGAGATAATTTTTAGTATCATCCCACCCCCGACTGAAAGCTTTAATCAATTCAATCCACTATAATGCGATACCAGTATATAATTTCGTGAAACAATAGTTAAAAGGATGTTAACAATTAACTATGAAATGTTGATGACTAATTAAAAACATTATGTGAGTATGAGTTTTCATAATTGTTTAGTAGCAGGACGATTCTGTACCAAAAGAACAAAGATTTTAGAGTTCTTAAAATGTTAATATTTATTTAGACTAGTTACAAAATCAGAGGTTAAGCATCGAGATGCTCAAAATAGAACACGACAGAAGGAATTGTACTTAGAGCAGCTAATTACTGAACCTAATTTTGTATCTTGTTGTCTACAATATTTTATCTATTTAAGAGTATTTTAGTATACGTTGTATATTTAGTATATTTAATGAAGTTGATTTATTGCGGAAATTACATGTTTAGAAAAAAGTGATGTGGGATTTGGAGGAGGGGGGGAAACACGATAAATCAACAAACGTTGTTATATTCTGCAATTTTGGGTGCTAGTTTCATATGTGAATTTAAAGTAAAAATGAGTGCAGCAGGTGATTTTGACTGTTCGTTAGGGAATAATAAAGAAACTGTGTTTCCAATAAATATTACAAATTGTAATTATTGTAATATTACAATTCCTATCAATCATTAAATTGTATTTTACGTTTTGTCGAACCTGTTTCATTATGTTTTGATAGCGTGACTTGTGTTTTGTTAGCATTAAAGTATACAATTTTTTGCCTAGTACTACTAACTAACGCGTCACTGATTGTTATAATAACAGATAAATGTAATAAAGGAAATAGTCCAACAATTAAACCAGTTTAACTATAGCCTATAGAATGCATAAATAAAACTAGGAACCAGCACGCACACACTATTGAGTAACACTAAGAATTTGGGGCGGAAAGTAAACATCAATGAAACTAAATATATGATCACACATAGAAGTCCATTATATAACAGAAATGGACAGTTAATAACAAATCACAAAACAATTGAAGAAATTATTGATTTAAAATACCTAGGTACAATAATTACAAGCAGGAATGAGGTAGAGGAAGAAATTAAACATATGTGTAGGCTTAATTCTGGAAATGCATGCTGTTATGCATTGCAAAGACTCTTCTCATCCCCACTTCTCTCAAAAAAACATAAACTGAAAATATATAAAACTTATTATTCCTGTTATATTATATGGATACAACATTAACTCTTACTTTAAGGATGGAGAGAAAATGAATTTTTGAGAATAACGTTGTTAGGAAAATATTTGTACCAAAGAGAGATAAACAGACTGGAGAATAGAGAAGACTATATGTAACAGTGAACTACATGCACTTTATGGGAAATCAATGAATTAATAACAGTTAAGTATCGTAGGAAGATTTTCGGGCTCCGTATAAGAACTTGACACCTAAATTAGTGCATCTGAGCAAAATTTAATCGGCATTTACTATACAAGTTATACTTCAGTTGCCTACTAGATGTCTCTTTGAGGTAATGATTTAACCCCTTGTCATTAGCTGATATATGTAGGGAATAAGTGTAACTCATTTAGCTGGGATAAGTTATTCCTCTCCACGAGGGTAAGTAGGTTAAAAACAGACACGTTAAGCTGATATTCTACAGACTATAATAATGTCGATAATGTCTAGTTTCACATTATTTGTTCAACAAATTTTAGCCCTTTTATCAGCGAGTTAATAGTCTGTTCATCATTCCAGAATTCACGCTAATTTCCCTTTTATAAAGTTGGGTGTATTTAGGTTTTTATGATTTTCAAAAGACAGGAAGGCAGAAACCATTTACCACCTCTCTTAAAGCAATGGATGGAACATTTTCTTTAATGTTTAAGTTAGAAATTATCAGCCACATTGTTTATTTTATCAGCAGATCCTAAAGAGAAAGTTTTCTAACTTCTTCCCATTATTAGAAACAGGATGGAGAAATCAGGTCCTTAGAATTTAAACCCTGTTTAAAAGAGCCATTAATCACAAGCCTAGAAAGTGAGTGGATATTTTCTCCATCCTTGCAGATATCGACCTCCAAGTTAACCTAGCCCTAGAAGATGCATGAGTGACTGTATGCTACCTCGTGAATAATTTCCTGTGACACGTTACACTACAATAATAATTTAATGTAATACGTTGTTGCTCTTTGTAATAAAATTTACATCACTCTTTTTGTTTTACATGACGCGCACGTCCTGGAAATTACTCTACACATTTATAATGGAATAATGAAAAATCCAGTGGATACAGAAATTAAACTGAAAAGAAACCAATTATAGCTAGGTTAATAATAATATAAAGCAAGATATTTAGGATATTTAAATCTTAAATTAAAAAGGAATAATTTATTTCTTTAAAAAATATAGGCATATACATATATATCATCATCATCATCCGTCTTCCGGAAACCAAACGCCATTCCTCTCTATCCATCCATTGATCTTCCTCCATTCCTCTGATATTCATAGCTGCTTGTAACCCTTCTATCCAAGTTTTCTTCGGTCTTCCTCTCTTCCTCCTTTCTATTATAATCCATTCCATAACAATTTTTAGCAATCTTTGTTCTGGCATTCGTTTGACATGACCATACCACTGCAATCTTTTCTTTTCTATGATGTCTATGATGTCCGGCTCCTCTTGTACACCCATAATTTCCCTTATTTCTTTATTTCGTATTCTATCCATTCTAGATTTTCCAGCTCATCTTCTTAAAACATCCATTTCTGTACTTAAAATTCTTTTCATTTCCCTGGTAGGAATTTGCCAGACTTCAGCACCATATGTTAAAATGCTCTGAATTATGGTTTGATATATTTGTAATTTTCTATTTTTTTGTAATATTTTTGCTCCACCAAACAGAGTTTAAAGCATTTATTGCTTGTTTTGTTTGTGCGATTATATTTTTAATTTCCACTGTGTTATCGCCTGAATGGTCTAATTTTGTTCCTAAATAAGTCCATTCAATACTAGGTTTTAGTTCTTCTCCATTGTTGAAATGTATACGTATTTTCCATTTCTTCTCCTATACACAGATATTTAGTTTTCTCAATGTTTATATAAAGTCCCCATTTTTCATATTCTTCTTTTAGTTTTTTAGCCATATAATATATATAATTATATATATATATATATATATTATATATAATATATATATATATAATTGTCTAATGCCAAGAGGTTGTCTTTTATAAAATTTCTGGCTTTCTTTCCTAGCATTGGCGGAATTGTAAACAATTTCTTAGATTGGGGCACCTGGAAGGCGGAGTTACGTTACCCCGATGATATGATGGGTGATAAATGATAATGAAGCGCCAGAAGAGTTCTTAACCTAAATTCCAGACTATGGGCAACCACAGGAATAATTCCCGTTAAGGAAAAATTTCCTATAGTCACCGGGAATCGAACCCGGGACCTCATGAACAGTAGTCAGTAACGCTGGCCATTAGCCAACGAAGCTAATCATCTTTGAAATATTTAATACAGGTTTTTAACTTTGTAAAGTATCTAAATATCTCTTATAAATTTGTTTATTGGATAAAAATAGTGATTTCTACAATTAAAATATTTCTTAGATATGCCTAATTATCTAAATAATTACTTATGCAATTTATTTTCTCTATTAGATCCCACAATCCGTTATGAGACTAATAATGGCCAACCTGATGAAGTTGACTCTGAAAAGAAAGCCATATATGAGCCAACGGTTGACTATTACAAAGACTACAAATGCTAGTCAATGACCAATCACGTTTCAATGAATTTTGTTTTACAACCAATGACAGTCGTGTTTCACCTCGTTCTTTATCGATTTCTTTTTATCAGTTCCTGCTTTTATGATAAAGATAGCTCCTCCTTTTTAATGTTCTGAACAGGTCCAACAAATACATTGAATATAGGGCCTAGCAAATAATGAAAAGATTCTTTGATTTTACTGAGTTATTTACTAAAAAAATAAATGAATAACCCGTAATGTTGATTATGATATGTAGTTTGATGTGTTTCATTATTTCTCCACTTGGGTGCAGTCTTACAATATTGCGATCTTATTTGGCAATAAATAATATGATCAAGCAGCAGTGAATGAACATAACCTCACATTTCTGATTTGTAAATATTTTAAAATAACTATAGTTAAACAATGATTTGTGAGCAAATAGCTTAATTGTATTCGTTAAATAGTCCTAACAAATGCCACTCTTGATTTCCAAATTCTCTAGATAAATTCACACCTCACTTCGTGAGTCGTGAATTTATCGATAATTTGGAAATCACTCGTGGCATTACTTATGATAAATAACAATTAGTATAACTGTCACAGGATTGATGATCGGGGCAAGAGGTAGGCCTACTATACCAGGATTCTTAGATACATTTTGGAATTTCTTAGATTTGGACAGAGCGTATCTTTGTAAAATTATCATCGCTGCCATTAGAGGATTAATTTCAATTTTATCACTTTGTCCTTGTGGCTAACCTCTAATAAGGAAAGTTTTATATAATAAAAAAATTATAACAATCAGTGACGCTTTAGTTCTTGTTACTAGGCCACAAATCCTATAGGTTATAGCTTATTTTAACAAAACACGTTATCAGAACATAAAATGCAGGTTCAACAAAACGTAAAATACACTTTAATGACGACTTCGTATGACTACATAAATAAACTTCCCTTGACTTTTCTGAAACTATATATTAATGGTTATATCTTGGACTGCTTTCAATTTTTTTCGTAACGAACCGCGAAAATCACCTTCTCCGCTCATTTTTACTTTAAATTCACATATGAAACTATCATCCAAAATTGCAGAAAATAGGCTAACAACAATGTTTGTTGATTTATCGTGTCTTTTTGTTTTTTTTGTTTTTTTCCTCCAAAGCCCACGTACTCTTTCTCTAAACATATCGTTTCTGCAATACATTTTATTAAATATACTAAATATACAACATATAGGCCTACTAAAATACTCTAACGTAGATAAAGTACTGTAGATAACACGTTACATAATTAGGTTTAGTAATTCGCTGCTCTTAGAAAACTCCCTTCGACCGTGTTCTGACTTGAGCATCTCGTTAGTAAGCCTCTGATTTTGTAACAAGTCGTCTAAATAACTATTAAGCATTGTTGAGTAAACATAAAAATATTGTGCTGATTGAACTGTTCATAATTTTATATTGTTTAAATAGATTAACTAATCTTTATTTTAATTGGGCAGAGATAGTAATAAAATATTTCACATGACTAATTAGAATATAGGCCTACGATATATATAGGCCTATATATGACATGAAAAGGAAAATAAATGCCTGAGGCGGGATTTGAACCCGAGTTTCTTAACTCTGTACGTTTAGCGCTCTAACAATCTGAGCTACTCAGGAATCCTAACACAAACATTTATTTTTCATATATAGGCATAATGATTAGGAAATGGCCAATAGAAGTACAGCATTTGGTTATGTAGGGCCTAATTTAGTTAATATCTGGAAATTTCAGTATGGCAATTTAGGCTATCCATTACATAGATGAAGTTTGACGCGGAGGGGCAACGGAGAAGGTCATAAATAACTTAAATCTCCAGGATCGGGTAGGCCTAGATTAGTTTAAACATCATGAAATAATATTCATAATAAACAGAAGAATAATCTATATATTTATAAAATAAAATATTCGTAGTTGAAAAAGGAGTTTTTATTTCTACGAATAAATTACCTTCGAAATACTTCTCGTTCTCGTTGAATAGAATCCTCATGTAGATAAACCTATAAGCTAAATAAACCTACTTCTAAAACCAACCCGGTTGATCCTAGAAATTCAATCATCACTTTTGATCCTTCATTTAATATTTCCTATTAACCTGAAGAAGAATAATCAACATAATATTTTATTAAAACTGTCGGAGTTAAGGTCATAGTGGTTTATAATAGATTCCGGGCTGTATGGCCGTGGTCCATAAGTGATGTTTTTTCCAAACGTTTCTCCCTCGACTGCGGAAGGCATCTTCAGTGGCGAGTATTTCTAGGTACGTTCCCTGCCCGGAGTCTCGAACACTCTGAAAGAAACATCAGTCAAGGACCACGGTCAAATAGCCCGGAATCTCTTAATAATATGATTACCTGCAGTGAAAGCCAGCATTCAACCTCTACTCAACCAGTAAAGTAAGATAGGCCCTATACAAAATACATTTATACACAACAATTTAATAAAGTTTCAAGTAGGCCCACGAAGCTTCCTAAAATCGCATCATATGAATTTAAACTTAATTAACAACTAATTCTCTATACTTGCCCGATCAACGATATGTAAAAAGTGTTATATTAATCGATTATCAACTGGAAATAAATATAAATTTTAAATATTGAGTATTCCTCCAAGTTGTTCCCATGAGAGTAGTTGATATAGTTAAACTGATAATAATTAATTTATTATCTCAGTCAAAGTTTTGTTTATTCAGTCTTGAGAATGATCTCACATAAGGAAATCGAAACGTCGACGAATTCCTGAATAAAAAAAACTTTGACTGAGATAACGAATTTATTATTATTATTATTATTATTATTATTATTATTATTATTAAAAATTGAAAAACGCATAGGCTTATGAATCATGGGGTCTTATAGTAAATTTACAAAAAGAATATTTGGCAATAAATAGCAATGAAAGAGAAAATTTAACATTAGAAGAACGATAATGTTGAGTGATTCCGGGTTCTGTGGCCGTGGTCCATAGTTGGTGTTGATACCAGACGTTTCGCCCTCAACTGCGGAGGGCATCTTCAGTGGCGAGTGCTTCTAGGCGTGTTTCCTGGTCGGAAGCTCTACTCTAAGTAGAGCTTCCGACCAGGAAACACGCCTAGAAGCACTCGCCACTGAAGATGCCCTCCGCAGTTGAGGGCGAAACGTCTGGTATCAACACCAACTATGGACCACGGCCACAGAACCCGGAATCACTCAACATTATGATTACCGGCCGTGAAAGCCTGCATTCAACTATTAGAAGAACGAATTCAAATAAAGCAAGTGAAACAAACTAAATATCTGGGAATAATTATGGATAACATTGAAGGTATAGGCAAAGAGAACATAAAGCATAGAATTGAATTGTGTAGCAAAATAATATCATCGTTAAATTCCATATGGTGAGATAAACATATTTGGAAAGACACAAAAAATAGATTGGTAAAACATTGGAAGAATCTGTTGCAGTGTATGGAAGTGAGGTATGGACAATCAACAAGTACTACAAGAATAGACTAATAGCTCTAGAAATGGATTATTTACGCAGAAGTGCCAGAAAGTCTAAATTAGAACATGTCACAAATAAGGAAATTCGAAACATTATGGAAGCAGAAGAAAACATAATTGGAAGAATTGAGGAGAAGGAATTAAACTGGTTAGGACATATTGTAAGAATGGAAGATGAGCGATGGCCGAAACTACTATATCAATGGCAACCGAGCAGAAAGAAGAAAAGAAGGAGACCAAAGTTAACACAGAAGGAAAACATGAAGATAGTAGTGCAAACAAGAGGGCTAAGCATTGAAGACGCCCATGATCGTAGGCTTTGGAGGTTTGACACGGGAAGACAGCAGCAGCTGTAAAAAACCCGATGATAATAATAATAATAATAATAATAATTATTATTATTATTATTATTATTATTATCATTAATTTAACTATACATTTTAAAAGTGGGCTATTTATTTTTAAGTGTTTAAAAATGATTCGACATATAGCCTACTTCGGATCCCTAAGACAGTTTCTTTCTTTACCAAAAATCAACTGAGCTACAACAACGGACAATATTATCATTAGGCCTAAATGTAAAATTAATAAATCGAACTTTAATTATTGGTTTCATATTGTTTTATTTTCTTTTCTCTTGTAGCCCTACTATTTTTAAATGTATTATTTGCCAGAATTTATTTTATAGGCTATCTTGAAACTGGCCAATAAATTTGTATATTTTAACTAAAACTTTGCAATGTAGCATAAAAATTCTATTTTTTTATTATTTGTGGAACTGATTTGCACCCGAGAACGAGCAACTGCTCATTTGGGTGTTAATACTGTGTACACAATAGGTCTAATTGAGTCTTAAACTGATATTTAACCAACGCGCATGGTAGGAGTATCATGTGAAATTATTCTGTAGGCTTAATTTAATGTAATTGAATTCAACTACTAAGTAAAAAAGCTTAAATAATTTTATGGGACCAGAAGACCTATTTACTATCAAATCTTTTGTTAGACGTTGAAAAAATATGCTTCTTTAGGTTCATAATTTCTGGAGCTTTCAACGATTTTTTTATGGGAAAAGTCTAAATTATAAAACTGTTATAATAATCTCGAATTTTGATATAAGAAAAGTCAATCCAGTAAAATAAGCACTTTTTGCTAAACGCTACAAAAATACGCTTACTTAGGTTTATAACTTATTGGGCTTTCAACGAATTTTTTTCATGAGATAGGCCTAAATCACAAAACTATTATAGTCGACTAGAATTTCAATATAAAGAGATGTCAATCCAGCATGCAAACCCTTTTTGCTAGATACTATAAAAATATGGTTCTTAAGGTTCATACATTTTTTTCAGCAATTTTTTTTTTCGTGGAATAGGACTAAAATATGTAACTATTCTAATCCATTTTATTTTGATGCAAGGAAAACGTAAATCCAGTATTGTAAAAAAAAAATACTAGACGCTATAAAAATATGCTTTTTTAGGTTCATAAATTCTTGGGTTTTCAATTAATTTTTTTCATTAGATAAGCCTAAATTCCTAAACGATCCCCGAAATCATATGGCCATCACAATCATCATCATCATCATCCTTATCATTATCATCCTTCACCGGTATGGAAAGCAACGGGAAGCTACCACACCTACAATTCCCTTGTAAAGCTGCAAGCTTAGCATGAAAAATGCTATGATTGCAGTGAAGGACCTGCCTTCGGGCAGAATTACTATGGATGGATGGAAACTATTATAATTCACTGGAATTTTAGTACAAGGAAATGTCAATCCAGTAATGTAAACACTTTTTGCTATAAAAATGCTTCTTTCAATTCATAACTTTTCGGGTTTTCAACGATTTGTTTAATGTAATAGGCCTAAATTATAAAACTATTATAACCCACTCGAATTCTGATACAAGGATATGTCAATCCACTGTTTGCCAAGTTCCCGAGTTATCAACGATTTATTACGACTACATTATGGTCCACTCGAATTTTAATACAAGCAAATTAACGCTGTCCACTACCGTAATGTAAACTTGCCTACAGTAACGTAAAAGAATTTAAATAGTGTAATCAATAAGGTATCAAAAGAATTAATTACCAAGTTACATTCATGACGACCTAAAGCTAACTCACTAAAGCTCTGCTTTTGTTTACACTGGCGTTAATAAAACGTGGATCAAATATGGAGAAAAAAAACTCTTTCACGAATTCGTATATTGACATTTCATTTCACTCTGCCATTTAAATAGGAAGCAAAGAATGAAAAAGAACGCATATTCTAATTATTGTAAAATTTCCCATTTTACCTTCTAAATATTAGGTCTACGTCATTAAAATGTTACCGCCTATTCCTTTTCATTTTCAAAATTTCTCTTACTAAATATAAATATCACTCAATGGTGGACCATAAATAAATTGATGGTATAACCAGTAGACTTGATATTAAGTATGATATGTAAAGTATTTTGTACACTGCATAGGCTTCTTATGCCGTAGAATGATATAACTGAAGCAGGCAAACTATCTATTAATCAACCATATCTAATATATAAAAATGAATGTTGGTTTGTTTGTTTGTTTGTTTGTTCGTATTCTATGCGCGGCCATACCGTTGATCTGATTTTGATGGGGTTTTTGCAAAATGTTCAGGAGATTCCCGGGAAGAACAAAGGCTATGAGAGAGTTGTGATATTCAACCCCTTCACCCCTAAAAATCACCCTTTGTAATGAAAAACGTGACATGAAGTCCCTATTTTGTCACTTAAATGGCTTACGCTGCCTAAACCATAACAAATACACCAAATTAATGTACACAAAAATGAATATTTCAAAAAACTCTACAAAAAAGTCCGCGACAGCATATGTTTATCTTCTACGGATAACTCACAATAGCTATTTTTGTCTTTCATTGATGCCAAGAATATCCGGATAAGCAGATTCCCGGGCAAGCATAACAGCGCACGGCTGGTGGTAAAAACATATTAGGCCTAATATTTATTTAGAAGTAGTAGCGCACGCCGGGTATTAGCTAGTAGGCCTACTAAATACATTTTTATTCTTTTTCTCTTTCGTGAGTTATTTTGTTTAGGTATAAGTGCGTTATTGTTTTAGTTTTAGCGTATTTCCGTAAGTTTGCTATATTAATACACCGATAACACCGGTATACATGATTCTGAGGTTTTCTGCAAAATACATCTCATTTACAAATTCTGGTATGTTGAACTCAAAACTGTATTTTTTTTCTTATCACGTACTTATTTGCAATTACCACTTTTATAGATAGACATGTTTTTAATGTAGTTTCGAAGATATCAGATAAAAAACTGGGATAGTAATGAAATGTGATTAATTAAGAACAAAGGTCAAATAACATAAAATTATAGAACCGAGAGTAAGGGAGAGTAATTTATTATTTCTCTTATTGTGAAAAATTGGCGAGGAAGAAAACTGACTTCATATTTAAATTCAGCATGGTTGAATTAGGCCTATTCACACATTTGAATAGGAACCTTAAGGGAAAAGTTAAAGTTTTCATACAAGCTATCAACCAGCTTTACGTATTGTTAAAAATAAAATTCGTCTTTAAAATAAGATTTTTTACATTTAGATACGCTACCATGATAGAGTTTCACATTGTGCATAATGCCTAGGGCCTATAGATAATGCCTAGGAAAAGCATAAAAGATTTTTTTTTTACTTTGCTCGTAATATATATATATATATATCTATCTATATATATATATATATATATATATATATATATAATATAGAATTGTTTCAGTTATTTACACAGGTATCCTCAACCAAAATATACAATTTTTTTCTCCACACTTCCCGATCTTGTGTGTCTTCTTCTGTCATAGGCCTATTTCTCTTCTTCATGTTGTCTTGAATTACATTTATCCACGCTGGTTTTGGTCTACCATGCTTCCTTTTTCCAGGAGGTATCCATTTGAATACTTCTTTGTTTTTTTTGTGTCCCTTCTTCTTATTATATGTCCATATCATCTTAGTTGGATTTATTCAATCTCTTGTACAATATTCTTTACTACATTCATAATTTCTCTTATTGTAATATTTTTTTTTTATTTTGTCATAAAATATATATATATTTTTCAAATGCCCCAGGTGTGTCTTTCGACATTCCTGGTTTCTCTCCTGGCATGGCGTACTTGTAACCCACTTCTGAGGCTGGGGCGCCTGGAAGGCGGGTTTACGTTGCCCCGATGATATGATGGGTGATGATGATGATAACGATGCGCCAGGAGAGTCCCTAATCCTAAGCCTAACCTAAGATGAATATGAATGATGATGATTGCGATGGCCATATGATTTCGGGGACCGTTTGGGCCTCTAAGTTTTTCCTGACATTTGTCTTACAGGTGAGGAAAAACCCCGATAAAAACCTCACCCAGAAAAACTGTCCCGACCGGGGACCGAACCCGGGCCCGCTGCGTGACAAGGCAGCACGCTACCCCGAGACCACAGCGGTATATATATATATATATATATATATATATATATAATGTCAAATACTGTAATTCGAATCAGAGTCTAGCAGTATAATGATGGTAGGAAGTTCTAGTGTGATCATATAGGCCTACTCGAATTGTGATTGGAAGATAAGAAGTAGAAGCAGGAAGATATGTAGCTTAGTGTAGAGGTATGTATAATTTTGAATAACAGAATAAGATAATGCATTTTCTATGATATTTGAGATTGAGCCAGCATAGTTCGCATATTTACGAATAATGAATATGTACCTGATACACTTGTTATGAATACGTTACAATTTACGTGCTACATCAATCGCTAATGTCTCTCAATAAGATTACACAATAATGAAAACGCGGCAATCACGAGAGTTTTCACTAGAATTATATTGAGATCAGTCGGAAGATAATTTCTGAATCTGTTTAAAGAGAGGGTAGATATTTTTAGTTTAAATTTAAAATAGTAATATGCCAACTAAATTTTAAGGTGATGGAAAATATTTAGCCTAAAAAATTGTACGGAGTATAGTAACCTGATGGTAACATAGATAACTTCATTCGGGATATCTGGGTTCAATTTCAGAGCAGAACAAAACAACTTTAAAATAAAAGCAGATTTTGAATTTATTTTTCCATGTAGCTATTTGTGTTGCGTTCGGCTGAAGTCATTTCATGTCGTTCGTGTAATATGTGATAATAAGATCCTGCTCTGCACGAATTGTAAGTTCTACAATAGAATGAGTTCAAATTAGAATGTTTCACCATTGTGGCGATGGCTGGAAAAAGAAACATAAGTAGAAACCATGTTTGAGATATACAACTTCAAATGTATGTTATACCTGCAAAAGAATGGAAATAAATGTATTACAATTGCTTATTTATGCATTATTTAGAAGGTTTCAAAATACCTTCCTGAGCCAAATTGCTGTTATATGGTGAGATGAAGAACCCGTTGTAGGGCTAATGTTATTGCAGTGATGTCAGGGGTCGGTTCAGATAGAAGTATTATACATTTTCAAAACATACCGAACATTAAAAATAAGACAGTAAGACTGGAGGGTGGCGGCTTGAAGGCAAATGTTTCTGGATTAATGTACATGATTTCTTCCCTGCAGTTGTACTAGCTCCCCACCTGGTTTGTTTTTGTTCGTACCCTCCCCTACATCAGGTTGTTCAACGCAGCATATAACAATAATTTAGTGGCAATCTCCTACACTTGTATCTGTCAATACAATCTCCATCATTTAACATTTTCCAATACTCTTATTTTAACACAGTTCCAATAATGGATCATATTATAATATTATAATGATATGGTGAAAAGAAAAATGAATGTCTGAAACAGGAGTCGAACCGTGGGGCAACGGAGGAGAGGTCCACGGTTCGATTCCCGGTTCAGATATTAATTTTTCTTTTCACAATATCATAATATTATAATCTCCATCGTCCAATCCTTTTTCCTCATACTGCTTAAAGCACCATCAATCAAAGTTATTTTTGTACGTCTTCTTCTATCAAAATAACTCATGTTAATATTTTTTCTTGGAATTCTGTCCATTATAGGCCCCTATATATTTTTTTACATAAGCAAAATATTTTAATTGTTTGTACTTTTATGAAATCCACAATTGCAGTTTGAACATTGAACTTTTAATTCTGTAATATTTATTTTATCTCTTCTCCTGAATTCCTCCAAAAATCCATTTTTACCGGATTTTAATTTGTCATTCTTCATTTTAATTCCCATGTTTCTTCACCATATATCGTTGTACTCCTAATTACTGTATTAAACTTTTTGCTGTAGAACTTAGGTTCTGATTTTACAAAATACAATTTAATTTTATTATCGCAGATTTTCCTTTATTTATCTCTCATTAAGTTCATGCTTAATTAGTACACAAATACACATTTTTCTGCAATTAAAATAAAACTTTGCGGTTTTATATTTTAAAACATGATTTATTTTTATGTTCCCTTTTATAGACACATGATCTGTCAATTACTATTAAAATGTCTGTACTAACTCTGATATATTGAGATCACGAATGGTTAGAAAAGAAGCGATGATAATAATAATATATTCATTTTACCTGGTAGAGTTCAAGCCTCAAGGCCCTGTCTACCACTTATTTAAGTTATAACAAATTTACAACAATTAATCTTCGAGTTCAATTATAATAAAACAAATGTTTACATAGTATGCCCACATATATTATTTTGTATATAAAATCTATGTGATTTTTGTCCAAATTTAAAGAATAAAAGATGAAAAAGTAGATAATATAATTTAAATAAAAATAAAAATAGTAGACCTATACCAATAACATAGAATATGTTTCAATGTTTGAAAGAGAAAAATGAATTAAGTAACCTAACAAGTAATTGTATGAGCTTGACTTGAGAGTTTGAATATATCTTGTTAGGGAAATTTCCAGGAGCGGGGAATGACAACCGTGAAATAAGTAGAATAAAAATAAATAAATACATATTATGAAGATGTATTATTAGCAAGCCAATGAAAAATAAAATCCGATTCATCGCTAAAAATACACATTTCGCAACACATTCTGAGAAACTGATGTAGTCTATAAGAGCAACAAATTTGAAAGTATCCAAGAGATTTCATGTTAGAAATATAATTGTAAATTAATGTATTTCATATTTCTCATTTCGGATTTGTACGGTCTTATAAAATGACATGAATGTTCAACGCTGAACAAATGTGTAATGTTACACAAAAACGTACCCCACATTCACCAACATACGAATAAACCATGGCAAACTTAATTAGAAATTATACAAGTAAACAAGCAAGAGTAACTAATAGAAATAATATGGATACAAATAATGAGTGTTTATTTGTTGGTTAATTAAATTTCCTCTGCCAAACAATGACATTTATTCTATATTATCAGTAGTTACATACACCTTTAAATTATGATGATCTTGATGAAGCTTTTCGGGCTGTAGGCCGTAGTCGTGAGGCTCACGACCACGGTCTACAGCTCGAAAATCTTCATTAAGATCATCATAGCAACTCCGGCCGTGAAAGTCTACGTGAATACATACGTTTAAATTGTTCTATTTTCTTTTCTTTTTGTAACAAATTCTGAAGAAATGAAACTATTGAGGCTTTTCTCAGGAATCTCTTTATAATTAAATATAGGAATAATTACATCAATTAAATTTTCTGACATTCCTGCGGGCAATAATGCATTATTTATTTTCTCATATTGATTTCTTTAGGCCAAATTTAGGTGAAGTAAGCGAGGAACATAATGAACACTTTCATCAGGACATTCAGTTGTGGAAATAAGGTATCAGAGACATTACGCACAAAAGAACATAAAACGAAAAACCGTTCTGGTGTATATTTGCAATGACTACATTATTGTATAGACAAGTAAGTGTTATGTTTAGTAATATATCACACATTATTATATATTTTTTTGTCCAATGCCACCAGAATTTCTTTTATGGCATTTTTGGTATTATCTGCTGATATTGGCAGAATTTTAATCCATTTCTTAGAATAGAACATTTGGAAGGCGGAGTTAACGTTACTCCGATTATATGATAGACGATAAAAATAATGAAGCGTCAGGAGAGTTCTTAACCTAAACATCATATCATGCGCAACTACAGGGATAATTACCTTTAAGGAAATATGCCTGCGGTTGACAGGGAATCGAACCCGGGACCTCAAGATCTGTAGTTAGAAACGCTGAAAACTAACCCATGAGGCTACTGTGATTGATTTCTCTATGTGTCTTTACAAATAAACATGTCATTTTGATTTTTTCAAAACACTTTCAAGATTAGTTTTATTATTACATGAAAAATATCGGCATTACAGAAAAACCTCTTTTCACGATCACAAACAGTATCACAAAATTATCCAATAAACGTTTAAAAAATAAGATAAAAACAAGGCAACATTTTGTTATGTATTATAATAATTCTCAGTATGATTAATTATAAATAATCAATTATAAAAATATAAATAATAATTTCTTCTTCGGCTTTCCCCCACTTATAGGTTTGCCGTCTTCAGTTTCCATTTATCTCTATCATTCCAAACTCCCTCTTCCAAATTCCTATCCTCCATTATTGTTCTGACATAGGTTTTCCATTTCCACCTTGGTCTGCCACGTTTATTTCTGCCAGGGGGTGACCATTGGTATATATTTTTTGGCCATCTTTCATTTTCCATTCTTTGTACATGGCCATACCATTTAAGCGTTTGATTTTCAATCCTCTTAACAACAGATGTGGTGACCTTCATTTCTCTCCAAAGGAATTCATTTCTTATTTTCTCCTGTCTTGTTTTTTGGAAGCTTCTTCTAAAATAATCGAATTCAACTGTTCTAATTTTATTCTTTTGTAATTCCGTCAAAGACCAAGTTTCGCTTCCATATGACAAAATATTCTGTATTATGCTCTTATAAATTTTCATTTTAGTTTCCTTTGTAATATTTTTGTTCCAAATTACTCCATGTAATGTCTTAGTTGCATTTTTTGCCATTGCAATTTTAGCCTGTACATCTCTCTCACAGGTACCTAAGCTTGTAATTATTGACCCAAGATATTTAAAAAAATCACATCTTTTTTTATTTTCCCTGTTTCAAGTATGAGGTCATCCACATCCTTTCCCAAACACATATATTCTGTTTTCTGTAAATTTATATTCAGTCCCCATTTTTTATGTTCTTCCAAGTCCTCCATGTGTGGGGGTTAGGCGTTAGGCTGGCAACCTGGCCCTGGAAAAAAGTATATCGCTACGTACTTCAGTAAAATAAAAATAAATAATAATTTACTACATTAAATATAGGAATAATTGAGGAGTTGAATGAAATACAGGCATAACTCATGTTTTACCCTTTTTCCGTTCAATGCATTTTTGGACTCGACATTTTGTAGTTGGTCAGCCTGAAAAGTTTCGTTTCGATATCTCGACTACAGCGGTTCAGCAGCCGATTGCATCAATTAAAATAAACAACAATGTTATGCATTTAGTTATATATCAATTGCTAATATCTCGAAATGTATATTTTTTAATTGTGCCCATATTGCCATTTAGCGTTGTTTTTTAAATTTGTTAAATTCCAGTATAGACGCAGCTGTATATATATATATATAGTAGTATAGCTACGTCTATACTGGAATTTAACAAGTTTTAAAAACAACGCTAAAGGACAATTTGTGTATGCGTATGTGTGTGTGTGTGTGTGTGTGTATGAAATACACGTATAAAAAATTGAAAGTCGAATTTCATGTAGTTTGGCCATATGTAGTAAATTAGAGTAGGTTTAATAAGAAAGAAGACTAGCCTATATATATATATATATATATATATATATATATATATATAATACTGATTACTGCAAACAAAAATTCTGTTTTATGGTATAAATTTCAAGTAATAGAGTATTACATTTAAAAAGAAAAATATTTTATTTATTCAATTCTCTTCCCAAAATCCCAGTCTACATATTTATACACACTCGGAACTGGCTTTTAGTACAGTATAAAAAATAAATAGAATAAAAGTTTCAAAACTTAATCTAAATATAATATTAACCCCATCAAACAGAATTTGTGTTGTTAATAATTAGTTGATAGCATTTTTTTTGAATCCTTCCCATATTTGTTATGTATGCCCAAGCACATGATGCTAGACTATCAATTTTTACAGCCCTACTTGTATTTCTTATGGCTCTGTTAATTAACAGTTAGAAATAACCTACACATTGTGTGTATGTGTGTATGCGCGTGTGTGTAGAGTCACGAAAATTGCTGTCTACTACGTATATGGAGAACTAGTACTGTGTTAAGAAATCATGCAAAATTGTATATTTACTCCACTACTTGAAATTTAGTATTCAAGATAAAAAATAAATTTAATATGTAAAATGCCTTTGTTATGTATTTGCCATACAGATCAAAAATTGAAGAGTGAATAGTTAATAATAACGAGGTTAACAAAACTAATATTACTGTGCTTTGGTTTAAACTTAATAATAATAATAATAATAATAATAATAATAATAATAATAATAATAATAATGATGATGATTATGATATTATTATTATTATTATTATTATTATTATTATTATTATTATTATTATTATTATTATAACTATCATGAGGAATATTAACAAATGAGGGAACCCCAAAATATTGAATCGAAGCTCGAAAGTCTTTAAGTTAATTCAAAGATACAAATAAAAATATCAAAGGAAAACATTTCGGAACCTATATGTATTAAATAAATAATAGTTTTAAAAAACTAAAAGAACACGCTTTATTAGAAAAGTAAAAAATGAAAAATAATTTTAATTTCCAATACCCTTGGGATAAAATTAAAGTGGTCAACAAAAAATCATCTCCAACACATATAGAATAAAACTAGTTATCAACAAAAAGAAAATAATTTTACCATCAAAAGCGTGGGGTGCTCTATATCAATTAATATATTTGATAATGAACAGATATTGGTAAAAGTAAGCTCTCTAAGAAGAAAATGTAAAAATCATCAAAATCACCCCACGCTTTTGATGGTAAAATTATTTTCTTTTTGTTGATAACTCTAATTTTATTCTATATGCATTGGAGATGATTTTTTTGTTGACCACTTTAATTTTATCCCAAGCGTATTGGAAATTAAAATTATTTTTCATTTTTTTAGTTTTCTAATAAAGCGTGTTCTTTTAGTTTTTTAAAACTATTATTTATTTTTTTATTTTTTAGTTTTAATATTTTACAGAATAAGATAAAAATGTAAATATCTTTAAATTCGATACTATTGTAGTATGAGCTAAAAGTAATATTCTTCTATAAAAAACCCCTCCCAGCCGGATTTGAACCAGCGGCATAGCCTATGGATTTACTGAAATTATATACCACTAAGAGTTCACTGCTCTACCAACTGAGCTCTTACAACGATTGACTAAAAACTCGACAAGTCCGCAACCTATTATACCAGTTTTCATTTTGTTTGATTTTCGGATGATTCTGGCCAGGATTTTGAAACAAAATATGAAATTGTTGTATTGTCACGGGTCCTCTACACATATACAAAGTTTCAAGTCGATCCAATGTTTCTAAGTGGGTGAAAATCTCGTTGAAAGATTCCGTTACATTGATACGAAAACACTTTTTTTGATTTTCTGATGATTATGGCCAGGATTTTAGAAAATAAATATGAAATTATTGTATTGTCACGGGTCCTCTACAAGTATACAAAGTTTCAAGTCGATCCAATGATTTTAAGTGGGTGAAAATCGCGTTGAAAGATTCCGTTACATATAGATACAGGTCAAGCTAATATAAAGCGTGTAAAAACAGAGAAAGACAAGGCTGTAAAATCTCGCTAGTCGTTTATAATGACTATTTAACTTATGCCCCAAATGGCAGTCAATGATCAATTACATTTCAATGAATTTTGATTTATAATCAATTACAGTCGTTTTTCACCTCGATTTTTTCACTTTCATTTTATCAAGTGGCTCCAGATTATATATATATATATATATATATAGTGCACGAATTTAACCAGATTCTGCTTGCGAGATATAATAGTAAAACATTCGTAGCAATTGATTATACCATAAAAATACCATTTGCACTTTCTTAAACGTATTATTTCCCAAGAATTAACGTTGCAGAAAAATATAATTGACATATTTACATCATAGGACATCAGAAATTAATTAATAACCTGTAATGATGTGTTTAATTTTCTCCACTAGGGTGCATTCGTACAATATTGCGATTCTATTTGGCAATAAATATGATCTGGTTGCAGTGATGAACAAATGAAACAATGTTTATCATTTGTTTTCAAACATCGCCGTTTACATTAAATATATAAATATTTTAAAATAACTATATTTAAATAATGAGTTGTGAGTAAACAGTTTAATTTTATTCGTTAAAATAGTCCTAACAAATGCCACTCTTGATTTCCAAATTCTCTACATAAATTCTCTCCTCACTTCGTGAGTCGTGAATTTATCAATAATTTGGAAAACACTCGTGGCATTATTTATGACAAAATTATAAAAGAGTCTTAAAATTCCAGTATGGAATAAATATTTCAAACTACAATATGCTACACTCAAGTAATATTGTATGCAGATAATTTAGTTATCTTAGCCACATCAGATGATTTAGAGAGAGGAGTCTATCAAATAACAGGATCGCTAAAACATCCATAGGAAAACAAAATCCATGGGCATGGTTGGAAAGTACTTAAAATGAGCTAAAATAGAATTGGGAGGGACATTATTGAGCAAGTTGTTGAATTTATTTATTTAGGTCATTTAACTTCTGATATAAATAGTGACATTGACAAAAAATACAAAAATTAATAAAATTAACTAACTTATTAAACACAGTTTGGAAAACAAACGTCAATAAATACCAAGGATATTTAAATAATAAAAAGACAATAGCATCTTTAAAATACTGCAGTGAAAACTGGATTTTATACAAATATTGAAATCAAATAGTACAAATGGGATTTGTCGTGCAGTGGCAAACCAGAGGGAAAACGCCCAGTAAGTAGACCAATAATGAGGTGGTAGAATAACATTAACCATGATTTGAGGGAAGTAGATTATACAGGAGATAAATGTAAAACATTACCTCAGGATAGGGATGTATTTTGTCCGCGAGACCATGAATCTACTGGTTTGATAGAGCCAGTGAGTTAGTATTAGATTTAACTGCATTGGACAAAAGAACACAGGCGTTTTCCTAACCAGTAAGACAAATCTTAGGTAACTTTAAGTCCGCGAACATCATCTGTCCATCATGATCATGATCATATTCGCCACTATGTTTAGTATTAATATATGTGTGTATGAATGTGGTGTTTCTTTCGTCTTCATGTTGTGTTGTCTCGGAGAAGGTTCTGACAATGAGCTGACCACACATTCGGGGAGGCCCTCCATGTCGCCTTATTATTATTATTATTATTATTTATTATTATTATTATTATTATTATTATTATTCATAATTTGTAGGATTTTCATCCTGTTTATTTCCAAAATCACTCCTCGGAGGAAGACGTATTGGATGTGCATCCACTGTCTATCCATCTCTTGGCTGGTCTTCCTCTTGTTCTTCTCCCGTCCATTGGTCTATCTTCTTTAGCTCTTTTTTTGCAAGTCAGTTGTCTTCCATTCTTTCTATATGACCTTTCCAATATTTTCGTCTGTCTATAATAAATTTGGTTATGTCTTGAATATGACATTTTTCCCTAATTTCTGTGTTGTGTATCTTATCAAATAATGTTTTCCCCTGAATAGTTCTTAAGGTCTTCATTTCACATGTGCTTATTATTTGTTTAGTTCTTGTTGTATCATGTCGTTGTGTAATCAAAATAAGTATGTGTGTGATCCACCAGTTTAAAATCCCTCTCCCGACAGGTCGTGCCACTGTAAGGCCCGGATGACGTGTGGCATGTAAAACATAGGTGAGAGGTTAAACTGAGATAATGAAAGAAGATATATCATTATTATGTGGATCTTATGTTCCAATAATCTTAGCTTCTTTTTATATCTAAGTGAAGCTAATGGTTTATTGCGAATAATTAATTTGAATGTCAAGGTTTTCTCACAATGTACTTTTATGCCAACATTGCATTCCTCTGTTGTATTTATCATTTGATAACTTTCAACTGAATGAAATTACTATCAGCAAAGATGCGTTATCTAAATCCTTGATACAGTAAATAACTTGAAGGACAAATTTGTTTATCATTTCACACTATATCTCTCCATTCATAAAACCATTTGAAGACATTTCATAGTATCTACTTACTGGGAATGAATCAATACACTACGTATTCCGAATATTACAAGGTTGTCTTCATATCTAATAGGCCTATATAAAAATTAATGTTTGTTTGTTTGTACCTTATGCGCGGCCATACCGTTGATCCGATTGTGACGGGTTTTTTTTGCAAAATGTTCAGGAGATTCCCGGGATGAACATAGGCTATAAGATAGTTGTAAATACTCAACCCCTTCACCCCTAAAACCACCCTTTGTAGTGAAAAACGTGAAATGAAGTCCCTATTTTGACGATTAAATGGCTTACGCTGCCTAAACCATAACAAATACACCAAATTAATGTACACAGAATTGACTATCTCATAAAACTCTACAAAAAAAGTCCGAAACAGCATATGTTTATCTTCTACGGACAATTCACAATAACCATTTTTGTCTTTCATTGATGCCAAGAAGATCGGGATAAGTAGATTCCTGGGCAAGCATAGCTGCGCACGGAGGGTAGCTATTCTTTTTTAACGAATTTTGTGTTTCAGCTCATTTATGCCAAGTGCATCGGGATACGTAGATTCCCGGGCAACGCCGAGAATCTAAAAACAATTACGATGTGGCTTTACTTATAGTATTTGCTTGAATATTAAATTTTGGAAGTTGAAATTATATTTACTATTTGGATTGTATGAAAGGTAATTTGGAAATAGAATTAATTAGTTTATTGTTGCTTTAGCTGCAATAACGAAGAAAGCAAATTTATAATAATTTTCCTATCACTTATTCAACTAAACATAAAAACACATCATTTAATTTGGTGTAACAGCGCACGTCGGGTATTAGCTAGTAGGCCTATAAAATTAGCCTGCGATATTTTTTTTTACTTTTAGACTTCTAAATCCCTCAACCAATCAATCTTAATGAAAATTTGTACATGCTTTTATCAAGCACGCCGAGTGTTTAAACCGCTATCTATTATGTTCTAAAATCATTAGATGGAATTCACCTGAAACGAAAATTAGAAAATCGCTCTAGCGGTCGCAATTTTCGATGTTTCACAACGAAACTCAGTATATGCTATTAAAATAAACCGACGTAGGTACTATCCAAAATTCAGCTAAATCCGACTATTAGAAATCCGAAAATAAGAATTGTATCTAGCAAAGAGTCATGTTTGTTTCGTCGCAATTTATAACTTTGGTTATACACATTTTCAGGTCCGGCGAGTGTTTAGCTGATATTATGCTCTAAAAACATTAGGTGTAGGAGTTTACCTGAAACGAAAATTTAAAAATCAAATTTAATTTGTTCAGGCGTAGTAGCGCACGCCCGGCATTAGATAGTTGATATATAATAAGAAAGCGCAAGCGGAATTTTTTAAAACAATGTTTATAATTAGATCTACTGAATACCTTTTTCTATACTTATGTTAATATCTGATTGTAACCACTTCACTGGCATTATCGTTCCAGCGCGGACATACTCTCTCCACATATCCCTATCCTGAACTAATGTTTTATAATGACTTTCTGAATTATTCCTCTCCCTAAACTGATGTTTAATGTTAAGTTCCCTTCTCTACTTGGCCTACCTCTGTGTGTTTTCCCTCTGGTTTTCCTACTACCCATTGCCCTCGTTCAACTCCCATTGGTGCCATTTGTCATATCCATAATTGACTATGAGACCTGACAATTCTTATTACATCTGATTTCCCATAAAGATCATGTAGCTCAAATTCTCCATTCACCTGTCTGTACGAATCTCTTGAACTTAATTTTTTTCTAAGATATCAGGGGTTGCCTAACTCTTGACACTTCTAATTCACGCTTATATAATTACTTCTTGTTAAATAATTAACTTTCCTCCGGAACTAATTTTTTCTTATGTCTTCTTCTTCTTTATCACGCGCTAAGCAAATTGCCTGTTCCGCCTCACAGTTGTTCTGTCAATCTTTTCACTGGCCTTTCTATATTCCTTGAACCTCTTGGTTTGTAGATAAATGCTGCTTTTGGTAATCTTGTTACGTTCATTCTTTCTACATGTCTAAACCATTTATCTCTATATTCCTTGATTTTATCATTCCATGGATATATATTTAACTCTGTTCTTATAACTTCATTCTTTATCCGATCCAATCTTGTGCAGCCTTTTATTCTTCTAACTAAGTACATTTCTACGCTTTGTATTCTACTTTGTAATTTTTTGGTCATTATCTAAGTTTCACTCCCATAAAGTAATGCTGGAACTGTCAATATTTTATAAAACTTCAAACTAGTATCCCTTCATGTTTTGTTCTTTAATGTTTTATGTATAGTTCCAAATATCATTTGAAATTTCGACAGTTTCAAATTTATGTCTCTTTCAGTTTTTGTATCGATAGTAAAATTACAACCCAAATAATTAAAATTTGTTACTTGTTCCAGAGGTTTGCTTTCTATTATGATTTTTGATCTTATATGTTCACTTCCCCAAAATGCCATTATTTTTGTTTTTTCTTTTGATATTTTAAAATTATATTCTTGGCATAACTGATTTAATTGATGTAGCTCATTAATATAATTTTTTCTCATTTTTCTATCTTGTAAAAAATATAAAGGTAAAGTGATTCCACTACAGGGCTTAGGAGGCCCTTGGGGTAGTAGAATATTAAGGCTCTCACTTTTTCTAGACTCTTTTCATGCCAGCCCGATTGTCAGCTCTGTGTGACGGCCACCTTTACCCCAAGAACAAGCGTCTGATACTCATTTCCGTTAGATGTTGAGTCGTTCTCAGAGCCATGGTGCCGCCAGGTGGTTTGGATGAGTTTAAAAATCCTGTCTTTATCGGGACTCGAACCTTCGACCTTCCGGTTTGTAGCGTATTGCTTAGCCAACTACGCTATGGTATGACCCTTTATATAAGCAAACCAGCGATAAAACTCCCAGTAGGTAGGCCAAGAATGAGGTGGGAGAATAACTAACCATGGATTTAGGGAAGTGAATTATATGTTCGTGCGGCTATGAATCTCCAGGTTTGATAGTGCCAGCGAGTTAAATCAATTATATATATATATATATATATATATATATATATATATATATATATAGGCCTATATATATATTTATTTATTTATTCCTTTTGTGGTATAGTAATTTACAATCGTATAAAAACCGTAGAAATCTCACTACTGATGATCATGTTGCCTTAACTCATCTTATGTACAGCATTGTTATAGCAAATTAGTTTATAAAATTTTATTAATGCTTGTTTTTGACATTATGTTTTAGTATAATATTTGTATAATTCCAATAAAATGGTTAAATCTATTTTATTTGGACTTTCTCATATTTTTTATATCCTAGTTCGATTCCCACATACTCGTATTTGAATTAATTTATTTGTTCAATACCTATATTTTCCGTCTATTAAAATTTTGGATCTTCTGGATTTTAGTTATTGCAATGCCTTATTTTACATTTATTATTATTATTATTATTATTATTATTACTATTATTATTATTATTATTATCTTCAACAGGGTTTAAAAGTAGGCCTATGCAACATCTCCCTGTCCCATATATTATTTTTTTTATTCTCTTCCTCCATTCATCTCTATCCTTCCAGTTACCATTCTGCAGTCATCTGCCCTTCATAAAATTCATAATTCCCTCTATCCATGTCTTCTTAGATCTCCCTCTTCTTTTCCTCTGATTTGGAATCCACTCCAAACTCCTAACTGGCAATCTATCTTCATTCATCCTCTTCATGTGTTCAAACCATTATAATTGTTTATTTTCCACAAACTGTATAATTGTTTCGTTAAAGTTTTTTTTTCTCGGATTACAGTTTCTGATTCTGTCATATTTTGAGCATCTTGCAGATCTCTTAAAAAATCAAATTTTGTAGATTGCAATTTTGAGTTTAATTTTACATTTTTAGTGTCCATATGTCATTAAACTTCTCATTATTGATTTATACACATGGATTTTAATTTATAGTCCATAGGTTATTAAACTTCTTATTATTGATTTATACATGTGGATTTTAATTTATTTAAATATCTGTTTACCTCACAAAATTCCATTCAACATTGCTATTGCATATCAACCTTTAACTATTATTTTTGTTATTTCCATATTATTGTTTCCATCTTCTTTTATTTAAACTCCCAAATATTTAATTTTGATTATAATAACAATATTAATAAAAATAACAACAATAATAATAATTATTAATATTATTATTACTAATACTATTATTATTATTGTTATTAATATAATTAAAGTGGTTAGGACATGTTTTAAGAATGGAAGATGAGCGATGGCCAAAGCAACTATATCAATGGCATCCGACCACAAAGAGGAAGAGAGGGAGACCGAAGTTAACATGAAAGGAAAACATGAAGACATTAATGCAAGCAAGAGGGCTAAGCATTGAAGATGCCCAAGATCGTAGGCTTTGGAGGTTTGGCTCGGGAAGACGGCAGCAGCTGTAAAAACCCGAAGATAGATAGATAGATTATTATTATTATTATTATTATTATTATTATTATTATTATTATTATTATTATTATGTCGAATGACTATTTAATACCCCTATTCAGAAGTTTCGGAATCATCCAACAAAAGCTATATTTTTGTAACATTGAAGAGCGCAGCATAGTATACTATTGTTTCAAGAATAGAATTTTAGTTTTCGTTTGATTTTTCCCTCACTACTACGGTCAGTCATCTGTATATGGTTACTTCAATTCTCATTAACGTAAAAATCAGTTTGTTTGTATGGAGTTTCATTCCCTATAAATCAAAACTTCAAAGAGTTTCCATTTAAATTTTAATAGAAGCTGTTTGATATTGCTAATTGCAACTTCAATAAACATTGCAAAAGTTGAATTATTAGATCTATGACTTTCAATACTAAATACTAATAAATACATTACCTGGATATCATTTTGAGTATAGGCCTACATATGTAACGCAATTTTCATGCAACTTATCGAATCTGAAATAGCAAATATTACAGTGTGCTCAAAAAGTCACAGTATATTTTTAGGATAACTTGCAATGTACCTTTTCGATTATTGTAATACTCTTTTTACAGACTTACACATTATTTCCACTCAAAGACTTCAACATGTTCTTAATTCTTGTGCACGTTTTATTTGTGGTATTCGCAAATTTGACAATGTTACACCAATCCTGGAAAAATTATCGTGGTTTCGTCTAAGAGATCGTAGGACTGTCCATTCACTATCCCTCCTCTATAACATACTTCACACATCATCGTCTAATTATTTATCCTACAGCTTCAGTAGCCTCTCCGATACATATAATTTAGAGAGTCGATCCCATCAACACATTGTTTTTTTTTATATTCCTCCTCATCACACTGTGTATTTTTCACTATCTTTTACGGTTTCACTTCCAGAACATAGAATTCCATTCCGCCCTATGTCAGAGACTGTCAAACTATAGCATTGTTAAAAATACAAACTAAATAATTGTTTAATAACGTTAACTTATACACCTTACTAATATAATCTTTTAAACAATTAATACTTTAATTAATTTTAGATTAATAAATATTTTCATTTGTTTGTTTTAAATGTTGTGTCAGTCACATGTCGTAGTCGGTGGAGTCCCTACCTTCCACTCCAGCGACCCGGGTTCGATTCCCGGCTGGGTAAGGGATTTTTAAATCTCAACCTTCGGACTGGGTGTGTTTGTGTGAGCGTGTCGTGTCCTAAGTTGTACCCATTGGGTTTAATTCCTAAAAAAAAATGTGTATGTATATATATATATATATATATATATATATATATATATTTATATATATATATTTATATATATATAGGTATATTTATATATTGTACAACCGACAAATTGGTTTTCTATATCTCATTATTTTTCTTTCCTTTCCTTTTTTTTTATGTATAGGGACAGTTACCAAAAAATTTAATGTATCTTCTTGTACACATTTTATTATTAGCTTTAGTTTTAATTTCAATTATTGTATTATCGATCTTAATCTCTTATATATTACCTCATTGATCAAATCTTCATTTAGTATTTAATATTAGTTAACTGTGATGCTATATTCTAAAGTAGCGTATACTTGTCCTGGTGAGTGAAAGAGAAGCCCACATGACCTTAACTACATGAGGCTAAATAAATAATAAATAACTATTCTAAATAAAACAAAAATTATAGTTTAGTATTTACTACAAGGTCAGTGTTCCAATGGTCTCCATCAATCTTAAAATACGTTTCCCAAACGATGCACTATCGTTTGGAAAAGATTCACTAACATACCCTCTGTAATCATTTCACTCGCTTGGCGCATGCATTCTGTCAGCACATGCAGATTAGGAATCTTAGTTCTGTACAATTGTTGCTTGATGAACATCCAAGTGAAAAAATTCCAGAGGTGTGAGGTCCGGTGAACACGGTGCCCAGATACGAGGAGATGCCCTTCCAATCCACCTGCGTCCCCTTCCGTGACACGTCGCAAAATAGGAGACTTCACTTTTCTTTTTACATTTAATATGACATAAATATAATGTACTTTACTGTTTCATAGTCTTCTCCATTCACCTGTCGGTTCGTCTCTCTCTTCGACCAAACATTTTTCATAAGAACTTTATCCACAAATACTCGTAATATTTTCTCCTTCCTTTAAGTAAAAGTCCGTGTTTTTGATCCATATAACGGAAAAATAACAGTTTTATGTTTTACATTTAACGTTCTTTGAGAGAAGATGGGATTACAAAAGTCTCTGTATGGGTAGTAGCATGTATTTCCAGAATTGAGCCTATGTTTAATTTCTTTCGATACCTCATTCCCGTTTGTAATTATTGTTCCTAGGTATTTCAATTCAACCACTTCTTCAAAATTTCCCTCATTTGTCATTAAATGTCAATTTGCATTGCATAATAAATTTCTACGTGTGGCCACATTTTTTTTAGTTTTATTAATATATATTTCCGTACCCAATTTCTTACTACTATTCAATTGAATATGTGTGTGTGTGTTATTTCTTAACACATATCGAAATATATATATATCATTCAATTTTGGAGACTGGAGAATCAATAAAATCTTGTAGTGAGATCACATATTTAGGAATTAAAATAAATAAAAATGGGAATTATGAAGAGGAAATAAGAAATAATAATGGAAAATTTACAATGTCTTGCCTCAATGGAATATTGTGGGATAAAAATATAAGTAATAAAAATAAAATTATTATATATATCATACAATTGTTAAAAGCATCATTACTTATGGAGCAGAACTTTGGCCATTAACAATAAAAACAAATAAGTACCTTTTGGCAACGGAAATGGATTTTATACGAAGGGCCGCAAGAAATTTCAAGAGGAGAAAAAATTAGGAACTCAGTTATAAGGGAGAAAATGAAGATTGAAGACACTATTTTAGATTATATTAAAACTCAGGAATTAAGATGGTACGGGCAAGTCCAGCGAATAGAAGAGAATCGACTACCAAAATCTGTTTTGGAATGGAAACCTGAGAGAAGACGAAGCAGAGGAAGACCTAAAACATCCTGGAGTCAGCGAATATGTTTATATATGAAGGAGAAACATCTGCAACCAGGAGATTGGATGGACCGACAAAATTGGCTATTAGGAATCGGACGATGTCAAAGACATTAATCAACCGGTGATCTATCTATCTATCTATCTATATATATATACATTTGATAAGTTGTATATTTTTTTTTTAATTCTGGACTTTAAGTTCGTCTAATTCATTCTAATTCATCATATTCATAATCCATATTATGATTGTGTGTGTGTGTGTGTGTGTGTGTGAATAGTATGTTTCGTCTTAATGTTGCATTATCTCGGAAGAAACCTTGATATTGAGCTGATCACTTATTCCATTTTTTGGCGGTAAAAAAACACGAGTGTGATTCATATCCCTATAGGGTGTTATACCATAAGGCCCAGGTAGCCTGTAACATGTAAAAAGTACCTATAAGTTGAGATGTTAAACTGAGTTAATTAATCAATAATAATAATTATTGAAATTATTATTATTATTATTATTATTATTATTATTATTATTATTATTATTATTATTATTATTATTATTATTATTATTCAACAACACCGCGTCGACTAGGAAGAGCATGTTCAGAGAATGGAAGAAACAAGATTGTCCAAGATAACATATCATTATAAATCAAAAGGATTAAGGGGTGGGAAGACCTAGGAAGAGATGCAAGGAATCATTGTGAATTCGGCGAATTGCCTAAACTTGAAGGATGACGATGATTATTATTATTATCATTATTATTATTATCTTGTTCTTCACTTCCTGGTTTAGGCATTATTTGTCTGTTCCGTCTTCACCAGACCATCTCTTCAGAGAACGTCCGACATCACTTCATCCTCTCGGAAAGTAATATAAGATTTTATTTGGTAATATGCTTTCTTCCATTCCAAAAATTAGATGTTTTTGGACTAACTGTGACTTGAAGATAGAATTCATTAACCCTAACATTTTTTTAAAAAATTGTTATTTTTGCATGTAACGCCGTAGCGTAGTGGTTAAGGCACTGCACTACAAGCCGGAAGGTCGAGGGTTTCGAGTCCCGGTGGGGCCAGGATTTTTAAACTGACCCAAACCTTATGGCGGCACTATGGCCCTGGGGTCGACTCAGCCTCTAACGGAAATGAGTAGCAGACGCTTGTTCTGCGGGTAAAGACGGCCGACACTAAGGCTGACAACCCAGCTAACATCAATTGTCCAGAAAAGTGGCAGCCTTAACCTCCCACTACCCCAAGGGTCTCCTGAGGCCTGTAGTGGGATACCTTTACCTTTACATCCTTTTCTTCTTCATATGAGATATTGCATCCTAGATATGTAAAATTATTCACCTGCTCCAAAATTGTATTGTCAAGTACAATTTTACTTCTGACAGGATCTACACCTTGAAATGCCATAATTTGTGTTTTCTCTGTATATATCTTCAATCCATATTCTTCTGTAATTTTGTTAAGTTCATACAGACCTTTCTGCAGATTAACTTCTGAATTTACAATTATTATTTGGTCATCTGCAAACAATGAGGTGTTTAATTTTGTATTGTCTGATATTCTTATTCCAAATTTATATTTCTTATTCCAGCAACATATTACTTCGTTGGTGTAAATATCAAAGAGTGTTGGGGATAGCAGGCAGCCCTGTCTCACACCACGATTTATAATTCCTTCTTCAGAAAATCTGTTATTTAATTTAATCTTTATGGTGTTGTCTTTTAAATGTTTTGTAAGTGAGCGCCGTTTTATTCCGTGGATTAACAGGTATGGATGATGCGTTATGTTAATTTCTGTAAAATGAAGAACTCACTATAACTTTAATATGTTCAAATGTTGTAATGTTGCTATTAAAAAACATGGTAAAATTAATCATAATTCCAAAAGTTATAATAAACTTGATTGACACCCTATGTTAATCCTGCTAGAGCTAGTGGAAAAATGTTGAACAAACACCACAAAATAACGAGTACATTACTGTATGTACTCGCTCAGTGAAATGAGTTTTGAAGCATTTCATTTGCTTGAAATTTGACAACCGATTCGTCACCATTCGTCAAAGTGAAGCGTAATATTATACTTTGTTTTGACATCACCACTAAGTTGGGGACTAGTTTTTACATTCAAACAAATATTCTCAGAACTGGACATAGTTACGTTAGTATACAAACTTGTCAGTTTTTATTGTTTCATTTCAAAAAGTTGCTGTTAGCATTAGCATCATTATTATTATTATTATTATTATTATTATTATTATTATTATTATTATTATTATTATTATTATTATTATTATTTTTATTGTCCACCGCTGTGGTCTCGAGGTAGCGTGCTGCCTTGTCACGCAGCAGGCCCGGGTTCGATCCCCGGTCGGGGCAGTTTTTCTGGGTGAGGTTTTTTTATCGGGGTTTTTCCTCATCTGTAAGACAAATTTCAGGAAAACTTTAAGGCCCAAACGGTCCCCGAAATCCTATGGCCATCATCATCATCCTTGTCATTATCATCATCAGCACCATCATCCTTCACCGGTGTGGAAAGCAACGGGAAGCTACCACACCTACACATTCCCTAGTAAAGCTGCAAGCATAGCATGAAAATGTTACGATTGCAGTGAAGAACCTGCCTTCGGGCAGAATTACTATGGATGGATGGATTATTATTATTATATATTTATTATTATTATTATTATTATTATCATTATTATTATTATTATCACTATTATTATTATTATCACTATTATTATTATTATCACTATTATTATTATTATTATTATCACTATTATTATTATTATTATCATTATTATTATCATTATTATCATTATTATCATTATTATTATTATTATTATTATTATTATTATTATTATTATTATTATTATTTTATTATTATTATTATTATTATTATTATTATTATTATTTAGAGATGTGTTATTAACTCTCTGTTGTCTCTTTTAATTTAACTCTCTCCCTTTGTATATACTTTTATGTAATCCAAGGACGATGAAAGGTAAAATAAAAAATATAAGTTTAACATTATACAAAATTTTCAACATTTATCTTTTAAGGAATCCAATATTCTTCTAATCACTGCCATCAGGTTGTCATTATAACATTCCTGGTGTTCTCTCCTGGCATGGCATACTTGTAACCCACTTTTGAGGTTGGGACGCCTAGAAAGCAGGGTTTACGGCTGCCCCGATGTTATGAAAGATGGTTATGATGGTAATGATGCGCCAGGAGATGTCCTAATATCAACTTAATCTAAAGAGGTGAATATGATATTGATGATAATGATGGCCAGGTGGTGTTCGGGGACCGTTTAGGCCTTAAAGT
Organism: Diploptera punctata; assembly: GCA_030220185.1. Classification (NCBI taxonomy): domain Eukaryota; kingdom Metazoa; phylum Arthropoda; class Insecta; order Blattodea; family Blaberidae; genus Diploptera; species Diploptera punctata. The sequence goes on from JASPKZ010007226.1 coordinate 668,917, forward strand.
TTCTGACATTTGTCGTTTACTGTAGGTGAGTAAAAAATCCCGAAAAAACCTCACCGAAGAAACTTGTCCCGACCGACGATAGAACTCGGGCCCAGAGCGTGATAAAGTAGCACGCTACCTCGAGACCTCAGTAGTGGAACCATAAAATCCAATCTTCAAAGCGTGATAAAAATGAATTATTATGGTTGAATCAATTTGTAATATTAATTTTTTTCTTATTATTCTTTTTTCTCTTTCTTCTTACCTCACGGTTTCATTCTAGGCCAGTTCCCTTCTCACAGTATTCTTACACCTTATGAAAGGTGTTCCTACATCTCTTCGGCCTGTTGGCTTATAATTGTACAGTCTATTGTGAAGTCTATTCGTGTTCGTTCTTTCAACATGTGTGTTCCATTTGATATGCCATTCTTCTATATTTATCTCTTATGAAAATGTATATATATATATATATATATATCCTCTGATAATCATAGTCGCTTGCACACCTTCTATCCAGGTTTTCTTTGGTCTTCCTCTCTTCATCCTTTCCATTGGGATCCATTCCATAAAAAGTTTATGGCAATCTTTGCTCTGGCATTATTTTGACATGGCCATACCACTGTATTATTTTCTTTTCTATAATGTCTATGATATTCGGCTCCTCTTGTACACCCATAATTTCCCTTATTTCTTTATTTCGTATTCTATCCATTCTAGATTTTCCAGCTGATCTTCTTAAAACATTGAATATTCAAGGCTGCAGAAATAAAATGGAGGAAGTAATTGAATAAGTAGATGCAATGAAGCTAGATTTGGCAATTTTAACAGAAACAAAGAAGAAAGGCACAGGAAATTAAACATTAGGCAATTATATACATCTTTAAAATGGTGTGGTTAAACATAAAAGAGCAAAAAGAGGTGTTTCAATGTTGATTTACATATATATGTATATATAATTCTTATCGTATTTCTTCATTTCGTAAGTGATCTATTTTAGTACAATCTTTGCTCTTCTTAAAATCTCATATCTGTACTTCGTATTCAACTTTTCATTTTATTTGTGGGAACCCATCTTCACTTCCTTATAATATGAAAGCTGTAGTCATCAGTTTATAAGACTTCATTCTTGTATATTTGCTCGTTTAATTATTACAGTTATGTGAATAGTGCCACATGTCATTGAAACCTACTTAATTTTATATCAATATATGTCTCCCTTTCATTTCTAACATATATTTTGTATCCTAATGATTTAAGTTGAGACCTGTCATAAATAATTTTATTACAGATAAATTGAAGACTAGTGGTTTTAAATGAAAGGCTTAGGGCAATAACGTGATACGCCACACATTTTTCTTTCCGAGATATAAGGATTTTAATGTTTAAAAAATTATAAATACTAATTGGGCAGTATTGTTGTTAATACATTGTGTGTCTATATGTTTTAACTCATCACTGCCTCACTTACATATTATTTTATGGATATTTCAATACATTTATTTGGTATCATTGCAATAAATGACAATTCTTAACAGAATGTGGCTTATCGTGTTACTGCCCTAAGTCCGGCATATATAGACAACACTGAAAACTTGTTTTCTACAAAAAATGAAATATGATTATTTTTAGCGTTCGCCCTTCAAATGGTTTATAATAATTGAGAGAAAATAATATTAAAAATAATACATAGGTATAATAAAACAAGTGAAGAACAGACAAAGAATGGAAAAATCTAGCCCTACAAAATGATCTATGTGATTTTATGTGAAACCAGATGTAATAAGAAGAGTTAAGTCTCTAGACTGCGATTCACAGGTCATATAGCGGAAAATGAAAGAGGGAATGAAAAATTCCTGTAGGAAATTCAGAAGGAAAACGCCCAGTAGATAGATGAAGAATAAGGTTGGAAAATAGGAAATGAGGGAGTGAATTATACAGAGAATAAATGGAAACATTAACTTGTATTTAAAGGTGCGATTGTGGTGATCAAATGGGGTCACACTCGTGTTCTTTCTCATGACTCCGAACCTGTGTGTTATCTTAGGGTAGAATGGAGGTATTTTTGGCCCAGCCCAAATAAATGGCGGTATAAGACATGTGTGAATGCTTGATGTGTGTGGAACCAAGAACACCATAATAAACCACATAACTTGAATAGTACAATTTTATCTCATTGATTCATAAAGTAAAGTAGGTAGAACAATGAGCTAAAAATAAGGTTGCCGTGTTAGGATTTTAAACTTGAACCCGCTTCTACTAATCTAATCTAATATAAGCTGAATGATTGAGTAGAGAGATCCTAACAAACAGAGATGACAAGGATAACAAATGTAATGTACTAAACTGGATTATATAGACTATTTAACTCATGCCCCAAATGGGAGTCAATGACCAATCACATTTCAATGATTTCTGTTTTACAACCAATCAGAGTCGTGTTTCACGAAATATTTATCAGTGTTATAATTACCATATTAAAGAAAGCTCCTCCTTACAATATTGCGTTCCTTTGGCAATAAATAGTATGATCTGGTTGCAGTTATAAACAAAAGAAGCAGTAGAAGCGTACCTATCGTTTCTCATTTGTTTTCAAACATCGCCGTTTACATTAAATATATAAATATTTTAAAATAACTATAGTTAAATAATGATTTGTGAGTAAACAGCTTAATTTTATTCGTTAAATAGTCCTAACAAATGCCACTCTTGATTTCCAAATTCTCTAGATAAATTCACTCCTCACTTCGTGAGTCGTGAATTTATCGATAATTTGGAAATCACTCGTGGCATTACTTATGAAAACAACATATAATAATAGTAGTTAATACTCGGTGTGCGTTGCTACGTCTAAATAAATTAAATATTCATTATTATCATTATTTGAATAAGTAAAAAAGAAAATTGTTTTATATATAGTATTTCTTTTTAGATAACCCGAACATATGAAAATGAAATATATCAAACATGGCGGATGCTAATCAATTTTTAATTTCAGATATCAGGTAAACCCCCTGATCTATTAGTCAAATTTCGCTGATTTTTTTTATAATGCCTACCTCAGTTTATCACCTACCCTTTTTAATTTATATGTTAATGATATCATCTAAAATTGGAAAAATAATGTTAATATAGGTATAAGAATGGACTATTTTAAAATATTAAATGTTTTAATGTATGCTGACGATGTGGTTATTATTCAAGAAAATGAAAATAATTTGCAGTAGTCTTTACATCAATTAAATCAGTTATGCCAAGAATACAATTTTAAAATATCACAGGAAAAAACGAAAATAATGACATTTTGGGGAAGTGAACATATAAGATCAAAAATCATAATAGACAACAAACCTCTGGAACAAGTAACAAATTTTAATTATTTGGGATGTAGTTTTACTATAAACACAAAAACGGAAAGAGACGTAAATGTGAAACTGTCAAGATTTCAAATGAACAAATATTAAAGAACAAAACAAGAAGAGATACTAGATTGAAGTTTTATAAAACATTGGCTGTTCATGCATTACTTTATGGGAGTGAAACTTGGGCAATGACAAAAAAAATTACAAAGTTAGAATACAAAGTGTAGAAATGAACTTCCTTAAAAGAACAAAAGGCTGCACAAGAATGGATCGGTTAAAGAATGAAGATATAAGAACAGAGTTAAATATATATCCATTAAATGATAAAATCAAAGGATATAGAGAAAAATGGTTTAGACATGTAGAAAGAATGAACGTAACAAGATTATCAAAAGCACCATTTAACTACAAGCCAAGAGGTTCAAGGAATGTAGGAAGGCCAGTGAAAAGATGGACAAAACAACTGTGAGGTGGAATGGTCATTTTGCCTAGCCGTGAAGTGAAGAAGAAGAAGAAGAAGACCTACCTCAGTTTATTTTAATAATATACAGCTAGTTTCGTTGTAAAACATTGTGATCACTAGAGCAATTTTTAAATTTTCGTTTCTGGTGAACTCCTACACCTAGTGGTTTTAGATAATAATAGATAGTGACTACACCCTCGCTGTGTCTGAAAAACTAAATACAAATTTTCAAATCAATCGATTGACTACTTTTTTTTTTAGTTTTTCGAGCACAAACATACGCAGGATGAATATATAAAAATATATTATTTGTTTGAAGATTAATTCAGGTCATGTAATAAGATAAATAATTTAGATCTATGTTCAATGATATAGACATTGTGCGTGAAAGAATAATTTTAAGTAAATATTCAAAAAAGCCATAATTCAGTACTCAAATCTATTAGAGATATTTGTTATTTCATGTGTTTGCCTGAAGGCGTGCTTTTATCCAATTCCTATTTTTCTGATACTATAAATACGCAGATTAACATGTACACTTTTCATTCTTCGTCCTACATTGATTTTAAGTTTATATTGTACGTTCATTATGGAGAATTCTATCAGTATTAAGAGACATGTTTAAAAAATTATAAATGGTTGAAATTCGAAGAAAAAATTCTATGTATCTGCGAATTACGACGTTAATTAGTACCTAATCACCTTTCCTTTTTAAGTTAATATACTCTCGAAATTTACATTATCTCTTGTTATAAAAATAACCAACAATTTCATCAAAAAATTAAATTACTAATTAACTCATTGACACTAGAGAACCTGGAGGTTCATGGCTTGCGGATATTAGCTCTCATACATCTCTATCCGGAGATATTTTCTAACCATTTTCTGTATAATTTACCTCCCTCAAGTCATGGTTAATACAGATGTTCTATTCAACCTTCCTGATTTCAATTAATTATAAAATGGAAAGTATGAAGATAGAACAATGAAGTTACAGAGAATTCAAGAAAAACTCATAGATTTTATTTTATGCACTCTACTACACCTTTACGTGCGCCCCATTGGGAGCACGAATAATATCAAACCTGTACTCAAGTTCTTGGAATGTTCTCACTAACATGTCACCTATTACTGTGGCAACCACATCACGGATTCGGGTTTGTAAATCTGGTACATAATTCAATGAAGTCGTAAATACACGGTCCTTCGCGTAACCCCAGAGAAAGAAATCCAACGGAGTAAGATCCGGTGAATGTGGTGGCCACCATATTGCTCCGTCGCATCCGATCTATTGATTAGGAAATGCTGCATTTGTGCCACATGTCCTGCCCATTGCAGTTATTAGACCTAACTTCCATTTAAATCCAGTTTCCCATAAAGATACTTTAGCTCATTGTTATGTAGTTACAAATTAAAATTATAATATAAAATTATAAAATTGTTTACCTTGTCTCCTCAACTTCGTAAAAAAATATTTCACTGTAGGCCTTTCGGGACTAGTCCCATCATCAGCACAAGTAACACGAGATAGGCCTGTATCTACTGACCCTGAATACAATACTGGTACACTAGTGATAATTTTGTATAGAGGATTGAATGTACAGATTGTATTCTCATTTAGAAATAGATTGTTGTTGGTTTCTTTTAGAATTTAAATTTCTTCCAGTACATTAATTTTTTTGCTGGATTGCTCTGTTTGTGCAGTATTGTGACGGTGTTGTCAAAATCTAACATGCGATGCCCTGCTTGAACAATATGTTTATAACTGGATTTTCCTTCTGCATATTTGAAGTCTTTAAATTGTTCTTGGAATCTAATATTGTTATTTGAGACTAATATTAAAATTTCTACTGGCTCTTTTTATATAAAAATTGTTGCAGACTATACAGTCAATCTATATACTCCTTTATTATTAAAATTAATATTTTGTTCAATGTCATCGCTTATTATGTTATTTAGTTTGTTCCCAGTTGTAGTTTTATTCAATACTGTTCTGTAGTTGTCTGCATTCATCTGACTTTTCTCTTTGTTCCAAAAAAAATTCCTAAACACTTTTTCTCCAATACTCATACTCTTTTTCACCACTTTTAAATTAAAAGCATGTTTTGCGTAGACTACATAAAGTATAACTGGAATAATGAACGTTTTTATAAGTTTTTATTTCAATTTAACTTTTTTTAGAGGAGTTAGGATGACAAACAGCTCTTGTAATACACAACAATATGCGTTTCCAGAATTCATGTTATTTTGTATTATTTTCTGTATCTCATTCCTGTTTGTAATTGGTATTTTTCTTAGCTTTTTAATTCTTCCTCTTATAAAAAAAACCCCTTCATATGTTGTTATACGTCCATTCCATTTAGTAATGTATTTGCACGTGTGACCTTATATTTAGTTTTACTGATATTTACTTCCAACCCCAGTTTATTATTTTAAAATATTGTCTAATAATGTATTATCAGCATAAAAAAACTGGTTAATACCATTTAGTTGTACGTCCTCTTTATCTTCTATATATTTGACTTGATGCTCTAGTACAAATTTGAATAGCAAATTCAATCATCATCAAGAACAAGGATTAAGCCCAATGGCCTGTTCCGATCTCATTATAGGTCGAATTGATCCTTCCATCTCTTCAATGGTCTTCCCAACATTCTTCTCCCTTTTGGTTTATAATTATACATTCTTCTTGGTATGCGCTGTTCATTCATTCGTAATACGTGCTGAAGATAAGCATTTTGATAATATTTTATTCTTTCACAGAGATTAAATATATTAAGTTCTGTTCTTATATCTTCGTTTTTTCTTTTTATCAATATACAATAAATAAAGTGACAATTAACTTGAAAATACAACTATGCAAGTGCGTCTAGTCATGTCAGTTTGGGCAACAACTTGGTGTACAACAAACTTTAAATGCTAAAATAACAATTGCTATATAATCAATTAATAATTTACTTTCTTCCAAGAAATTGTAGATTACCAAATACAAACATTCAACTAAATTACTGGAAATTTACAAATGAAATCTGGTAAACATCCGTAATTATGAAAACATTGATTAAAGACTAAAATACCTTATAACATATTTTGGTTTATATTTTTATTTCCTAACGTATTTAAATACTTTCTTTAGCTTTGGTATTAATCCATTATATATTATTTTGTTTCTATCATTCTCCATTCAATTAATTATTAGTGTACGTTAGAGTGAATTTTACATTTTGAATGTTTTTCCTAAATTTGTTTTACTTTATATTATTACAAATATATTCAATTACTTTCTTCAGTTTTGTTTTAATCTATTATAAATATAATGTTTTCAATTATTAAATAAAACTATCAAACTTTCATTGATTTTCATAAATAGTCATATATAAATGTATGCCATAATGCTTTGATTATATCATTCATTCTTCTTTGCATTAATGCTTTGTGTGTTTACATTTTGAAACTTTCTGCTATTTTTTCCTTAATATCTGTAACTACCTTCTTCAGTCTCGTATTAATCTACTCTACATTGTTTTATTTCCTTTCGAATTAGTATTTTTTTTATTTTTTATGTGCAAGAATTTATTTTATATCTTGAAACTGACTCCTAAATTTATTCATTTTGTTTTCCCTCTTCCTTTAACTTAAACTTTGCATTGTATATATGTAGACATATTGTTTTTGTAACTGAACTGCACCCGAGCACGAGCACTTGCTCATTCGGTGTCAATACTGTATATAACATATTTGTGAATAAAATTTCTTTTTATATTATATAATATATTTAATATATGTATTAAATATGTCGGCCGCGTTGGTCTAGTGCTTATGTTCCTTGCCTCTAGTCCGGAGGGTCACGGGTTCAAACCCGGCCGGAGTCGATGGAATTTTAGGATGGAAAAATCCTCCATGAGGGACTTTAATTCCTGTGTCCCGAGTATGATGATTCTCGGGCTCGTAAAAGAACCTCAAGTCTAAATAAAAAGCCATCTGAGCAAAATTTAACCGTCTTCATACATCCAAGTAATACCTTAGTTTCCTACTACTGTAGACGATGTACAGACACATGTCTCTCCCTGACGTCTGTAGGGAAATAAGGGTAACTATGTAAATTAGTCTGGATAAGAAACTTCCCACTAGGGGAGCGCCCATGTCCACGAGCGAGACGAACGGAGGATCAATCACGTTCTAAATGAATAGAAGTGTTATTTTTTAAGAATCCTGAAATGCCCTTTTAGAAATAACTAGATATTGTTTTATAAATTTATTATTCAAACATCATATTTAAGCTGACGATTGGTGCATCATGTAAGGTTTTATTTTTGTGAGATATTGTATTACAGTGTCTCGATGTGGATGCCGTTCAATAGTTTAACCTCTCCCTTTTAGATACTTTTACGTGCCTTACGTCACATGTATTTACAATGACATAACCTGTTGGGAGATATTTAAACTTTGGCTCACATACATACTCTTTTAAGCACATAAGGACATGAAGGGCCTCCACGAATGAGGGATCAGATCAATGAACATTTAATTCTTGACAGACCATTCACTCATATGTTTAAACTAACTAAGGCGAACATGGATGATTATGATGGCCAAATGATGCTCGGGGACTATTTGAGTCTTAAATTTCCATGACATTTGTGTTATAGGTGAGGAATAAATCTCGAAAAAAAATTTAACTCTGACTTGTTTAGCCGGGGATCGAATTCGGGTCCAATGCATACTAGGAAATATGGTACCCCTAGACCATAACATTGCTCTATTTACTTTACCAACAACACAAAATAAAAAATATTAAAAAGATGAAGACCTTTTGTTTGTTTTATTTTGTTTTGTGTTTATGTTGTGCTGAAATTTTAAAGCGAATTGAATTTATCGAGTTTGTATATTACATCGGAACCAACCAAGCTTGAACTTCTGTATGAACTCTCTCGCGTATCGCCATACAGGAATTTTTGTATATCATTTTAATTTTTATGGAAAATACACTTCATCCTCTATTTAATTTTTTTCAGAGTAAACTTTCCAGCTTGATAATTTCATATAAAAGTTGTTACATATTTAAAATCAATATAATTAAGTCGCATGTCGTTCTACAAGGATAATCTTCTTTCTCTATTTACAGTAAGTCAAACAACTGTTGGAGAACAAGTACATTGAGTGTAAAAAGTGATCGTACTGTTAAAAACTTTTACTAAAAGTACAAAATATTGCAAATCAAATAACATAATTAGATATATTTATGTATAAAAATTCAGCTTGCGTATGTTTGCGATTAATATACTTCTAAACCGCTCAACAGATCTTCATGCAAATTTGTACTTACAGGTTTTCAGTGTTTAGCCGCTATTTGTTATGCTCTAAAATTATAAGACGAAGGAGCTCACCTGAAACGATAATTATAAATTGCTCTAGCAGTTGCAATTTTCGATTATTCACAACGAAACTCAGTATATGCTATTCAAATATAATGAGGTAGGTTTTATCCAAAACTCAGCAATATTGTAAGTGTGGGTTTACCTGAAATACGAAATTAAAAATTCACTCTAGCAACCTTCATATTTGGTTCGTCGTAATGTATACCATACATTTTAATTAACCTCTAATATTATTTTTACTTATTCAACTAAACATTTAAATATATATATATAATATATTTAATTCATTTAGGCGTGGCAGTGCATGCCTAGTATTAACTAGTTACTTTTTTATGGTAAAGTAAAGTGATCCCACTACAGGCTCAGGAGACCCTTGGGGTAGTAGGAGGTTAAAGCTCCCACTTTTTCTGGGCAATCGGGACTTGTCAGCCCTGCGTGACGACCGCCTTTACACCCAGAACAAGCGCCTGGTACTCATTTCCGTTAGAGGCTGAGTCGACCCCAAGGCCAGAAGGTTTGGGTCAGTTTAAAAATCCGGACCCCACCAGGATTCGAATCCTCGACCTTCCGGCTTGTAGCGCAGTGCCTTAACCACTACGCTACGTCGTGTCCCTTTTTGATGGTATGTTTAAGATTAATATACAAAATAGTTTGATTGTCATGCTATATGAGCATGAAAATAAATGAGGCGGCTAGAAGTAAAGGGGTTTTCGCAAAAAAGAGTTTGGTACATAATTAGGCCTACATTATTGAAGCATAATTTTATTTAGTTGCTAAGTATATGTGTACGGTATGTGTTAGGATTATATAAAGAATGATTGTTATCATTTCCAATTGTCTATGATTTTCTTACAGGCTCCTACAACTTTCAACGTGTTTTTCTCAATACTACAAAACTTGCACCCCTTTGCTTTCCTACCGCCTCTAATATAAAAGTCTAGCCTTCATTCTATGAGTAAGACTTAAATGTAGACTACACGGTCCTTCCCCTTCCCTGTAAAAACTTCACAATGTTCCAACGTATCGACCCAACATATTGGTAGACAAATGCCTCGTCATTTAATTAGTGACGCGCATGAATGGATTAACGAAATTCATTCTGTCCCTTTCTAACCAGTATAAATTATGCAGAATAGATAAAACTGTTAAATGGCCCCGAAAAGAAAAGAAACAACAGAAAGAGAACCTAAAATTGCTGTACGGTTGCATAATTAAAAGCAGAAGTATTGAAAGTGATTTCCCAGTTCGTAATTTCCTAACACAAAATTGTTAGAGTGGAAGATAGGCCCAAAGGAAGTTATTTGTCAATTGTAGAAAAATAAATAAACGAATGCGTAAATAATGCGAACACTGAACAAAAAAAAAAAGGAAAAACTTAATTCATCGGCACTGGTGTATGAACCTGGGCTTCCAGAATATGAACATCTAAAGTACCTCCTGAGCCAACTCGCTCATTAGTTAATTATATTTTTGTGTTAATATAGGTATAGGGAAGTAGCATAATTAATGGGAGCGCTCATGAACATCATGAAAAGAATTGAGTTTAAACAGAGATTTACCTTTAAATTGTCAATGAAATATTTTCTCTTGCCAGTTATTTAAATGTTCCGGACCGCAAAGAAAATAAATGTATGTAAAAGTGTAAGTAATTATTATACATTATTGCATTATATATATATATATATATATATATATATATATATGTATATATGAATGTCTGTTTACCTGTCTGTCAGTCTGTCTGTTTGTCCTTTATTGAATTGCCATACCGATTGTGATGGAACTTTTTGCAAAATGCTCAGGAGTTTACCGGGAAGATTTTAGGCTATAAGAGGGTTGTAATACTCAATCCTTTCACCCTTAAAAACCACCTTTTATAGAGAAAAACGTGTTTTTCGAAACTTTTTGTCGCTTAAATGATTTTCACTGCCTAAACCATAACATATACACCAAATTAATGTACACAGAATTGAATATCTCAAAAAATCTATAAAAAGAAGTCCGCGACAGCGTATGTCTAACTTTTAAGGATAACTCACAATAACAATTTTTATCTTTCAGCTCATTAATGCCAAGAAGATCGGGATGACTACAGTACAAGCTTAGCAGCGCATGACGGGTATTCTTTTACGGATAATTCTCAATAACCATTTTTGTCTTTCAGTTCATTTGTGCCAAGAAGATCGGGAAAAGTAGATTCCCGGGCAACGCCGAGTAATCAGCAGGGGGTATCTAAACTAATTATAATACACATTTATAATTATCTTTCTTTTTACTTACATATAAACATACATAATTTATTTAGGTGTAGCAGCGCACGCCGGATATTAGCTCGTATTAAATAAATGAAATCAATGTATCTAATAGGATTAATTTCCAATTTAAGGGTTAAACTTGGACTTCCAGAATATGAATCTCCTGAGGCAACTCGCTCGGTTGTTAATTATATTTGTTGTTTTAAGTTCTTGCAATTATAACGATCGTAAATAAGGTGAAAAGTTATTTATTTACTGGCAACGTACAATTTGTAAGCCAGAAGAAAGCATCTAAGGAAAACGAGCTGTAAACCGGAAAGGGGTAGAAATAAAAATGCTTGGCCTTTGTTTCCGAGTGCATTATCTCAAAACAACAGTGACACTGGCTTGTTAAGGCAATTTGGAAACGATTAGAGATAGAGGTAATTAAACCATTACAATATATCAAGCAAACAATAACCACTGTCGTCATCAGCGTGCAGGTAGAAAATTAGTGTGGCCACTTAACGAGTCCAGACATCTCTAACAATACAATTACACCATCTTAAATTTAATGTGTACTTACAATTATTTTCATAAAGTTCATATTGTACAATATATAGTCTATAGGACGGAAATTGTGATTAAACCATAGGTTTTAGCTAATTACGAAGGAATGAAGCTATTGAGGTTTTTCTCATGAAAATATTTTTTTTAATTACAGGTACTCACCGATCGTACCCAGCAAACAGCGAAAATAATCGTATATAGGGCTAGGCCTATATGATTAAGAAATATAGAAGTGGCTGAATTGAAATTCGTAGGAACAATAATTAGAAATAGGAATGAGATGCACGAACAAATTAAATATACGCTCAATTCTGGACATGCAAGACTCTTGTTGTCCCAACCTCTCGAAAAAAATATCATCATCAACAACAAAGATTAAGCCCAATGGCCTGTTCCGATCTCATTTATAGGTCGAATTGGTCCTTCCCAACAATCTTCTCCCTTTTGGTTTATAATTATACATTATTCTTGGTATGCGCTGTTCATTCATTCGTAATACGTTCTGAAGGTAAGCATTTTGATAGTATTTTATTCTTTCACAGAAATTAAATAGGCCTATATTAAGTTCTGTTCTTATATCTTCGTTTTTCTTTTTATCGGTCCTTTGGTATCCTGCTATTGCTCTAAACATCTTAATTTCTGCAGCCTCTATTTGTTACTATCTGCCTTTGTTAATGTCCAGGTTTCACATCCATAGATAAGAAATGGAACTGCCAATACTTTGTAAAATTTTAAAATAGTTTATTTTTTAGTTTTATTCAATAAAGTATGTTTAATTGTGCCACATAGATAATTGAATCGTTGTATTTTATTGGATTTATCTAAATTTCTGTCATTACCTAAATGACATCCCAAACAATTAAAATTCTGAACTTGGTCTATAATTACATTTTTTATCATTATTTTTGTTCTTATTGCACATTTTCCTTTCAGAGCTAAAGAATGTTAAACTGAAAATAAATAAAACTGTTATTTCCCCATTTACAATATATCAATGCGAAAGATTGTCTCTTTCTTTAAGGGCGGAGAAAATATTACGAGTATTTGAGAATAAAGTTGTTAGGAACATTTTTGGACAAAAGGGAGATAAACAGACAGGCGAGTGGAGATGACTTCATAACAGTGAGTTACATGATCTTTATAAGAACAAGAACAGTTAAATTATAATTTTATTTTACCTTGTATACTATCATCTTCCTCAACTATAATTACAGTTGAGGAAGACGGTAGTACAGTATACAAGGTAAAAAAAAATATATATTTTAACATTGTTATAACCTTAACGGTATAAAAAAGAATTATGAACTTAAAAAGTATAGATAAGAACAGTTAAGTCTTGTAGACTGCGATGGGCATGACATATGGCACACATGGGGAGTGAAAAAGGGACATGGAAACTTCTCGTGGGAAAGCCAGAAGTGGATTGATCACCTGAATGGAATGAGTAAGGACAGATATCCACCTCTAACAAGAAATTGACGTGATTTCGAAAGACCTAAAAACCTTGGACTGGTGCATAACGAAGTCGAAACGGGAAATTGCCTAATCCTTGGAGTGTTGATAATATTCTTCCTCCACCACATTCTTGGCCCATCCCCTGGATGAATTTCTCCAGGCTTTCCTACAAAAAGTTTTCATGACACAGGCGGCAGTATTACTTCCAGAAGGATTAACCATGCCGGACAGATCAAAGACGATAAACCAGACTAAAAAGGTATCTTGGTGAAACGAGTAACGATCTTTCACTGTAAAAATGCAGCCCTCAAAAAATGAGGATATGGGTTCTGCTGAATTACTGACTGAATAATTTAATCTACATATAAGTAATAATAATAATAATAATAATAATAATAATAATAATAATAATAATAATAATAATAATAATAATACTTTATTTATTCTGGCAGAGTTAAGGCCATAAGGCCCTCTCTTCCACTCAACCAGCACAAATACAAATAAATATTCGACAAATATAGATATACACTATACTAATTATAAACAGTTAAAGATACAATAAATGTAGCAATGTAAATGTCATGTACAAACAACGTTTTATAGGGTAATAACAATAATGATACGATAATAATAATAATAATAATAATAATAATAATAATAATAATATAAATATGATACATTATACGGGAAACACCAATTAATATATATATATATATATATATATATATCTTACACTGGATAATAATGAAGTCGAGTTTAGAGCAAATATAAATTTAGATTTCTTTAAAAGATGCCAATGTCCGGCAGCCCCTTATTTCTTGTGGTAGGGAATTCCAGTTGCGAGAAGTGGAGATGGTATATGACATGGAGTGATGTGATGTCCTATGTTGCGGTATATTAAGTAGGAGACTATGTTGTGATCTTGTGTTTAGGTTATGGTTTGAGGATAGATACTGGAAACGGGATGATAAATAATTGGGAATCGAGGTATGTAGGATCTTAAATAGGAGAATTAGACAGTGCGATTTTCTTCTCTCTTTTAGATGTAGCCATGACAATTCGTGGAATAATGGAGAAATGTGATCGTATTTTCGAACATTAAATATGAATCTGATACACATATTATGTACACGCTGCAGTTTGTCCGACAATCCCTCACTTATGTCAGTTAGTAGAACGTCACAGTAGTCAAAATGCGGCATCACTAAAGTTTGGATTAAAATTCTTTTAAGAGTTGTAGGAAGAAAATGTTTAAGTCGCTTTAGGGAATGCATTATGGAGAAGATCCTTTTAGATGTTTGTTTTACTTGCTCATGCCATTTTAAATTAGAATCTAAGTGAAATCCCAAGTTTTTAACGACGTCGGTATAAGGAATTTGTTCATTATCTAATATGACAGCCGGCATATTGCCATTGTTTATGAGGTGTAATAGCCTTGGATGCCCGATAATTATTGCTTGCGTTTTGTTTACATTTAGTTTCAGCCCATATTGTCTGGACCATAAAGATATATGCCTGAGGTCAGTGTTTATTTTGTCAATATATTCATTAATTTCGTCAGGCCTAAAGTGTGTGTAAATCTGTAGGTCGTCGGCGTAAAGATGATGCTTGCAGTTTTGTAGTTTCTTGGTCACGTCATTAATATAAATCGAGAAGAGAAGAGGAGCGAGGACGCCGCCTTGAGGTACCCCTTTCCTCACCAAGCGCCAGGAAGAAATGCGATTATTAACAGAAACTGATTGCTGACGATTAGTGAGGTAAGATGCAAACCAATCAAGGCAGTTTTCCGACAGATGTAGTGTCTTTAGTCTCGCTAGCATTAAGTCTATATCTACTGTGTCAAAGGCTTTGCTGTAGTCGAGTAGGATTATTGCGGTGAGTTTGCTTTTGTCCATTGAGTCTCTTATGTCCTCTACAATGTCAAGTAGTGCAGTACTTGTGTGATGTCCTGTTCTAAAACCAGACTGATGTTCATCAAGTAAGTCGTGTGTGGTGAGGTAGTCTGTTAACTGTGAGTGTATTATGTGTTCCAGTGCTTTAGATAAACAGGGAAGAATACTAATTGGTCTATAATCATCGAGTGTTGTGGGAGTGTTTGATTTCGGTGTAGGACGAACTAGAGCCATTTTCCAGAGTCTGGGATAAGTCCCGGTCATTATAGAGGCATTAAAATGTGGGTTATTGTTGGGAGAATAATGTCTATTATTTTTTGCAGGAGAGTTATTGTTATATTGTCTATTCCTTGTGCTTTAGATTTAATACGTAATACTGCTCTTTTGGCGTCATCAGGTGAGATATAGGAAAAATAGAATTTGTCTCGGGTAGGTTGGGAATATGACATTAGTTCATCTATTGTCTGTTGTTTGTGTTGTGAGTTGTTGTCAGTAGGGAGGCGGGTAAAATGGTCATTCAACTCATCTAGTGGTAGGTCAGCTGTTTCTACCTGTAGTTTATTTTGACAGAGGCCTATTGATTTTAAATTTTTCCACACGTCAGCTGAGTTGGACATAGATTGTGTAATAATAGTATGGGCATATCTTAGTTTTGCATTCCTTATAGTTTGGTTGACTTTATTCCTCAGATGTTTGTATGTCTGTAAGTCTGTCAGTTCTTTGTTCCTCCTGTATTTCCTGAATGTTGCGTCTCTCTCAGTCATAAGCAAGCGGATATTATCAGACATCCAGGGTGCAGGTAAGTAAATACAAAACAGTTAAGTACCTTGTCTCCTCTGTTTGTCAACCGTTTTTAGTAGCTATTAACGAGCTTTAGTGTTATCAATAAAAAAGTTTCAAAACAGTTTTTTTTTTCCTCCCTACCTTCGAAGTAGAGTCGAAGCCATTATGTAGAATTCTCTATTCGTCAGACTTCATGCTCCTTATTTCTACAACTACAAAATTTGTATAACATTCAATATAAATCTGTTACGTATAATTTTATATTACTATATTATTATTATTATTATTATTATTATTATTATTATTAATATTATTATTATTATTATTATTATAATTATTATTATCATTATCATTATCATAATATAAACAACAACAAAATAAACGAAAATAGGAAGAAATGTCAAGAACAAAAACAAAAGAGAAAATGTAATCCATCAAATGAATGTCAAAACAAAATAATACTAATTTAGGGGGTCAAATCAAATTAAACGAATCTTAGATGTCAGTTAATCCATTTCCTATATATCCATCCATAGTAATTCTGCCCGAGGGAAGGTCCTTCACTGCAATCATAGCATTTTCATGCTATGCTTTGCAGCTTTACTAGGTAATTATAAGTGTGGTAGTTATCGTTGCTTTTCACACCGGTTGAGGATGCTGATGATAATGATAAGAATAATGATGATGGCCGGATGATTATCGGAGATATATATATATCTCCATCCATCCATAGTAATTCTGCCCGAAGGCAGGTCTTTCACTGCAATCATAGCATTTTCATGCTATGCTTGCAGCTTTACTAGGGAATTGTAGGTGTGGTAGGTTCCCGCTGTTTTCCACACCGGTGAACGATGATGATGATAATAAGGATATGATTTCGGGGACCGTTTGGGCCTTAAAGTTTTCCTGACACTTGTCTTTAGATAGCGTGCTGCCTTGTCACGCAGCGGGATATATATGGTCCACCGCTGTGGTCTCGTGGTAGCGTGCTGCCTTGTCACGCAGCGGGCTCGGGTTGATTCCCGGTCTGGAGAGGCTCCTGGGCGGGTTTTTTCTTTTTAGGATTTTTTCCTCACCTGCAAGACAAATGTCAGGAGGCTTAGGACCCAAGGTCTCCGAAAATCATCTGACCATCACCATCATCATCAACCTTCACCGGTGTGGAAAGCAACGGGAAACCACCACACCTATAATTCCCCAGTAAAGCTGCAAAGCATGTAATGAAAATGCTGTAATTGCAGTGAAAGATCTGCCCTCGGGTAGAATTACTATGGATGGATGGATATATTATGCAAAAAAAAATATTTATGGTGTTGATGAAAGTAGTTAATATATGGTAGAATGAAACAATTTAGTTTAATTCTAATTGTTCCACGCAAATTATAGGCCTAGATGCTATCAAATTATTCTTAATTAGTCGCATGTTTGAAAGCCTGCCATAATTCTCTGAAATGCAATGTAGTAGGTCTGTTCTTTAAAAAAGTAGCCTACTACACATAACTAGTTTAGGGAACTTTTAGAATTAAATTGACAAATTGATATTAAACTTTCAGTTGTCAAATTGTCTTGTGTATAAATGTATTTTGAGACACACAGGCTAAATTGAAACACATTTAATGGAAGTTGTTTTAAACTTGTAATCGATACCTTTACAATATTAACACGCTTTGAATAATATATTGCTGAGGAATTGTTCATTGTTTCAAAACTATGTATGCTAATGAGGCTCATAGACGAATTTGAATTCCATAATAACTTTAAAAATAATCTAATTTATGTTTTATCAGTTGTCATCTGGCATATGACGCATATAGGAGAATTTATAATAGTAATAATAATAATAATGATAATAATCCTCACTTCAAGGTTTAGGCGATTAGCCTGTTCCGAATTCACAATGATTTCTTCCATATCTTCCTAGGTATTCCTACACCCCTTGATCCCTTTGGCTTATAATGATATGCTATCTTGGGCAATCTTGTTTCTTCCATTCTCTGAACATGCTCTTCCCAGCCGACGCGACGTTGTTAAATAATAATAATAATAATAATAATAATAATAATAATAATAATAATAATAATAATAATAATAATAATAATAATAACAATATAATTATTATTATTGATTAATTCACTCAGTTTAACATATGAACTTATATATACTTTTTACATGCTTACAGGCCACCTAGGCCTTACGATATAACGCCCTATAGGGATATGAACCACACTCACATTTTTTGACCATAAAAAAAATGGAATAATTGGTAGCTCAATAATCATGGTTTCTTCCGAGGCAATGCAACATTAAGACGAAACATATTATTCACGCACGCACACACACACACACACGCGCGCGCGCGCGCGCGCTATCATAATAAGGATTATGAATATGATGAATTAGAAGAATTTCAAGTCCAGAATAAAAAAAAGAAACTTATCAAATTTACATATATATATATATATATATATATATATATATATATATGAGGGAAAGAGAAGGCTCATAAATAGTTTTTATATGAAACAGCGAATAAAAGCGAAGATAGGTGAAGAAATGTCACGAGGGAACAGAAATTGGAAGAGGGGTAAGGCAAGGATGTCCTCTATCACCTACTCTTTTCAACATCTACCTGGAAGACCCAATGAAGAACTGCTTCAGCAATACAGGGGGCGTAAACATGGGAGGAAGAAGAATAAAGTCCATACAATTAGCTGATGATATGGCTTTGCTAGCAGAAAATGCAGATGGAGCTAAATGATAAGTGCGAGGGTTATGGGATGAAGATAAATATAAATAAGACGAAGGCCATGATTATAGGAAAGAAACCAAGGAAGATAAACATGAGGATTAAAGATGAGACCATTGAGCAAATGGAGAGCTTCAAATACTTGGGTTGTACTATCAGTAGTAACATGAACTGCGGTCAAGAAGTAAAGCAGAGGATAGCAATGGCAATAGAAGCTTTCAACAAGAAGAGAAGCATTTTCTGCGGACCTTTGGCAAAAGAATTAAGGAAGAGGCTAGTGAAGTGCTTTGTGTGGAGTGTAGCATTGTATGGTTCAGAGACTTGGACATTACGACGGAATGAGGAAAAGCGACTGGAAACTTTTGAGATGTGTATATGGAAAAGAATAGAACGTATAAAATGGACAGACAAAGTAAACAATAAAGATGTGCTAGACAGAGTGGGTGAAAGAAGAACAATGCTGAAACGCATAAAGAAGAGGAAAATAAATTGGATTGGCCACTGGCTAAGAAGAAACTGCCTGCTGAAGGATACCCTAGAAGGAATGGTCAACGGAGATAAAGTTAGAGGCAGAAAAAGATATCAGATGATAGACAATATTAAAAAAAATGGTATGCAGATACAAAAAGGAAAGCTGAGTTAAGGAAAGAGTGGAGAATGCTGAGTTTGCAGTGAAAGACCTGCTCTTGCGCAGAACACTATGAATGAATATATATATATATATATATATATATATATATATATAATATATATATATATATGTGTGTGTGTGTGTGTGTGTGTGTGTGTGTGTGTGTGTATGTGTATGTGTGTGTGTTCATGAGGCACAAGACGACTTCAAGTTACCGTATATTTGATGATAAAGGCGATTTCCAAGTCCAGAATTAAAAGAAAGACATTTATAGTTGTTCATATGTTCTCGGGGTAGCATCGCTGCCTCGGGAATCGGCTTCGATCCCCGGCCGGGACAAATTTCTTGGGTATTGTTTATTCGGGACTTTCCCTCGCCTGTAAGACAAATGTCAGGAAACTTTAAGGCCCAAACGGTCCCAGAACATCACTGGACATCATAATCAACATTAACATATTCGTCATGTTTAGTGTGAATGTGTGTTAATGGTATGTTTCGTCTAAAAGTTGTATTGTCTCGGTGGAGGCCCTGGCATTAAAGTGATCCCTTATTCGGGGAGGCCCTCCATGTCATTGTGTGGTCAAAAAGTACGTACGTCATCCACAGTTAAATCCCACCCCGACAGGTCGTGCCACAATAAGGTCCTGGTAGCGTGTGGCACGTAAAAACACTTATAAGATGAGAGATTGAAATTGCATCAATGGAATAGAATGATATTACATATTTAACAGTTTCAGACATTAAGAATGACAAAAATTTATGTCAGAAATGCGTTTTCGTAGTTCAGTGGTAGAGCCTCAACCCACGAAGCTCGAGTTCCTAGTTTCAAATTCCATTTTGGATACTTTTTTATCTCTAGTTATGTTACGTCATTGATGTCGGTATTGTAAATTTGATGTATAATTTAGCCTAATTGCGTCGCTTTATGCAGAAATCGCCTCAATCCATTTTACCTTTACATGTTTTCATAACAATATTGTAAAAGTCATTAAGTATCACCGTTAAAGTTACTATATTAAAGGTTAAAATAACAAAACATATAACTGAGATCTCAGTCGTGTTCAACTAAGTAAAATTTCAGTTAAAACATTTCGTAGGCATTTCGGAACATGTTCCATCATCAGCCGTTGAAACGGTATGTGTTCCGTAATACCTACAACTTGTCTTAAATTAAATTTTACTTACCGGAAGATGTTTGGGATCTCAGGTATATATTTTATTATTGTAACAGTTTACAATTGAAGGGTTTTAGTCCAGCATCACATATGCAAGTATAAAATAAATCTAATTGTGTACGCTATATCAATAAAAACCGTGCAGAAAAGATTAACATAAAAATATTAGTTTCACAAATAATTGACCAAAGCCCTTTCAGCATATAGCCTAACTCTTCCAAGAAGCCCTTTGGCATATCAATCAGTTGCTTACCTCACATTCGTATGTGTTAATCACAGGAGTCAGCGATCATCTAGCACTATAGGGGTAACATGTGGTCAGGATGTTCTCCAGCTGTTATAGTTTTTTTTTAAATCTGGAATAGCTATTTATTGTAGCTACCCAAATTACTTAAGATGCTGGGTAGGCACCGGTCCCATACTGGCCGAAATTCTATGAAAACATTTCTTCCCCCATGAAGTCACGAACCAGCTCAAATCCCGTAGAAGGAAGCATTTCTTGAACCGCTCGGATACGGCGCGGAACTCTCTTCTGCGTGTAGCGATATTACTATAACAACATAACGCGCAGTTAACATGAGTTTACTATGTAGAAAACATAAATCGGACAATGAACCATGAACCAGAATGTAGTAATCTAACCTTAAAGGGACTTAAGTATTAACGTTTTACAATCCTATGTGAGTATAAAGCTTTAAAGTGACTTTAAGTCTTCATTGAGCTCAAGACGAAGATCAGCGCTTTTGTGACATCAATTACTCAAATTTAACAGCTTTAAGTGAGAACAATATTCCCATGAGATATTTTCAACTTGACAAACGTACCAAATTCAATTCTCAAAATTTACATTCTCATCCGTTTATTGTTTCAAAAGCTCTTACTCGTATTTTGCTGCTTAAGAGCAGTTTCTGTAAAAAAAATCCACGATTTTTATTATTTACCGATTTGGATCAATTATTTTCAGTAAATTTAATTACAAATAGAGGATGAAGAAGGTCTACAACCCAATGGCATTAATAGGCTGTTAGTTTATGCTGATGATGAAGTAATATTGAGCGATAGCGAGGAGATACTAAAGGCCAACACGCACACATCACTGAGTAACACTAAGAAATTGGGACTAGAAGTAAATATAAATAAAACTAAATATACGGCCACACATAGAAATGCATTATATAATGGAAATGGACAGCTAATGACAAATGAGGGAAATTTTGAGGAAGTGGCTGAATTCAAATACCTAGGAACATTAATCACAAATAGGAATGAGATGCAGAAGGAAATTAAACATAGGCTCAATTCTGGAAATGCATGCTATTATGCATTACAAAGACTCTTGACTTCCCAATGCCTTTCAAAAAAGTTAAACTGAAAATATATAAAACTATTATTCTACCGGTTATATTATATGGGTGCGAAACATGGACTCTTATTTTAAGGGAGGAAAGAAGATTACGAGTATTTGAGAATAAAGTTCTTAGGGAAATTTTTGGACCAAAGAGAGATGAACAGACAGGTGAATGGAGAAGACTGCATAACAATGAATTGCATGGTCTTTATAGGAAGCCAGATATAATGAGAAAAGTTAAGTCTCGTAGACTGCGATGGGCAGGACATGTGGGACGAATGGGGAATGAAAGAGGTGCATGGAAGCTTCTTGTAGAAAAACCAGAGGAAAAACGCCCAGTTGGTAGGCCAAGAATGAGGTGGGAGAATAACATTAACTATGATTTGATGGAAGTGGATTATACGGGGGATGATTGGAAAACATTGGCTCAGGATAGGGATGTATGGAGAGCTTATTCCGCGCGGTCATGAACCTACGGGTTCGACAGTGCCAGTGAGTTAGTTAGTTAGTTAAATTTAATTACAAATGAAGCTGATGATTTAGTATTAGTAGGCGATATCGAGGAGATACTAAGGGCCAACACAAACTCTCCGTTGAGTTACTATAAGAAATTGGGACTGGAAATAAACACCAATAAAACTAAATGTAGGCCTATGCTCACACATAGAAATATATAATGGAAATGGACAATTAATGACGAAATATTGAAGACGTTTTTGAATTCAAATATCTAGGGACAATGATTAGAAACAGGAATGAGGCGGAAAAAAAAAATAGACATAGGCTGAATTCTGGAAATGCATGCTATTAGGCCTATGCATTAAAGGGACTCTTATCGTCCCAACTTCTCTAAAAAAACGTCAAACTGAAAATATATAATAATGTATAATATATAATAATGTAATTGTCCCATTTATAATATGGACTCTTACTTTAAGGGAAAAGAAAAGATTACGAGTATTTTAGAATAAAATTCTTGCGAACAATTTTGGACAAGAGAAAGATGAACTAACTAACTAACTCACTGGCACTATAGAACCAATAGGTTCATAGCCGCGCGGACATAAGCTCTCCATATACCCATATCCTGAGCCAATATTTTCCTAGCATCTCCTGTATAATCTAATTCCCTCAAATCATAGTTAATGTTATTATCCGACCTCATTCTTGGTCTATCAACTGGGCGTTTTCCCTCTGGTTTTCCTACAAGAAGCTTCCTTGCACGTCTGTCATTCTCCATTCGTACCACATGTCCTGCCCATCGCAGTCTACGAGACTTAACTGTTCTCATTATATCTGGCTTCCTATAAAGATGAACAGACAGGCGAATGGAGAAGACTTTACATAACAGTGAGCTACAAGATATTTATAGGAAACCAGATATAATAAGAACAGTTAAGTCTCGTAGACTGCGATGGGCAGAACATGTGGCACAAATGGGGTATAAAGGAGGAGCACGGAAGCTTCTCGTAAGAAAACTAGAGGGAAGACGTCCAGTTGGTAGACCAAGTGTAAAGTGGGAGAATAACTTTAACCGTGATTTGAGGGAAGTAGATTATAAAGGAGATGATTGAAAACATTGGCTCAGGATAGAGATTATGGAGAACTTATATCCGCGCGATCATGAACCTACGTGTTCGATAGTGCCAGTCACTTAGTTACTTAGATATAAAATCAAATTAAAATAAACGTGTTTGGGATCAATTTTAGAAGCAGATGAAACGAATATACGGGAAACTGATAAAAGAGTGAGTAAAGAGAGGAGATTGATTGGCTTGCTATATTCTGTATAATGGAAAAAGAAAAATTTATACAAAAAAAAAGTAGTGTAGAGTGTTTTTCTTTATGGAACGGAAACATGGACGTTAAAGAATCAACATAATCATAGATTGTTAGCTGTTGGAATGGACTTTTGGAGGAAGGCTGCAAGGAAATCCAGATTGGATAAAATAAAATAAATATACAATTTGAGAAGTAATGGTTGTAAAAAAAATTGATATGGGTCTCTAGTCCAAAAATGTTCGGACTCGTAAAGGAATCTCAAGCCTGAAAAAAGAGATCGACTTTCCTCCATTTAAGAAATACCTTAGATGTCTCATAGAGGCGACGTGGTGGTCACATGTCACTCTTGACTCTGTAGGTAAATAACTAAATTAGATTGGTCAAGAACATTGCGAGAAATTTGTTACATGGTCGGGTTACCAGCCACGCACAACCACCTTCCTAGTGGGTCGGGGATTTATTTCGGAGTTTCCTTCTCCTAGGCGGGTTGCTAACCGAAGCTTTGGAGTCCCATCTACCCCTTGGCTGGCAGGTTTCCTCTTCCGCCTTCTTTACCGTTGAGAACAATTTTCTTCAACCGCTTCTGAAGCCGTTGAGGTATCCCACGTTGGAGCTAGTTCGCTTCCCTTCTCCTCTTACTAGATAGCAAGCGAGTTAAAAACCAGACTTCCCTATCTAGTCATCTGGGTCATTAGGTACTGAGCCCCTCCACCACGACAAGAGCAACTTTCAACTACAAGCCAAGAGGTTCAAGGAATGTAGGAAGGCCAATGAAAAGATGGACAGAACAACTGTGAGGCGGAATAGGCAATTTTGCCTAGCCCGTGAAGTGAAGAAGAAGAAGAAGAAGAAGAAGATTGGTCAAGAAACCCTAAAGAAGCTCCTAAGGCTAAACTCAAAGAGCAGTGAAGCCAAAGAAAGGATTTATGAAAGAGATTAAATGGTTTGGACATGTACGAGGTTGACGGCAGACAGAATTCAGAAGATGATCTAGAATGGACAGCGGAGACAGAAAAAAAAAAATAATAAGGGGAAGATCGAGGAAATAATTAATGGGCGGAGCGAGAATTAGCATGAACAAGAGAGGGATAAATGAAAATGAAGTGGGGGGATAGGGATTTATCGAAGACATTTAGGTTGAAGGAAATTCACAGTATCGTGAAAAAAACTCTAAAATAAAGAAAAAAAATATGAAAACATTTTTTGTATAATAGCTGTTACCATGGTCATCCCCGTTTCGTTTTTTTCTTTTTTTTCAATGCCACCAAATTGTCTTTAATGTCATTTCTGGCTTTCTCCCCTTGCATTGGCGGAATTGAAATCAATTTCTTAGATTAGGGCAACTGAAAAGCGTTACCCAATGATAAGATGAGTGATTCAAGGATAATG
This sequence comes from Diploptera punctata, assembly GCA_030220185.1. Lineage (NCBI taxonomy): Eukaryota > Metazoa > Arthropoda > Insecta > Blattodea > Blaberidae > Diploptera > Diploptera punctata. The sequence goes on from JASPKZ010007226.1 coordinate 694,101, forward strand.
CCGCGCCAAGAGAAGTCCCTTAAATCAAGCTTAACTTAAATTACCAATCATCCCAAGACTACTTCCCTCTACGGAAAAAAATATTCTAGTCTGAACCGGAATCGAACCTGCGGACGTTATGAATTGTAGTCTGTAAACTATGACCAATAGCCGATGGGTTGGGTCGAGTCGATTAAGTATGAAACGCGTATGAATCTATAGAAATGCTTACATGAAAGGGAAGTACCTGATAAATAATATCATTAAATACAATAATAATAATAATAATAATAATAAAATTAATAAATAATAATAATTCAACTCGTCTCATGTCACCGTATAGTAAGTCTATTTCCTATATGATTGAATAGTCTGTAACTCTGACCAATAGCCTATGGGGCTGGTCGAGTCGATTAATTATGAAACGCGTATGAATCTATAGAAATGCTTACATGAAAGGGAAGTACCTGATAAATAATATCATTAAATACAATAATAATAATAATAATAATAATAATAATAATAATAATAATAATAATAAATAATAATAATTCAACTCGTCTCATGTCACCGTATAGTAAGTCTATTTCCTATATTATTGAACTAATCAAGATTTTAAAAATACATTACGAAACTCCGTGTTAAAATTTTTACAAAAATATAAAATAGTACCTGAGATCTCTGTCTTCCTCGACAATCAGCAGTACAGTTTTGTAGGTGGTCTTTCGATAACTTAAGTTTCATTTCTGCTTTCAGTTTGGTACCAGTTCAGTTTGGTATAGTTTTGTAGGAGACCTTTCGAAAACTTCAGTTTCATCTTCTGCTTTCAGTTTGGTACCAGTTCAGTTTGTTATAGTTTTGTAGGAGGCCTTTCGAAAACTTAAGTTTCATCTTCTGCTTTCAGTTTGGTACCAGTTGAGTTTGGTATAGTTTTGTAGGAGGCCTTTCGAAAACTTAAGTTTCATCTTCTGCTTTCAGTTTGGTACCAGTTGAGTTTGGTATAGTTTTGTAGAAGGCTTTTCGAAAACAAAACTATACCGCTGATTTTTGACGACGGCTGAGGTCTTAGGCACTGTTTTATATTTCTTAAAATTTTAATAATAAATTACTATTACGTATAACAAAATAGTCTAGAAAAATAATTACAATATTGTACGTACAATATTTATGACCAGATTACAATCGAAATGTTTATTCCTTAAATTAAGTCCTATTTAATTTTTGAAACTAAATAATGTTATTTTACAGAAATGAAGAATCATGCAGTTGATATCGGTTCATTGATTTGTCTTCGAATAATGCTTATGCCTTACATATTTGTATGTTATTAGAGAAGGGAGAAAAAAACGGTATGAGCTTGAAATACAAGCATTGTGCACGAGAATAAGGACTCGCAACCGGTACGACTGTACGATTATAATATTGTTATACAATTCCTACAAAATCAATACAACTCGGGGACCTGCCTTCATTTTACAACCTATAAAAGTCATGGAATTTATACCGGTCTTACGTAACAACATCCGTGAACTTCACACGACTGAATTTTAGAAATAACTTCTACTCTATACAATATTAAAACATAGATTTTAGCAAACGAATTGTGAGGGCTGTTCGGTGAACAACGATAATTATTTTTACAGCTATATATTAACTCAGAAAAATTTGAAGGATTTATTTAAAAAAACCATACAAGTTCAAAAAGTAAAATGTTCACAAACTTAAAAAACTGAATAGCTTCATTTGTGCTGAATTAACTAAAACATGCTTTTAGACCTACTATTGGCTCACTAACAGCTTTGTATCGTACAAACAAAATTAATTTTTAAGGGAATAGTTGAGAAAATATTAACAATCTTTGGACTTCTTTTTTTTCCCGGAAATCTTAGTTAAATGCCAAATAAAAACACCCTGAAATGTCATTATTTATTATGACATTGTTGACTCAAAAGATCGTCACTGATTGATAAACATACTATGTAATTAATTATTTTCACAACCGTCAGAATTGTCATCGTTACGTATCAACGTCAGCAATTTCCTCTGTAGGTTCATCTTCTGTGTGTGATTCCAGTTCCTCCAATAAATACTCAAAAGTTAGTGGGAATGTTTTTGGTGGAAACGCATTGAACTTGTCTTATTCTTGTAGAATCCCCAATATTTCACACTCGTACCTATCTGCTTTTTTTGAAGACTGCAATAATATCTATACATAGAGCTGGCTTTGAAGAGATAGAATATGTATTCACATATCTCAAAAAATACATTCTCAGACTTGTCTGGTTTTTGGAATGAACTCTTCAATTGATTTTACAATATTTGGGTATCCTATGCCACCGTTCCACTTGTGAATATTCCATCGGAGAACAATTGATTGCTAGCGTCATGTTGGCCAATGTGATAACACACGTTCCCGCCAGAGCCAATTGCCAATATGTTTACTCACATATAAGGAGTTTCTATACGGCGAGTCCCACTGCTTTAGTAGACAAGTTAAGATGAGAAAATGGGCAAGTTAGTGTTAGTTTGGACAAGTTAGGGTGAGAAAATTGGCCAGTTAGTGTACACCAGATTAGTTTAGCGTTTACTTGTTTCTGTTTCTACTGCAAGTTTTTGTGATAAGTTGGCTACACTGTCTGAACAATGACTAGGCTAATACATATTTTACACTGGAAATATGGCGATTTAAGGTTAATTTGAGCTCAACTTTTAACTTCATTTTAAAGCATTTTTCACAGTTTATTTGGGGGGAGGAATCAACATATATATTTCTCTAAGGTGATTATTCTCGTACTGCAACAATAAATTGTATATTTTCCTATGCTTTATTTTAATTAATGTAGGTGGCACGGTGGCATAGAACCCCCGCCCCCCATTTTTTTTAGTAATGCGTCATGTATAAATGGTACAAGTTCAAGATCATTCATTCTCTCGGTTCCAGTCTGTGAGTGGTGTGTAGGTCGAATCATGTCAATTACCACGAATGGAAGTGAAAAATAACTTTAACTTCATGGCGTGACAGGCCTGGAAGGCCCTTGGCTTACCAGCCGGTGCTGGCCTCACATTTACATATATTTATCACGGATGTAGACCATCATTCTTCCAGTGTAGGGGGTGATATTTGGTCAGCATGTCGGGTCCACCCAGCCGTTATAGCTGGTTTTCTCAACTTACTTATTGTAGCTACCCAAATTCCTCACGATACTGGGCGGGAACCGGTCCCATTCTGGCTGAAATTCCCTGAGAAAATCTCTTCCCCGTGGATCTGTTTTTGTTGGTAATAAATGGAGAAGGTGGCACAATAATAAACTTACGAAATATTTTCACTGGTAATGGTAACGTTGGAACAGGAAGAATTTCTTAAATTCACACTGATTTTACACTAAAATTTCCAATCTTCTTTATTTTATTCAGAATAATTACTGTACTACCATATATTATTATTCTTTCGTAAGTTCTTGGCTTTTTCACAAAATCACTAAAGTTATTTTCTTCCAGATTGCAGTTGCACTGAGTTCATATCCACCACACCTAGTTTCATACACTGGCTTCAATTTATTTTACTGGTCGCTTTCCAGACTACGACTGACTCTTTTCCAAACAACTACTGCTCTATAAAACAGGTACAAAAAGTTCTGAAAATTTTGCGGTTCGCGAACCTCAGAGAAGACGATTCTACTCGAACTCAGATTTCTAGAAATGGAAGTTTTCTAATCAATGGAGACGCAACAATACGTTACAGTACAATGATCTCGATTCACGACATCCCTGATAGGGGCAAGTTCACTGGTATTTTTTTTTCTTGATCTGCATGATAAACGTTAGGGAACTAAAAGGTCCAAAAAATCCTCAAAACGACATCTGATCATCATCATAATCATAGTATAGTATTCTCCTCATGTAATATGAATGTATGTGTAAAATATACTGTTGTCTTAAATGTCCGTGTTGTCACGAATGTGGTCCTGACAATCAGTTGATCACTTATCCTCTACTAAGATGTCTAGATACGTGTGATATGGTGGACGTACTGTCCACAACTCAGAAGAATGCAACCGCGAGGAATGTCTTACGCAGCATATTGCATTATGAAGGAACATTTCAGTCGCTCAGCAGGCATGCTAGTTGCAAGTATGATGCACAATCATCAATAGAATGCGCCTGAAATAAACCACACTGATGCATGACATGTGACTGTTCCTTTATTTGTGGGCGTGTTTGGTTGGAATTCTCCTCTCGTACCTCGTCCCGCACTTTCATTCACTTCATCGGCGGACTGTAAATGTGTTTAAAAAGAGAGAGGTTAGGTAAGTAAAAGAAGAAAAAATCAGAAAATATTTTTGCAGCAACAAAACCAGCACCTTCATTTATCTGTTGAAAGATCAAACTCGACTCTATCGTTATTTTTTTTTTGAAGTAAAAACATTGGTTGTCATATACCAGTAACAATGGTAACATTTTAGAATTCTGGAAACTGTGGTGTAATTTTGTTCTTTTTTTTTCTAGTGATCACTTTAGCCTACCGGCAAACTGCAGCGAAAAAATGAACAGAAAAGGTTTCATATTTTTAATTGGTGGCTGTTGGAATTTTTGTTACTGCACGATGCGTTGAAGCATATATGCAGATTCTACGTTGTAAAAATCTCTCGAGTATATGTTCGAATTTTCATTATTGTTCGCTGCTTTCTGTAATTAAAAAAATAGTTTAAACAATAATTTTCCATCACTGGGTCCAGGGTTAAGTTCATTGGCTAGGACAGAGAAGGTACTAGTTCGATCCCCGTCGAGGCATGTTTCGGATGACGGTTTTTTTCGGGGTATTTTATCGTCTTTAAGACAAATCACGGGGTAGAATAAGAAGGTTCTAACTACATTTGTTTTAATTAAATTTTTAGCAAATTCCGAAGGAATTAAGCTATTGAGATTGTTTCCATTAAAAGATTTTTACGAAAAAATTGAATAAAAACAGAGTTCTTCACCGATCATATCTAGTAGACACCGAAAATGACCAATATACTGTATGTCGTGCGTATATTAGTTCTACATTGGAATTTTTTATGACTCCTTTAATTTATTAATAATTTTATATTATAGGCCTATATATATACTATATATATATATATATATATATATATATATATATATATATATATAATTTTATCGAAATCTGTAATTGCATTTTTATGCTGGTTAACTGGCTAATTCTGCCAGAATAAATAAATTAATTAATTAATAATAATAATAATAATAATAATAATAAGATATGTTGAACTATACATAGAACGTTAAGTAACAAAACAAGAAGAGATACTGTAGGCCTATTGAAGTTTTATAAAACATTGGCAGTTCCTGCATTACTTTATTGGGGTGAAACTTGGGTAATGACAAAAAAATGCAAAGTAGAATAAAAAGCGTAGAAATGAACTTCCTTAGAAGAACAAAAGGCTGCACATGAATGGAACGGATAAAGAATGAAGATGTAAGAATAGTGTTAAATATATAGCCATTGAACGGTAAAATCGAAGAATATAGAGAAAAATGGTTTTAGACATTTAGAAGATTTAATGTAACAAGATTACCAAAATCAGTATTTAACTGCAAGCCAAGAGGTTCAAGGAATGTAGGAAGGCTAGTGAAAAAATGGACAGAACAACTGTGAGGCGGAACAGGCAATTTGTCTAGCCTGTTATTATTCTACACTTCTACACTGATGGTATTATCTTATTATTATTATTTTATTATTATTATTATTATTATTATATTATTATTATATTATTATTATTATATTTTTATTTTCATTGTTGTTATTTTTTAATCAATGCCACCAAGTTGTCATTACGACATTTCTGGTGTTCTCTCCTGGCATTAGCGTACTTGTAACCTACTTCTGAGTTGGGGCGCCTGGAAGGAGGAGTTATGTTTCCCCGATGATATATGTGCCTTAAAACTTCCTGACATTTGTCTTAAAGGTGGGGAAAAAAACCCGAAACAAAGCACGTAGGAAACTTGTCCCAACCAAGGATCAAACTCGGGCCCGCTGTGTCAAGGCAGCACGCTACCTCGAGACCACAACGGTGAACCTATTAACAACAAAAACAAATAAGTATCCTTTGGCAACGGAAATGGATTTTATACGAAGGGCAGCAAGAATTTCAAGAAGAGAAAAAATAGGAACTCAGTTATAAGGGAGAAAAGGAAGATTGAAGATAATACTTTAGATTATATTCAAACTCAGCAATTAAGATGGTACGGACATGTCCAGCGAATGGAAGAGGATCGGCTACCAAAATGTGTTTTGAAATGGATACCTGAGAGAAGACGAGGCATAGGAAGACCTAAAACCTACTGGAGTCATGGAATATATTTGTTCATGAAGGAGAAACACCTACAACCAGGAGATTGGATGGAGCGACAAAATTGGCTATTAGGAATCGGACGATGTCAAAGACATTAATCAACCGATTATCTATCTATTATTATTATCGTTATTACTATTTTATTCTCCTTCTCCTTCTTCTACGTAATGGAATTAGGCCAAAGACCTGTTTCCACATCAAGATACCGTATACCTGCATATAATTATGGAGCGTCCAAAATATCTTCTTCCATTAGGTTGGTAGTGAAGCAAGATTTCTGGGAGTCTATTGGGTGTCATTCTTTCTAAACATTGAAGACAAATCTTGAGTCTCTTATCATTATTATTGTTATTACTATCAAATCTTACCTCTCTTATACCTCTTGGACAGCAGTCATTCTAGCACTCTGAACGTTTCCTGTTTTAAAAGTCCATTGGATTTGAAGTAGTGAACTTCGAACTCATTGGGAACGGCTGTTACAGTAAGCCTGTACTAAAGTCTCCTTTATCAAGTAAAATGGTAACCTGGATGAATGTCCAATTTTTGGCACACCCTATCTGTCCTGCATTGCGCCCGTGGTATCAAACTATGCATGAAAACCATGAATAAGAAACGTTTACCACAAGATTACTAAGAGACTCGTCACGTATAGAAAAGAAACGCTTTCACTAGCTCATTGCGTTTTCTATAAACTAAAACAAAAAAGTGTCCTTGACAGAGAGGAGTAGGAATAACAGTGTAATCACGTGCTGAATTTGTTACTAATTCACCACAGCCCGCTTGTTTAAAACATTGCAATCTATACTTTGGTATGCAAATATTAGCTTGTATGGTTGAGTTTATTCAGAGCGTTAATGTATAGTATCCTAAGGGCAGCCTGTAGATATTTGTTCCTGCGGATGTTCCAAGAGTGATAATCCATGTATATTGTATCACTTTTATGAATTTAGTATAATACGTAGGCAGCTTCGTGGAGCAAGCGGTTAGACGATCGCCTCTCACTTCTGGGGTCCTGAGATCGAGACTCGGCCACTCCATATGGGTTTCATGGTGGACGAAACGGGGCTTGGGCAGGTTTTTCTCGTGGTTTTTTCCCTTTTTTTCCCTGCTACAACTTCATTCCACTATTTATCCATACTCATCTCATCCATTTCATTCATCTGTCCTCGTGATGGTGCGTGTCAGGGGTGGTCGGCCGACACCCTTGTCATTCACAGACCTCTATATGGGGGACTCATCTCATCCCTCGACCCGACCCTGAGTTGGACACAAGATAAGGATATATATATATATATATATATATTTATTTATATAATTAGTACAATATGTGTAATAAATAATGAAATAATAAAACAGATAGCACACTTTAACTATCTTGATTCAGATATAACATATGTTTGGGATATACATAATAAATAAAACCTATATCAAATGATGTGCGGCACCATAAGAAGAATCCTTCGAAAGACTCGAAGAGAATCTCAGCTCAGGTTTTATAAAATTATGACTGTTACTGTTATTTTATATGCATCTGAATCTTGGGTACTTACAAAAAATATACCTCACACATTCAAGCCACCGAAATAAAATTTTTAAGATCCGTAAAAGGATGTACACGCATGGAGAAGAGTACATAATGAGTCAATAAGAAATTAATATGAGATATTTTCAATATTCTATAAACTAGAAGAGCACAAATACCGATGGAAAGAACATGTAGACGAGTGGACAATACGAGATTACCTAAAACGCTCAACACCTACAAACCGCATGGAAAAAGAAACTTTGGGACGGCCAAGGAAACTATGGACTTGAGAAAGGAACAAGTCGCATTGACCTAATCCTGCAAAGAAAGAACTGCAATACGTGCTCACTGTTAAGAAATACATTAATCTACACCTCTTCCGAGCTAAGTTACAGTTATAATATAAACCAAGCAAATGTATGACTTAATTTTCATTGGTCGGATAACGATTTATCTTTGAGCGTGTATGAAAATATGGTTCCTTCTCTGAAATTAGAGGTAGATAAAATAAAAATAATAAAACATGTAATCAATTGAGTTGGTGTTTACTTGATGAAAATACATATTTATTAATTAAATAAAAATAAAACGTAGTTTTGATTTACATATTTATTATATAATTCAGTGACAGCTGTTTCGGTACACTGTACCTTCTTCAGACATGTTAACAAATTATGAATTGTGGAACAATAAAAACATGTATTATCTAGCACATGTCTATACAAGTTACATAAAGAAAATCGTAAAATATGCAATTACAATTTTCCTAAATTAGGCTAAATAACCATTGTTTTATTCCTACGCATGCAAAATGCAATATATGTTAGAATATCAGTTGTTTCAAAATGGCAGCTACTGTATAACATACATTGGAAAGGAAAGTTATTTGAAAAGCGGAGAGAAACAAATTATTTGAATGTTATCAAAGACTTTAGTGAAAAATATCCCTCATTAACCATTGAGGATGTGGTGAAAATAATACCAAATTTACAGGTGAGTCAGCATGGAGCATGAATTCTGCTCGTAATGAAATTGTAAATAAAGCAAATCTATCGACAGCATGGAAAAAGTCTAAACGTCTGATTAGGTAGGCCATTTTTTAATATTTTTTTGTCATAAATACATAAGAATCGTACCATCTTGTTTTGTATTCATTCTTATTTTCCGTAAAAAAAAAAAAGATGCTGCCTAAGAACAATGTTACTATCGATGATAGTTCCGTACAAAATTCAGTCATATGACAGATAAAAGTAGCATTACGGTTCCCCTAATAGACGGAGTCGGCGGAGAAATACCTTATGCAAGTTTGTTTACAGTACAACTGGAACTTAGCTCAGAATTGATATAAGTATACTCAGAGACATTAATATTGTTAGTTATGTTACAAGGATTTATAATAAGACTTTACGGACGGTTTGGGATAATTTAGTTCGAAATTTCGAAATGAATACGTAAATTATTTCCATCCTTGCAATATGTAGGCCTATATATATAAAGGTTGGCCCCTTATTTAGGGGGGTGGAGTTAAAATGTGACTACGCACATACTCTATTCTTTTTCCTTTTGTTATTGTATCAAATTTCATTACAATAAATTAACATTAGGCCTAATTCGTGCCGCATTGAACTTAAGGTCATAAAAATTATAAATGTTAATGTTGAAGTAAAATGTGACTGGGAAGCTTTATCTACACTGCTCAAAAAATTAGGGGATATTGTAGAATAACCTATTAAGACTATGTTTTTACGAACAGATTAGATGCAATCACTTTCTATTACTCCAAAAGAATGTAAACAAGAGTTTGAAGTCATTACGTAACCTCTGTACCACACCAGATGTCAAAGAGATCCTGATTAGGAATATGGCAAACAAACAAAGCAACATTAACATGGGTGAAAATGTTTCTTTAGTATGGTGTATGGTCTCCTCGAACGGCCAGCACTGCCTCACACCAGTGTGGCGTTGATGCAATGAGGTTAGCAATGAGTTCTTGGGGGATACGTGGCCACTCTTCCATAAGAGCAATGTGCAGCTCTGGAACAGTTGTGGGAGGTGCTGGTCTGCCTGCAATGCACCTGCCTAATGCATCCCACACATGCTCAATCGGATTTAAGTCCGGGGAGGAAGCTGGCCATTGCATACGCTCGATACCCTCCACTTCCAGCATGTCGTCCACCAACGGGTGTGCATTATCGTCCATAAAAAGAAAAGAATCACCTATGGCACCAGCATAAGGCACGACAAAAGGTCGGAGAATCTCGTCTCTATACCTTACCGCAGTCAAAGTACCACCTTGGATGACGTAGAGGTCCGTACACACCACCACTACTGACTCCTGCCTACACCATCAATCCACCGCCACCATATGGGGATCTTTCACGTACAAAAGCTGGATTGTTTCGTGTCCCTTTTTCCCTCCAGATGAATACACGCTGACTATCACATTCCAAGTTGAATCGCGACTCATCAGAAAAAAGAACTGATCTCCATTCGGCATGCCTCCACCCACGATGTTTCTCCGCCCAGTTTCTGCGATCTCTACAGTGTTGTGGAGTTAACCTGGTACACACCATGGGCCTACGGGCATAGAGACAACTTCTATGCAGTCGATTACGGACAGTTTGAGTTGACACCCTGCGTCCTGTTGCTGTTTGAAGTGTATTTCGCAGTTGAGTTGCATTCTGCTGTCTATTCCGACGGGCTGTTAACAAGAGGTAATGGTCATCCCTTGCTGTTGTTGCCCGTGGTCGACCTTGTCCGGCTCTTCTGTGAACAGTATCTGTTCTTTGAAAACGATTCCAAAGTCTGAAAATCACGCTTTGAGACACCCCAATGGCTTGTGCCACCTCTTGTTGTGTCTGTCCAGCTTCCATCCTTCCTATGGCCCTCCAAGCCATTGGTTCAGGTAAATCACGTTGTCGAGGCATCACTGTCCCTAAGGCAAGTCATTCACTAACTGAAAACTGGACTGGATTTGAAAACAGCATCAAAACATTCACCCCCACACCACCCTTTCACATCAACAGTACAGACACTGTCTCACTACAAATTTATTTATTTTCTCATAAACTGATATTTATATTCAAGAAAATATCAATAAAGTATCCTGTGTATAACATTAATTGGTCCAACTGTACTTCGCAAATAATAATAATATACAGTATTGAGAAATACCTATTCTATCCTACCTTTAATACATTATCAGCTGTGTGGTTCTACAGCTTCAGAAAATAAATAAATTTCAGCCATACCTGAGAAAAGAAATAAATGAATATAGAGACAGATATTAACAGTTTGTATTAATTTACAGATATACACATAAATATATATCTTACTGGCAACATCGAACCCTTAGGTTCATGGCCGCGCGGACATAAGCTCTCCATACATCCCTATCCTGAGTTAAATTTTTCCAATCATTCCCGTATAATCTACTTCCCTCAAATCATGGTTAACGTTATTCTCCCACCTCATTCTTGGTCTTCAACTGGGCGTTTTTCTCTGATTTTCCTACAGGAAGCTTCCATGAATATCTTTCATTCCTCATTCGTGTCACATGCCCTTCCCAACGCAGTCTACTAGACTTAACAGTTCTTATTACCGGTATATCTGGCTTCTTATAAAGACCAAGAAATTCACTCTATGGAAGTCTTCTCGATTCACCTGTCTGTTATTCTCACTTAGGTCCAAAAAATATCCTAAGAACTTTTTTCTCAAATACTCGTAATCTCCTTTCCTCCCTTACACATAAATATATCCATCCATAGTAATTCTGCCCGAGGGCAGGTCTTTTATTGCAACCATAACATTTTGATGATAAGCTTTGCAGCTTTACTAGGGAATGATAGGTGTGGTAGCTTCCCGTTGCTTTCCACATCGGTGAAGGATGATAATGATGATGATGGTCGGATGATTTTCGAGGACCGTTGGGCCCTAAGCTTCCTGACATTTGTTTTACAGTTGAGGAAAAACCCCAAAAAAATCCTCACCCAGGAGCCTGTCCCGACCGGGAATCGAACCCGGACCCGCTGCGTGACAAGGCAGCACGCTACCTCGAGACCACAGCGGTGGACACATAAATATATGATGTTTCAAAATTCAAATCAAGAATTTTATCAGGTTAAACAGGAGTTCAGTCAAGTAATTTGAGATAAGAAAACACAAGGTCCTAATGACAGAAAAGATGAAGAAGAAGAAGAAGAAGAAGAAGAAGAAGAATACATTGATTAGTACATGTGGAGAATTCATGAGTTCACTACTTTCATTCGCTTACAGAACTTTTTTTATTATTTTCTCATTTTATGCAGATGCTATCAGCAGTACAGGATATGCAGGCTGCCTAACGCACCTGAGGTAAGTGGATAAAAGTGTCATCATTGCCTGGCTGCTTTTTTACTTGTTAACATCGCCATTGTCTCATCGCCCAGTCTGACAATTTACTTTCCTACATCATTTTCTATGCACTAATCCTGTTCTCCATTTTCAGTAACTTTCTACACTCAGTGGGGATTTTTTATTGTTATTCCTAATTTCTCAAACGTAATAGTCACTTACGGTACAATGATTAAAAATGAGCTTCCAAGGATGAATTGAGACGAATTTCCAAAACGTCATTTTCATAAGTAATGCCACGAGTGATTTCCAAATTATCGATAAATTCACGACTCACGAAGTGAATTTATCTAGAGAATATGGAAATCAAGAGTGGCATTTGTTAGGACTATTAACGAATAAAATTAAGCTGTTTACTCACAAATCATTATTTAAATATAGTTATTTTAAAATATTTATATATTTAATGTAAACGGCGATGTTTGAAAACAACTGAGAAACGATTGTACTCTTCATCTGCTTCTTTTGTTCATCACTGCATCCAGATCATATTATTTATTGTCAAAGGAACGCAATATTGTAAGAATTCACTCTACTGGAGAAAAAAATGAAACATCAAACTGTATATTAATTCATTTCTGATATCCTATGACAATTATATTTTTCTGGAATGTTATTACCTGGGAAAAAATACATTTAAGAAAGTGCAAACAGTGGTTTCTTTTTATGGTGGTATAATCAGTTGCTACAAGTGTTTTTATATTAACTCCCGCATGCTCTACGTGTTGACATTCATGCATTATATATATACAATCTAGTAGCCGTATTTTGTAGGGAGTCAGTCACTGCAAAATAATACTATGACCTATTCAGAATGTTAAAAAGGAGGTGCTTTCTTTATTATGACTATTTAACTCATACCCCAAATGGGAGTCAATGACCAATCACGTTTCAATGATTTCTGTTTTACAACCAATCAGAGTCGTGTTTCACGAAAAATTTTCAGTGTTATAATTACCATAATAAAGAAAGCACCTCCTTTTTTAACATTCTGAATAGGTCATAGCATTATTTTGCAGTGACTTAACTCACTAAGAAATACGGCTACCAGATTGTATATATAGTGCATGAATATCAACACATGCCGCATGCGGGAGTTAATATAAAAAATATTTGTAGCAATTGATTATACCACCAAAAAAAAAAAAGAAACCACTGTTTGCACTTTCTTAAATGTATTTTTTCCCAGGTAACAATCCAGAAAAATATAATTGTCATATTTAACATACGTAGGACATCAGAAATGAATTAATAAACAGTTTTGATGTGTTTCATTTTTTTCTCCACTAGAGTGCATTCTTACAATATTGTGTTCCTTTGGCAATAAATAATATGATTTGGTTGCTGTGACGAACAAAAGAAGCAAATGAAGCGTACCAATCGTTTCTCATTTGTTTTCAAACATCGCCATTTACCCATTAAATATATAAATATTTTAAAATAACTATAGTTAAATAATGATTTGTTAGTAAATAGCATAATTTATTCGTTAAATAGTCCTAACAAATGCCACTCTTGATTTCCAAATTCTCTAAGTAAATTCACTCCTCACGAAATCAATAATTTGGAAATCACTTGTGGCATTACTTATGATAAATTTTAGTTGGTAAATTCTAGGCGAACACGACTGTGATTGGTTGTAAATAAAAAATCATTGAAATGTGATTGGTCATTGACTCCCATTTGGGGCATGAGTTAAATAGTCAATTTAAGCAATGTACATTGTTTTACTAGTAGTTCACTGTTACGAGCCTTCTTCATTCGCCTGTCAGTTCATCTGCATTTGTCCAAAAAAATACCGATTACAAATTAAAAAGTTAAAGGGATCCCACTACACGCGTTAGGAGACCCTTAGGGAGGCAGAATGTTAAAACTCCCAACTTTCTAGACAATCGGTACTGGTTGTCAGCCTTTGCGTGATGGCCGTCTTCAACCCAAAGAAAATTTCTGTTACCAATTTTCGTTGCAGGGTGAGTTAATACCAGGGTCAAGTTGCTTTCAGATGATTCAGGCCAGTTTAAAAATCATGACACCACCGGGACTAGAAACCCTGACTTTCCGATTTATTTCCTTACCTTAACTAATTACGCTACGTGCGTAACTACATCTAAATAAATTAAATGTGTTCTTATGTTTAGTTGAATAATTAAAAAGAAAAAACAATTATAAATTTATATCGTAATTATTTTTAGATACCCCGTGCTGATTACCCGGCGATGCCCGGGAATCTATTTATCCCGGTCTTTTTGGCATAAGTGAGCTGAAAGACAAAAAATGGTTATTGAGAGCTATTCGTAAAAGATAGACTTATGCTGTCGCGGACTATTTTTTCTAGACTTTTTGAGATATTCAATTCTGCGTATACTAATTTGGTGTATATGTTATGATTTAAGTAGCGTAAGCCAATTAACCGTCCAAACAGTTACAGTCTCTACAAAGGGTGATTTTTAAGGGTGAAGGGGTTGAGTATTACAACTCTCTTACGATCTAAAATCTTCCCGGGAAACTCCTGAACATTTTACAAAAAGTCCCATCACAATCGGATGAACGGTATGGTAGCGCATAAAGGACAAAGACAGAGATTAATTTATATATATAATATATATATATATATATATATATATATATATATATATATATACTAGTCCCCTTCCATGGTATCTTTACCTTGTCGTGGTGGAGTGGCTTGCGTGCTTAAATGATCCTGAGAGCTATGCCGGCGGTAGCATTGCTGCCGATAGGGTTACCCATGCCGGACTGGTCGAAGGTGATAAGCCAGACGAAATAAGTACCTTGGGCGAAAGAGTGACGATCTTTCATCGTAAAAATACAACAGTCAAGAAATGCGGACATGGGTTCATCTGGGGTAAAATTTTCCGGAGGTCAAATAGTCCCACATTCGGTTCTCCGGGCGGGGACTACTTCAGGGAACTCATGCCAAAGGCTCAAACACAGGGACATGTTCCTAGGAACATGGAATGTTAGGACTTTATACAATAGCGGGGCACTAGAGATATTAACGCGGGAATTGGATAAATCGCCCTTGGATATAGTCGCTTTACAGGAAGTTAGGTGGCCAGGAGAAGGTAGTCAGGAATCAGGAAGATTTGCTTTATACTACGGGGGTGCAGAAAGACCTGCATTTGGAACGGGTTTTTTAGTCAGAAGGAGGATCCTATCCGCTATCCGAGATATTAAGTTTGTTAGTGATAGGATATCATACATAATTCTAAAGGGTAAATGACATGATTTTATAATTGTAAATGTACATGCCCCCACAGAAGATAAAGATGACAAGATCAAGGATGAGTTCTATGAAGAATTAGAATGCTTATTTGATAGCCTTTCACGATATCATATGAAAATTGTCTTAGGAGATTTTAATGCAAAAGTGGGGCGGGAAGATATATTCAAACCAACAATAGGCAAATTCAGTCTTCATGAAGATAGTAACGACAATGGGGTTAGATTCGTCACATTTGCCACATCGAAGAATCTCATTGTTAAGAGCACAACATTTCAGCACAAGGATATTCATAAATACACCCGGACGTCTCCAGATGGAGAAACTTGGAACCACATAGATCATGTATTAGTGGATAAACGCTGGCACAGTAGCATCATCGATGTTAGATCAGTTAGAGGGACAGACTGCAATTCGGATCATCATCTGGTCAGTGTGAAAATCAAACAACGGCTATCGCTTATGAGAGGAACGAACGCTAAAGATGATTCTGTAAAATATGAATTAAAAAACTTGAAAAATGATGAAATGCGGCAAGAATATCAAATCAAAATTGCTAATAGATTTGAAGTACTGGAATCTTCCGATGAAAATGTGGCAAACGAAGAAGAAACTGATATAAATAAAGAATGGGAGGCTATAAGTGATACTATTAAATTGTCAGCATCAGAAAGCATTGGTTTTTTAAAAAAGAGGCAAAACAAGAAATGGTTTGATGAGGAATGTGCCGACATTGTAAAGAAAAGAAAGCTAGCAAAAATGAAATGGTTACACGAGCCAAATGAGGTAAATTTAGAGCAATTGGGTAGTGTTAGACGGGAAACCACCAAGTTACTAAAGAGTAAAAGAGGGAATATTTGAGAGAGAAGATTAATGATCTTGAAATGAATGCAAAAAATAGGAACATTAGAGAATTATATCAGGGAATTAGTATAGAGAAGAAAGGGTTTCAGGCTAGAACAAACATAATTCGGAATGAAAATGGGGATATGATTGCAGATTCTAGGAGTATATTAAATCGATGGAAAGGTTACTTTAATCAGCTATTAAATGTACATACAGAACAGGACATTGAGGAGGATAAGTTACAGACAGCAGAAATGCTAGTCGCAGAGCCAAGTGCATTAGAGGTTGAAATGGCGATTGAAAAATTGAAGATGTATAAAGCATCAGGTTCAGATGAGATCCCAGCAGAACTGATAAAATCAGGGGGAGATAAGCTGATGGACAAGATACGCTGGTTGCTTAGTATGATTTGGGAAAAAGAAGCTCTTCCAGATGAATGGAAGGAATCAATCATCATACCAATTTATAAGAAAGGAGATAAAACTGATTGCAACAACTACAGGGGCGTGTCATTACTTTCAACTTCGTACAAAATTCTAACAAATATATTAGTAAGCAGACTTACTCCCTATATTGATGACATTCTAGGAGATCATCAATGTGCATTTAGAAGAAAACGGTCTACAACAGATCAGATTTTCAGTTTAAGACAGATTTTAGAGAAGAAATGGGAATATAATGGTACTGTACATCAACTATATGTAGACTTCAAAAAAGCATATGATTCAATTAAGAGGGAGAAGTTATATAGTATCCTGCTGGAGTTCGGAATTCCTAAAATGTTAGTTAGACTGATACGAATGTGTCTAAATGGCTCAAAGAGTAGGGTGCGTGTAGGCAAACAGTTTTCAGACACTTTTGAAATCCAGAATGGGTTGAAGCAAGGAGATGCACTATCTCCTCTACTATTTAATTTTGTACTAGAGCATGCCATTAAATCTTTAGAGAATGAGGAAGGCTTACAACTCAATGGTATTAATAAGCTGTTAGTTTATGCTGATGATGTAGTACTACTGGCCGATAGCGAGGAGATACTAAAGGCCAACACGCACACACTATTGAGTAACACTAAGAAATTAGGACTGGAAGTAAATATCAGTAAAACTAAATATATGGTCACACGTAGAAATTCGGTGTATAATGGAAATGGACATCTAATGACAAATGAGGGAAATTTTGAGGAAGTGGCTGAATTCAAATACCTAGGAACAATAATCACAAATAGGAATGAGATGCAAAAAGAAATTAAACATAGGCTCAATTCTGGAAATGCATGCTATTATGCATTGCAGAGACTTTTGATGTCCCAACTCCTTTCAAAAAACGTTAAGCTGAAAATATATAAAACTATTATTCTACCAGTTATATTATATGGGTGCGAAACATGGACTCTTACTTTAAGGGAGGAAAGGAGATTACGAGTATTTGAGAATAAAGTTCTTAGGAAAATTTTTGGACCAAAGAGAGATGAACAGACAGGTGAATGGAGAAGACTACATAACAATGAACTACATGGTCTTTATAGGAAGCCAGATATAATAAGAACAGTTAAGTCTCGTAGACTGCGATGGGCAGGACATGTTGCGCGTATGGGGAATGAAAGACGTGCATGGAAGCTTCTTGTAGGAAAGCCAGAGGGAAAACGCCCAGTTGGTAGACCAAGAATGAGGTGGGAGTACAACATTAACTATGATTTGAGGGAAGTAGATTATACAGGGAATGATTGGAAAGCATTAGCTCAGGATAGGGATGTATGGAGAGCTTATGTCCGCGCGGCCATGAACCTTCGGGTTCGATAGTGTCAGTGAGTGAGTGTGAGTGAGTGATATACTAGTCCATCGTAGTATTTATTAAAAACAATATAGTTACACATAATACGTATATATATATATATAGCTATATATATATATATATATATATATATATATATATATATGGTATGATAAGAAAAATAATGCCTGGACGGGATTCGAACCCGGATCTCTGAGTCTGTACCTCAGCGTGATATCCATTACACTACCAGGCGAATCCAATTCAAACACTTATTTTTCTTATATATGTATTATACTCTCCATTATTACTAGATGTCGCGAGAACACTGTCTTCACTGCCATCTAGTAGCTGACTATATCAAGTAAGCAAATTAAAGAGAATATTTATTATATATATATATATATATATATATATATATACACGTATTATGAGTAACTGTATTGTTTTAATAAATACTGATATATATATATATATATATATATATATATATATACGTATTATGTGTAACTGTACTGTTTTTAATAAATACTGTGTGGACCGCGATGGACTAATAATGTTCCTTACCGGTCCCGAGGGTCGCGGGTTCAAACCTGGCCAGAGTCGATCAATTTCTTTGCGATGGAAAAATTCAAGGAGCAAGTCCTCCGGGAGGGACATAAGCCGGGTCCTCAGTCGGGAGATTTTCAGGCTCGTAGAAGATCCTTAACCCTGAATAATGAGGTTTCTATACAAAATTTACCGACCTTCTTCATTCTAGTAATGCCTTAGTTGCCTACTATATGCTTCGGGTCGGTATGTTGACAGCATATCATTCATTATATATGTAGGGAAATAAGCGTAACTAAATTTACTTTGTCTAGTAATACCTAACAATGGAGAGGCTAAGGCCCACCATTAAACTGTTACGCCATTGTAAAGTGTAGATTAAATATACTGCATGTAACCTATTCAGGAAGTAAACTGCTAGCTAACTTACTGACTGGTACTTTCATCCCATAGGTTCATATACGCTCGGAAGTAAACTATCCACACATCCGTATCCTGAATTTGTTTTCCAATCATCGCCTGTATAATCTGCTTCCCTCAAATCATGATTATATTATTCTCCTACCTCATTCTTGGTCTACCTACTGGGCGAATTCCGTGTGATTTTCCTACAAGGAATTTCCAAGTCCCCTCTTCCATTCCCCATTCATGCCATGTATCCTACCCATCTAATTAACTAACCCACCACTTTTAACTGCAAGACACTAAAATCCAGCGCCAAGTCCCTCATTTAAACTACAGGAAAGTAATACAACTCCTGACTTGGTGGATTGGATAACCCTTACAACCTGCGTTCGCGGCCGCCCCCTCGCTCAATTCCGCTCTTTTCAAGCAAGGGCATTCAACTGCTTCGCACAGTGCATTGCCATTACTGGATTCTGGTTTCGATTTCTGGGCCTTGTAGTTAAAAGCGGCAGATAATCTTTAGACACGGCCTTGGTACGTCACAACGCTATTCTAGGAGAAATTTTAAGGTAGATTTCGGCATGCAATTATTGATAGTTCCCTTGATAGTCTTCCTCTCGTTTTCCTGCCAGGAAACTGCAAATTGAATATTTTTTTTTGTATTTTTCTAGCATCCCTTATTCTCATATCCCAAACTTCTTAACTGCTTTTGTTCAATTCGTGACGTGGAATTTTGTCCATATTCGATAATCTCGAACTTATTTTCAAATAGTCTACTTCCAGCGCCAATATTTTTCTCCTTAATTGCTTTCTTAATCATGTTTCACTTCAATAACAGGCGACAGTTTATAATTAAACTCCACGACGCGAAAGGGCTAGAAGGTCCTTGGCCTACCAGCCAGCAGCTGGTCTCATATTTGTTAATCACAGAGATAAACGATCATGCAGGATAGGGGTGATATGTAGTTAGCATATCGGGTCCACTATGTGTTACAGCTGATTTTCTCAATCTGAGGTGCTGCTTATGGTAGCTACGAAAATGTAACATTACAGTATAGTGAGTGTAAATCGGTACTATACTGATCGAAACTTCATGAAAAATTTCTTCCCCCATGGGGATTCTAACCAGCGCAAATATCGTAGCTCTGCACCAAGCCACGATGCCTTAAAACGCTCGGCTTACGGTTGGGACATCTATTTCTACCACACACACACACATATATATACATCATCATCCGGTATCATGGCAGCTGCCGCCGTCTTCCCGAAACCAAACGCCATTCCTCTCTGTCCATCCATTGATCTTCCTCCAATCCTCTAATATTCATAGCTGCTTGTACCCCTTCTATCCAAGTTTTCTTCGGTCTTCCTCCTTTCCATTGGGATCCATTCCATAACAATTTTAGCCAATCTTTGCTCTGCCATTCTTTTGACATGGCCATACCACTGTAATCGTTTCTTTTCTATAATGTCTACGATGTCCGGCTCCTCTTGTACACCCATTATTTCCCTTATTTCTTTATTTCATATTTTATCCATTCTAGATTTTCCAGCTGATCTTCTTAAAACATCCATTTTTGTATTTAAATTCTTATCGTTTCCCTGGCAGGAATTTGCCAGACTTCAGCACCATATGTTAAAATGCTCTGAATTATGGTTTGATTTATTTGTAATTTTCTACTTTTTGAAATATTTTTGCTCCACCAAACAGAGTTTAAAGCATTTATTGCTTGTTTTGTTTGAGCAATTATATTTTTAATTTCCACTGTGTTATCGCCTGAATGGTCTAATTTTGTTCCTAAATAAGTGCATGCAATACTAGGTTTTAGTTCTTCTCAATTGTTGAAATTTATATTTTCCATTTCTTCTCCTATACACAGATATTTAGTTTTCTCAATGTTTATATAAAGTCCCCATTTTTCATATTCTTCTTTTAGTTTTTTAGCCATATATTCTATGTCATCGTGGTCCTGTGCTATTAATACCTGGTCATCTGTAAAATGTAATAAATATACATGTGTATTTTGGATTGGTATGCCCATTTTTTGACATGTTTTCCTCCAGTCTCTTAGTACTCTTTCGAGATAAATTTTGAATAGAGTTCGAGATAAACTGCAACCCTGCCTTAAACCTTTTGTAATAGTAAATCCCTCTGTTATATGATTTCCAATTTTTATTTTCGAAATAGATCCTTTGTATATAATGCTTTTATAGCTTCTATTAATTTTTTGGTAATGAGTATATATATATATATATATATATATATATATATATATTAATGAACCGGGATTTGATCCTTAGCCGACCTCTAACTCCATACGTTAGCGCGCTCCCAACTAAGCCACTCAGGCATTCCAGGGGACCCTCGATTTCATTCATGAAATAACCCAACAAGCAAAATTAATAGAAATATTAAACTAATAATTAATCATGATTTTATGCTTGAACTTGTTATAATAATTACACGAACATTTATTTTTCTTCCTTACATCTGATTCTCTAACATAAGGGACAGCGGGATCTCGGTCGAGCTGCCGTCCTGTGGCTTCTGTCACAAGAAAGCATGTAAAGATAATACGTATTTATTTATAGGAGTAACGCTTCTCTATTTCGATCTTATAAGTTAATTAAATTTTGATATTTATATAAAGAATATATATATATATATATATTATATATATATATAGTCCACCGCTGTGGTCTCGAGGTAGCGTGCTGCCTTGACACGCAGCGTGCCCGGGTTCGATTCCCGGTAGGGACAGGCTCTTGGATGAGGGTTTTTCGGGATTTTTCCTCGTCTGTAAATCATCCGGCCATCGTCATCCTTATTATTATTATCATCCTTCACCGGTGTGGAAAGCAACGGGAATTTACCACACCTATAATTCCCTAGTAAAGCTGCAAATCATAGTATGAAAATGCTACGATTGCAGTGAAAGACCTGTTTTCGGGCAGAATTACTATATATATATATATATATATATATATATATATATATATATATGAGATATAAAAATAAATTTTTTGTGGAATGCTGACGCAGTTGGGAGCATGCTAACTTATAGAGTCAGAAGGTATTGAATTAAAATCTCAGTTCAGGCGCTTATTTTTATTTTAGTGAAAAAAACATCGAAATATATATATATATATATATATATATATCGCTCATTTGATGCAACGGCATAACTCAAAAATCATTATATTTTAGTTAATATCACTGGGAGACTTGGAATGACAGTTTTTAAAACTTCAAACGCTTCTCCTGAAAAATCGTGATTTTCTAGTTATGACATTCTTGCAGCAAATGAGCGATATATATATATATATATATATATATATATATATATATATTATACACTCTGTATAATCATTTATTATAGTAAATTATAATAAATAAGTTTATTTTATAGCTCTGCGAATTGAAGTAGAACTTTGCTTCGCTGAACGGTTAATATTTACAAATTTTATTACCAGGAAATGTGGCACATGATATTTTGTAGTGCAATGAAAAGTTTTGGACAAACTGTACGTAATAAACTGAAATAATAGCTTACAATAGTTTGCTTTATGCAATTAATAAATTCAACTACTATCCAAAATATAAGTTTATTTTTTTTAGATATACCCTGATATGAAGTAACATTTTTTTCAAGTTCGTGCTTATTTTTATTTAACAACGCTCTAATTAGGTCATAAGGGTTCATAATATTCAACTCGGTGGGTGAAAGGGCCGAGAGATTTTGTTAGTGATCTCTTACTTAAAGATTAATATCGCCGTAAATCCACGACACAGACCCACGGCTTTTCTTCCCTTCCGAAGGGAGTCATGGTAAGGTTTGTATGTTCCTAAAAATTAATCGACCCGGTCCGGGTTTGAAACCACGAATTTCGAACCAGGGGCGAGAATGGTAACCACTAGTCCACCAAGGCTAATATAATTATTTTTAGGATTCGTATTAAGTACGATAGAAATCTCTCTCTCTGTTTGTTTCCTTTTTTCTCTCTCTTTTCGCTCTTACTTTGTGTATCGCTTTAGCTACTTTTAAGTTCTCTCGTCACTCAGACCTTGCATGGATATGATCTGACGTGAAAAAATTAATAACTCAGCATCTCATAGGTCTACACTTAGAAATTGACCCTTGAATTTATAAGTAATCATGTGAATGTATTAGGCTAAGACAAAATCAGAACAAGTCTCTTTGCTCTGCACCAAGGCACCATCCCATAAATTGCTGGGTTACGCTTGGGAACCAAATTAGTCATTAGCATCATCATCACTGGAAGGTTTAGGAGAATCTCGTATTCGGCCTACATTACAGCTAAATGGAATCTTTCCAACGCTTCCTTGGTAATCCCAGTTTCCGTCTTCCTGTTGCTTTGTAGTCATAGCCTTATCTTGGAATACAGAATTTTGGTAACCCCAATACATGGGAATGTTATTTAATTCCACTTTTTTTTCATGGAAGGAAAAGATGTGGTCGTTGGAGATATCTTCGTTTCTTATTTCATCTAATTTAGAACACCTCTTAATGGATCTTAAAAATGCATATCTGCTGAATGTATTTTATTCCTATTTCCTTTTCTCAGTGTCTAAGTTTCACTCCCATATAATAGTGCTGGAACTTCTATAACACAAAATTTTAAATGTTGGTCTTATATTTTAATGTTCTAGCTACAGTTCCTGTTCTTGTATGAAAGTGTGCTGTTATTAGTTAGATCTTTATCCTTATCATATGTAATGTGACAACCCAAGTAATTAGTCATTGAATTTATAAAAATAATTCACGCTATAGAACGGTCTGGACAACAGTGCTTCTCTGACACTTCTCAAATTCATTAACTGTAATGCCTCTTTAATAAGAGACATGAATAAATAATTTTAAAGTTATAATCTGAAAGCTATTTTGTATTTTATGTTAATGCGTTGATTTATGTACAATCTTGAACTGTTCAGTGTATGATGTTTACGTACAAGTTACAAGTCTAAACGACTTTTAAACATATTCAATCTTCGACATTCTCTGAAATTAGTTGACAATGCGTTCCAAAATCGAGCATCAGCTATACATGATGCCCAAAACTCTAAAGCAATCAGGGAGATACTCTCATTAGAAAAAATATATTACCTGCATTGTTATTTACCTACGTACTTTATACAAGCTTAGAAGATAGTTCAGGTACGTAATTCTGCCAGTATATTGGACATTTTAAGGTCATGAACTTGTAAATCTTCTTCACCAAACATTTTCCCACATCATTTAAAATCGTTGTAGCATTTCATCAATGTTAATTTCTACACTTCGCAGAGCATGACTAACAAATCTAACAAGGTAAGCTTAACTTCATTTTATGCTTTATAGACAATGCTTCAAGCTTAGAGCTTTTATTATTTTCAATTTTAATTTGATAGGAACAAATTTAAGGTATTTACAGTAAAAAAAAAACTTTGAAAGAAAGACATTTAACTATTCAAGTGACAATTCAATCACTGATTACATTAGAATCGATTTCTAAAGAATTTATGTAAAAGTTATGATGAAGATGTAGTTTTATCAGGAGTTTATAACCGACTACTCTTTATTACAATAATACTTACTCTAATGCAGACACACCCATATATATATATATATTTTTTTTTTTTTTCCACTGACCAAATGGAAGTTAAAAAACAGCTCTTAAAATATATTATCATCATCATCATCATGAACAAATTCGTTTTAGGCCATGTGGCCTGTACGGTAAACCTAGCGAAGAAGGTCTTGATCTTTCCACCGATGTTTTGGTCTTCCTTGGTCCCTATGTCCAGTTGGGGTATATTGGAATGAAAATTTTGGAAGTCTATTTCTTGCCATTCTCCTCAGATAATTTTTCCATTCTTGTAGATATAAAATATATTATTATTGTTATTATTATTATTATTATTATTATTATTATTATTAGTAGTAGTATCACTGTTATTAAATCATGGGACCAAAGAGAGATGGACAGGTGAATGGAGAAGACTACATAACAGTGAACACCTGTACATGGTCTTTATAGGAAGCCATATATAATGAAAAGAGTTAAGTCTCGTAGACTGCGATGGGCAAGACGTATGGCACGAATGGGAATGGAAGACGTACAAGAATGAGTAGGGATAATAACATTAACTACAATTTAAGGGAAGTATATTATATATTGGAAAACATTAGCTCAGGATAGGGATGTATGGAGAGCTTATGTCCGCGCGGCCACGAACCTACGGGTTCTTTAGTGCAGTGAGTTAGTTAGTTAGTTATTATTAATCATGTCGATGGAAATCGATTTCTTGAGGAGAGCAGAAAGATGTTCAAAATTGGAGAATAAGAAATAATGTCGTAGCCTACGAGAAAAAAATTAATATTAAATAATTATTCAGTGTAGATTATATAAGATATAAGCAATTAAATTGGTATGGGCATGTACGACGAATGCATGAAGAAAGGTTACGCAGGAAAAAAAATGGAATATTGTCCATCTGAAGAAAAAAAAGTTCGAATCTCATAGATATAAGAAATAAGACCAGGAATGAGAACTAGAGGGCATGAAGTGGGACGAGTGGAGAAGGAAAATAAAACTTTAGGTACAGAAATATGTGTAAATAAATATTTATTATTATTGTTATTATTATTATTATCATTATTATCATTATTATTATTATTATTATTATTATTATTATTATTATTATTATTATTATTATTATTATTATTATTATTATTATTATTAGACTATTGTCGCAGATCCAAAACCGGCCATGGACAATGGATTTTTTAGGATGGAAAAATCAGAAGTACAATAATTCTTCCGGAGGTACACTTAGCGACAAAAAGAATGAGCCGCTTCAAAACGCAGTCCCTGATATGGCCCACTGCGCATGCTCGAAAATCTAAAGCTATGATTCACGAGGTAACGCACTGTTAAATGTTTTTAATACGCTATATTTGGTTTTAATCGTCTTAAATAGTTAAATAACATTGAAGGAGACATGTTTCTAGATATTTACGAATGTTCGACAAATGCAATATTACTCAAATTGCAACATTTCAAATAAAATTAAACTCTCGTTCATAGTGCAAAAGTACAAGACAACCAATATTTAGACAACAAGTATACGACGCTCGAGTAGCGTAGATCGTTAAACCACTTATAAGGCGATGACATATGTATGAAAATCAGCGTTCGAATCCTTCAACAATGCTTTTTTATTCATTTGTATTTTCTCAAAATACATCCTATAAGTGCTATAACATTTAATTCCTGCCACGTAAT
Source organism: Diploptera punctata (assembly GCA_030220185.1). Classification (NCBI taxonomy): domain Eukaryota; kingdom Metazoa; phylum Arthropoda; class Insecta; order Blattodea; family Blaberidae; genus Diploptera; species Diploptera punctata. Next base: position 720,454 of record JASPKZ010007226.1, read on the forward strand.
CTACGTCCACTTTACACTATATTAAGTAATATTCCTGCTTTCGTAAACTATATAACACTATTTAGCTACCGGTATAAATTAATTGTGTGTGCATTTTATTAATAATGCTATAAATGTATGTAATAAAAGATAATATAGCTTCATATGTTTATGTGTTTATTTATTTATTACGTATTAGTGAGGAATAAGTTTCACCTTTCAATTAAAATATTTAGTTTATATATGTCAAGTCTAGCATAACAATAGCCCATAGATGATGGACAATAATAAAATAATAATATTATTATTGTCCATCATCCATAATAATAAGCATAACAACAGCCCATAGATGATGGACAATAATAAAGTAATAATATTATTATTGTCCATAATAATAATAATAATAATAATAATAACAATAATAATAATAATAATAATAATGCAATTAACTGGGGATCAAAATTAACTCAAAATGTACCCAAGAAAATTACATAAAATATAGAATTCAAACAGGCAGGTACGTCATAACAATGTTAAACGGCGTTTTGTGGATAAGAACATCTGAATGGACACTAAATTAAAAATTTATAAGTCCATAGTTCCAAACACGCTAACATAAGGTGCAGAAACTTGGCAGTTGAATAAAAATTTGAGTTTAAAGCTTATGTCTACTGAAATGGATTGTTCTAGACGCTCAACTAGACATTCTAAATAGGAAAAAATCAGAAATACAATCATTAGACAACAAATGAAAGTCCGAAATTAATTAGAATTTGTGAGATACAGACACTAGATTGGTATGGACATACACGTAGGATGCCAAAGAAAAGATTACCCAGACAGGCTTTGGAATGGATTCCACCTGGGAAAGGAAAGAGAGGTCCGCCTAGATTTATATGGATGGATGATGTAAGAAGAGGTACGAGGCAGCTAGATCTCGAAGAATTGGAATGTGAAGATAGAGAAGAACGGAGAAAAAATATACAAATTGAAAAAGCTTTGGGCACAGGAAGATGTTTTGTTACATTGTAAACCAGTTTATAAATAAATAAATAATAATAAACATAGTAATACTTCCAAATAGTTAGTACGTTTTTTTCTTTAATAATGGACAGACAGAATAAAATAGAAAGCATATTAACAATTAAAAAATTTAACCTCATCGGGAATCGAACCTGTGACCTTTTCATACGAATCAAGCCACTAAGCATTGAGCTAAGTGTACGCCGGCTAATTGTGCTTGAAAGAATACTAAATAAAATAAGAAGGAAAACGTATTGTAGCTCTATTGTGTAATTAATTTACTCGTGTGAATCGCGCGTTGGAACTTAGAATATTCTGAGATAAAGAGTTGGCCCATTCTTTTTGTCGCTAAGTGTACATTAAACTGTGGACCCGAGTCCAAAGATTTTCGGTTTCATAAAATAACCTTATGCCTTTCCAACCACAGGAGGAACACCCCAAACATCTATGCGCCATAATAGCCCCAACAGTTGAAATCTTAAAGTTAAAAAGCTAACCAAAATACAAATACTCACTAACTAGATTGAAGTCTCAAACTTATAAAAACGAACCAAAATAAAATACTTATTCCACTTTATAAGTAAATTAAATTTATCCTAGGTAAGAGTTAGACCATATTTAGCAAAATAGGCCACCACACCATTTTCAAAAACTAATGGAAGACATTCGAGAAGTTTATCCTGTATTTTAATTAGTTATTACTGTGGTTTTATGTTAATAGTGCATTTGGTGTAAATGTTTCAATAATCTTCTTTTCTTCTTCTTTACCTCCTGGTTTAGGCATTAATTGCCAGTTTCGTCTTCACTAATAGATCTAAGATCATCTCTTCCGAGGACGTCAGACATCTCTTCTACCTATCAAAAAATAATGTAAGATTTTATTTGATAATCTGCTTTCTTTCATTCTTTCTACATGTTCTTTCCACTGATTCTTGTTGTTAAATACATTTTATTTTATGGAATAAATCTGCAGTTCTTCACGGATATCCTCATGTCTTATCTGATCCATTCAGGTGCATCCTTTTACTCTTCTTAAAAATTTCACCTCGGCTGCTTAGATTTTACTTTCTTGTTTGGTGGTGAAAATCCAAGATTCGCTCCCATACAAACGGACAGGGACCGCCATTGTTTTATAAAATTTTAGTTTTGTTTGTTTATGGGCTTTATTATTCAATGTTCAATTTATTGTTCCACAAATAGCTTAAATCTGATGAATTTTATGTTCAATATCTTTACCATATTTAATAATATTTAAATAATACGCAGTAATTTACAAATACTTTATGGCTGCATTGTTATAAGTTGAAGTTTGAAAGTATTTATATATATTCAATATGTTGGCTGCACTGTAACACATTCCTGAAAATCAATATGGCTGCCACATCATTACGATACGTATCTAGTTGGTTATTGTAAAGAAATATATTCAACTAATCGTTAGAAAACACGTAAAAAGCATTTTAAATGGTAGTAAATAACTTTAAAAATGAAATAGTAATAATAAAATTTGACAGGAGTTCTTCTTCTTCTTCTACTACTACAAGGTTTAGGCTATGCAGCCTGTTCCGGCGAAGTTAAAAGTGGAGTCCATCTTCTACGTGGTCGGTCAACATCTCTTGTTCCTCTGGGATTATACAGGAAGGTTTTTTTGGTACTCTTTCGTTGTTCATTCTCATTAAGTGTTCTGTCCATTTCTTATTATTTTCGCTGATTTTATCTTCAATTAAATTAAGGCAGGGAGAAAGGTAATTTACGATCTACATTTTGACGAAATGCTTAATTTATGTAAAAGTATTATTATTGATTCCTAATTAATGTTAAAAGCATTCATAGACTAACAAAGGACAGACTAAGAAATACAACTTTACTGCTGGGTGCGTCACTTTCGATAATTATGTTTCTGAGAAAAAGATACGGCTGCTATAAACAACCACTGTTTTAATTGACCTACAGACATTATTGATCGGGACTTCTTCAGATATCATAACCAATAAAATGATTTAAAGGTAAGTTTACAAGTGCAGGATACACCTCCAATAACTTAGATTTGATAACATCAATAAAAGTCAATATATGGTCATATATAGAAATGGATTGATAATGGAAATGGACAGTTAATAATAAATGAGGAAACTTTTTAAGAAGTGGCTGAATTCAAGTACCTAGAACAATAACTACTGCAGGAATGAGTAGTAGAAAGATATTAAATATAGATTTAATTCTGGAAATGCATTCTATTATGTATTACAGATACTCTTATCCCAATCTCTCTAAAAAAATATTAAATTGAAAGTAGCCTATATAAAACTGTTATTTTCACAATTACATTATATGGATTTGAAACATGGTATCTTTCTTTAACGGAGAATGAAAGATTGCGATAATTTTAAAGTAAAGTTCTTACGAAAATTTGGACTAAAGAGAACGAACAGACAGGTGAACCGAGAAGACGATCCAATAATTGCCGACATTCTAGGGAAAATTTCTTCCCCATGGAAACTCGAACCAGACCAAGTCCCATAGTTCTGCACCAAGGCACGATGCCAAAACTGTTCGGCTACAGCACGAGACTTTACTTATAAAATAAATAACAAATATCGCATAGCTTATGATTTTATAGTAGTATTAGCGCTGCTACGCCGAATAAATAAAATACGACACATTGCGTTTTTATTTTTAGTTCAATAAGTTGCAAGAAAATTACGGTATAGTACATTGCGTCGATCCAAATATAGCGATCGTTCGTGTCAATTTTTAATTTCGGATTTCAGGTAAACTCCCACTTGTATTTACCGAATTTCGCTGATCTTTGGACAATATCAACCTCGGTTTATTTTAATTGAATATACAGGGGTTTTTTATTCTGGAGACAAGTTTTTAAATTTTCATTTCAGGTGAACTTCTACACCCAATAATTAAAAAAGTATATAGCTATTAAATACTCTCCTTGCCTGAAGACTTGTACATATAAATTTTCATAACAATCGATGGACTAGTTTTCGAGTTTAGCGAGCAAAACATAAGCAGGCTGAATTTTTATACATGAAGTCCTATATATATATATATATATAAGTTATATATATATATTAAGATACAAGGAAGACTGTGTTTTAATTATGACTTAAGTAATTTTTCAGCGAATACGTAAAAGTCTTCAATCCGTGGACCGTATGATATATTTTACTTTATAATATGTGATGAATGTCTACCTTTAATTAGATTAACGAAATTATGTAAATAAGAAAACAGGTGTACTAATACGATGTTTTCTTCTGGGCTGCAGTTTAAAATATAACACCAAATACGAGTATTATATTTACAGTGAGGTATTTGGATAAATCATTATGATCGATTTTGAATTACTTCCAACATCGAAATATATATATATATATATATATATATATATATACATATAATATAAAGACTAGCTAATACTCCGCGTGCGCATTGCGACGAACCAAATATGGCGGATTGCTATAATTAACGTTTAATTTCAGATTTCTGGTAAACCTCCACTTCTAGTGGTTGGACGTCGATGAGTTTTGGTCAATACCTACATCGATATATTTTAATAGCACATGAGTTTCTTCGTGAATCATCGAAAATTGCGACGGCTAGAGCGATTTTTAAATTTTCGTTTCAGGTGAACTCCTACGCCTTATAGTTTTAGATCATAGCAGAATGCGACCAAAACTCGCTGCAACTGAAAACATGTAAGTCAAAGTGTCATGAAGATCTGTTGTTCTATAAATCACTAACATACGCAGGCTGAAATTATATATATAATATATGAATAAGAAAGTTGTCTTGGGTTTTCTGCGTCTTGGATTCAAGTTCGGCCCCTGGCCACTGACTCCGACGTTTCGGCATGATCCCACATGCCATTATCAAGGAATGATAAGTTCGAGTCACAGGTTTAGGTCTTATATAATTAAACAAATAGAGTTTTCGCTGTGGTCCGTTTCCGAAGACGTACACCCATCCAAGGTTGTTCTTATGTAGTTAAACATTTTCAGTTTTCAGTGCGGTCCGTTTCCGAAGCCGTACACCCATACAAAGTTCAGTTCTTATGTGGTTAACCACCTTCAGTTTTCAGTGTGGTCCGTTTCGGAAGCCGTACACCCATCCAAGCGTCGACCACGCTCGATGTTGCCCAACCGTTGTTTTCTTTACTACATCATTGAGTTGACTCATCATTGTTTAAATAACACCTACTTCAGGTACAAAGGCCAGATGTAAACAAATACAAGGAGCACCAATGGGATCGCCTCTTTGGCCTGTTATCTCTAATTTATTTATGACTTGTTTAGATAGAAAGGCCATTGAATCTTCAACACTTAAGCCAAAACTATGGTTAAGATACGTTGATGATACTTTTGTAATTCTGGCCTCACGGTAGATCAGCTCTCAACGTATTCCTGACGCACTTAAACAGCCAACATGATCAGATCAAATTCACTATGGAAGTTGAACAAGAACAGCGACTACCATTTCTACATGTACTTGTGATAAGAAGACCTGATGGAAGATTAGCACACACAGTATACCGGAAATCTACTCATACTGATAGATATTTGAACGCCGCATCACACCATCACCCGGCACAAATAAATTCAGTAATCAACACTCTCGTCATCCGATCACTGCGAATTACAGACCAAGATCATCTTCATGAAGAGGGAAAACAACTGAAACGGGCACTTCTAGCAAATGGTTATCCCGAACATGCAATGAAAAGAGTAGGAAACGCACCAAGCACATCGGAGAAGAAAGAGCAGACCTTAGGCACTGCCTTCTTACCATATGTGCAAGGCACTACGGATAAAATAAGCCGAGTACTACAAAAACATCAAATTAAAACTATATTTCACTCGGAAAACACCATCTCCAATTTACTTAGGTGTGCTAAAGATAATATACCTCTAGAATCACAAGGCATCTACGAGATCCCTTGCACCGCATGCGAACAAACGTATGTAGGATGTACCAACAGACGAATTTCCTGCCGAATTCAAGAACATAAGGCTGCAATAAATCGTCAAGAACCTACATCAACTCTCGTGCAACATATGAAACAGAGGGGTCACAAGATCGACCTCACCGGATCTAGAACGTTGGCTAAAATAGATCATGAAAAATCAAGAATCTACAGAGAAGCAATAGAGATTGAAAAAAGGCCACATACTATGAACACCCGAGATGATGCCCAAAGATTACCATCTACATGGAAAACTGCTCTCGCTGCTCACCATGTCATCCCTAGAACAGCGAAGAAGATATGAAGAAAACAACGGTTGGGTAACATCGAGCGTGGTCGACGCTTGGTTGGGTGTACGGCTTCCGAAACGGACCACACTGAAAACTGAAAATGTTTAACTACATAAGAACAACCTTGGATGGGTGTACGTCTTCGGAAACGGACCACAGCGAAAACTCTATTTGTTTAATTATATAAGACCTAAACCTGTGGCGGCCACACCCACTTAAGAGTATTCAGTGTTTTTTCAGTGAAATTTTTTCAGTGTTGTGTTTATTTGGTTCCTGCAAAGCAACTCTATTAACTGCGAGTGCTTTGTTAAGCCTTGTCTACTGGCTTATTGTGTTCAGTTTTTAGTTCAGTTCAATCCAGCCAAGTGCTAGTGTAGTAATAAGTAATTAGTGCTGAACAGTCTTACCATGGCTGCTTCACTAAAAAGCGTGAGTGCCGAGCAGGCTATGGACCTTGAGTATGAGGAGCCCTCGGCCTACGAACTTTGGGATACTGCGCTCAAAAAATTTGAGACATACGTAGTTAATCAAAATTTCCATCTGAATCAAATACCTAGCAGTAGCTAGCGAGGTGCGTGGTGCCCTCGTTATAGTTATCAATTTCATAAGCACGTTCCCAAAGTTCGGTCAGTCCGAATTTGCTCGTGATGTTACACATGATTGCCTAAAAAGATTAAGTGAGATTGAGCTCAATATGAAATCTAACCAAGATTATTTTGAAAAAATGCTTCATGAATTGAAAACAATACTTATGGAACTTCCTGTATCCTGTTTTTTCACAGGTGCAGATCAAATTCCTATAGCGAATACAGAATATGTACCTGAACCTAAAAAGATTAAAACACATGAGAAAGAGAAACCATCCCAAAATAGTTCAAATGATAACATGAATACAGTTTCAAATAAAGAGAAACCATCCCAAAATAGTTCAAAAGTTAACATGAATACAGTTTCAAATAAAGAGAAACCATCCACAAATAAGGCAACTACGGTCACATCACGACAAAATGAGGTGTCGACTGTGCCACTACAAAATAAATTTTCAATTTTATCCGAATTACCGGATTCAATGGACACTGTCGACCCTCAGGCTCCTCAACCTGGACCGTCACGGGACAAGCAGACTACAGCAGCTACCAGGCGTAGTAACCAACCGTCCAGGGAGCCTCAAGTAATGCCGCAGCCGAAAAGGAACCACGCCCACCACCCATAACGGTGATTGGACATGGTGACCTTTTCAGGATGAATCGGGAATTAAAAGGAAAATTCGAAAAAGACGTGAAAGTAGTTAAAACCCAGGACGGTTTGAGATACTACGCTACCTCGGAGGCAGACTTTCATCTACTCAAAGAGTACTTTAAAAATGCAAAGAAAGAATTTTATACATTTCAACTCAAAAAAGATCTGCCTCTGAGGGCTGTTCTAAAGAGGCTTCCCTCCAGCATCACTGCTGATGAAGTCAAGGAAGAACTTAAAGAACTAGAATATCCAATAATATCGGTAAAGCAAATCACCAAAAAAGAAGGAGAAGTTTATACTCCCTTACCATTATACATCCTGGAACTTCAGAACAATGATGCTGGTAGGGAAATATATAACTTAAACCGCCTCTGTTTGACAGTGGTGGCTGTGGAACCATACAGACCTAGAGCTGGCATGAAGCAGTGCTTCAGATGCCAGAAGTTTAACCATACTTTCATGGGGTGTTCCTTAACCCCATCTTGCGTAATTTGCGCTGGTACTCATAGTCATCGTGAGTGTCCGGTGAGAACCGCGGCACTCACGGACAAGAGCCTGCTGAAGTGCGCAAACTGTGGGGAAGAGGGACATCCCGCTTCCTACCGGGGTTGTGAAGCCTATAAGAAAGCAAAAGAGATTTATGAAAAAAGAAAACCAAACCAAAGTCCAACAACCCGGCGTCCCAACCTCGAACTTTCACAACAAAATCTGTTAATCCTACAGTCTCATATAGTTCTATGGTAATTCTGGCATCACAGTTAAACCTACTGCAGGCACTGTCCCACGTCAGCCAGGGTCTGTGGCTGCTATACCAATGACGGATCAGGGACAACAACTTTTCCATAACATTCAGCCTCTGCTGAGTGGTCTGTCGACACCTATGGAAAGGTTTGTGTTCCTGACGAATCTGGTGAACTCATGTTTCGGAGATGGCTAGGCATCCTTCACAAAGCTATCTAAATGTCATGGCATTTAATGCCAATGGTGTATCCAACCAGATTCATGAGTTAATTACATTTATACAAACAAGAGATATCGACATTTTCTTCTTCTGAACGAAACGCACTTAAAACCAAGAATGAAATTCCAAATTCCGCAGTACTACACGTATAGGAATGACCGTCTTGATGGTCCCCTTGGAGGGCACTGCCATCTGTATCAAAAAGTCCATTGGCCATAGGGTGGCCCAAATCCCGGACTTCAATTTATTGAAGCCACGGTATCTTCCTACCAATCACAGACCGCGAAACATTATTCATAGCAGCAATCTACAAATCTCCTCGAAGACTTCTGACAAGACACGACTTAGATATCCTCACTTCTATCTCCCCAAGCTATCTGCTTGCGGGAGACTTTAATTCTAAACATCATTATTGGAATTGTCGTGTCCAGAATGTCTCTGGCACAATCCTTCAAAACTACTGCCAACTTCATAACATTGAAATCTCTGCTCCAAGGGAACACACACTGTTCTTCCAACACGCCTACGGTCTCACGTCCGATATTTTGGACATAGTTCTATCGAAGAATGTTGCTATTTCACACACATCACTACTGTTACAGACGCACTTGACTCTGATCACACGCCAATACTTTTTAAAATTTCATCCACATTTTTATTGTCCTCCCCATTTAAGTTACAACATCATTGCACAGACTGGCAGAGTTACACTAACATGCTTAACCAATGGGTTATGCCTACACTCTCTGTCGAGTCTACGGAACAAATAGAACACACTGTCCTTAATCTACAGGCCACAATTAAAACGGCCATTACACTTGCTACAACGCGACCAAAAGAAACTAATAATACGCGAACAAAATATAACGATCCAGCACTTCAAAATTATTTAAATCTAAAAAGGCAGTACCAAAAATGGTACCGCGATTTCGGAGCTCCACATCACAAACAGCAATACAATCACTATGCTCATTTGGTCAAAAGCCGGCTTAAAGAGCTGAGAAATGCTGATTGGCATTCTTCCCTTCAGCATTTCTCAGACAAAAAGACTCCACCATGGGAGATAATAAAACGCCTCAAAAGGAGTCGAGCTCCGCCTCCTCCCTCAGCCATCCAGTCGGACGGAACTTGGGCGTATCTCCCTAGGGAGAAGGCCCAGGTTCTAGCCGACAATTTCGCGAACCGGTTTAGACCTCATGAGCTTACAACACCGACTCACGAAGCTGAGGTGCAACATACAATCAGTACTTTTCTAGAGACACCTATTCCTATAACCCATCCTGATGTACAGCTTTGTGAACTCAAAGCTATTGGACATAACCTCCCGTCCCACCGTGCCCCTGGTCATGATCAGATTTCTAATCTGGCCATAAAACACTTACCTGAAAAAACCTTACTCCTACTCCTACAAATAGTGAACCTTTGCTTTCGTTTCCACTACTTCCCGGAAGTATGGAAGAAAGCAAAGGTAATCGCTATTCCTAAACCTGGTAAAGACCCAACCATACCGGACAACTTGCGTCCAATCAGTCTGCTACCAGTGCTGGGCAAAATTATGGAAAAAATTATTTTGGCAAAATTGAAAATTGCAATTTCTGAGAGAAACCTTATTCCTACTCATCAGTTTGGATTTAGAAAAGCACATAGCACTCCACTGCAGCTTGCAAGACTGGTTGACCATGTTGTTACGGGCTTCAACTCTAGGAAAAGTACTGTGGCAATATTTCTTGACATTGAGAAAGCTTTTGATACTACTTGGATAAATGGACTTATTTACAAACTTATCAAATTCAACATTTCGGCTCATTTAATTAAATTGATAGCTAAATACCTCACTAACCGACAATTTTATGTGTCGGTTAGTGGGTATAATTCTGACTGCAAGACCCTCTTGGCGGGAGTTCCTCAAGGTGCAGTACTCTCACCTATCCTATATAGCCTTTATGTTTCCGACTTCCCTACCTTTCCTAGCGTAAATATCGCATCCTTTGCTGATGATACGTGTCTGTTTTATCAGGCACGTTTTCGTTCCGTACCGTTCCACATTCGTGTGGTCCAAACTGCCCTAAATACAGTCCAATCCTATATGCGTCTGTGGAATATAAAACTAAATGCAAATAAAACAAAATTCGTTGTATTTGCAAAAACCACAAACGCACTCCTGCCCGACTCACCTTAGGAACTCTTAGACTCCGTCCAGGGACTTCAGCCAAGTATCTTGGAATCCATTTGGATTCCAAGCTTACGTTCAAAATTCATATTGAAATCTAAAACATAAAGCAAACGCTGCCATTGCACTTTTATATCCATTTTTCAAGTCGCCTATGCTATCTACCAGGATCAAACTTACTTTATATCAAGTTGCGATCCGCAGCATGTTGCTGTACGGTTGTGAAGCCTGGAGTATCCTAGCTGCTGGACATAAGAAAAAAGTTCAAATAATCCAGAATAAATGCTTAAAAATAATACTTTCAGCTCCACTACGCACTAGGATCTCAGTACTTCACGACCAAGCACAGATGCCCTATATTGCTGATACAATTGAAAAAAGGGTTGTGCACATGTTGCAACATATAGAAAATCATGAGAATCCAATTGTTCGCAATATAGGGCATATGCTACAGCAACGTGCTGTACACCGAAACATATTCACCAGAGACCCCGATGACGGTCCACTTCCATGATATGTGTGCTGGATTCCAGCTAGAGTAGTGTGGCTCACTCCATGTCGCCGGCTTTCGGACTCTCTGCTTGTCCGGCGACTATGGTTTATGATGACCCTGCTCTGGTGAGGGACCATCCTCATATCATCCATACCTGCTACGGTAATGAACACATAAGCCGCGAGACAGCAAGGCTAAGGAACAAAACCCCTACTGAATAAACACAATGGTGTTTGGCCGCCAAGGGACCTCAACTGGTTCCCAAAAAGCGGCACACTGGGCAATGCTAGTCATTGCCACAAAACAGTCAGTCAGACTCGAACTTATCATTCCTTGATAATGGCATGTGGTCCACATAAGAACTGAACTTTGTATGGGTGTACGGCTTCGGAAACGGACCGCACTGAAAACTGAAAATGTTTAACTACATAAGAACAACCTTGGATGGGTGTACGTCTTCGGAAACGGACCACAGCGAAAACTCTATTTGTTTAATTATATAAGACCTAAACCTGTGACTCCAACTTATCATTCCTTGATAATGGCATGTGGGATCATGCCGAAACGTCGGAGTCAGTGGCCAGGGGCCGAACTTGAATCCAAGACGCGAAAAACCCAAGAAAACTTTCTTATTCATACTTATATCCGCGAAAATCTGCATATAACACACACACACACACACACACACACACACACACACACACACACACACACACACACACACATATATATATATATATATATATATATATATATATAAAGAGCATTGACTGAAATGTTATATTGAGCAACTCTTATAAATTAAAGTTAAAATTAATACAAATCTCTCGGTGTGAAGTTAATTATTAGCGCGGCGACATTGAATCTTTTTCCTCGGGAAAATGCTACCAATATGAGATTTGTATCAGTTTTCTGTACACTGAAATATTTATATTTATAGTAACGTGTTAGTTAAGGGGGTTTAAGGATAATCATCACTTATTTAAAAGCGATTGGTCTGAAATTACTACTTCGGGTTCGTATATATATATCAGGTTTATTCTTAATACTGCTTATGTTAAAATGAATCACAATATCGTACATTAGTTGAGTTCTTGTTGTTGGCGAATGTTGCATGTGGTAAAGTGGTTTGAGATATGTAATAGTTAATTTTCAACACTCATTTCAATAACATAAACAGACAAAATTCGTCATAGTATGAAATTGATTCTTTAATGCTAAAAAGTAATATATATATATATATATTCCATAGTAATTCTGCCCGAGGGTAGGCCTTTCACTGCAATCATGCTATGCTTTGCAGCTTTACAAGGGAATTATAGGTGTGGTAGCTTCCCGTTGCTTTCCACATATATGTTTTTGGGCTATTCTATTTTATTGTACTAACTGTGAACATTCAACAGAAAAAGTGACTGATAGCGTCGTATTGGCCAACGTGATAAGACACGATTCCGCTAGAGCCGATTACCAATATGTTTACTCACGTATAAAGGGACTCTATACCAGGAGTCCACCCACATTATTGGGCAAATTAGGATGATAAAAAGGGAAAGTGTGTGTCAGTTTGGGTAAGTTAGTGTACACCCGGATTTAGTTTAGCATTCACTTGTTTGTTACCGTATTTTTGTGATAAATTAGCTACATTGTCTGAGAATAACTAATACATATTTGACAGTGTAAATATGGTGATTTTAGGTTACTTTGAGTTCAACTCATTTTTCATTTTTTTAAAGCGACATGTATATTTCTCTCAGGTAATTATTCAGATAATAAAATAATAAATTGTGTTTTTATTTGAATTTATGTAGGTGGTATAGAATCCCCATTTTTTTCTACAAATGTTTTCGAGGGTCCAAGGACCATGGTTTTGAAATATTCAGTAAAAGTTTAAAGAGTCATTTTCGAGTTATTTTCTTCAGTATTAAATATTATGTTTTTTTTTTTCGTTTTTTTATTTTAATTTAGTACGTGATGGTCACACACAATTCCCGTTTTTTTTTCCACAATTGTTTTCGAGGGACGGAGGACCACGATTTGTGATATATTGAGTTTTTAAAGAATAATTGTCCAGTTATTTTCTTCAACATAAATTGTGTGTTTTTCCGTTTTTTGTTTAAATTTATGTAGGTGGTAATGTGGCATAAAATCCTCGTTTTTTCTATAAATGTTTTCAAGGGTCCAAGGACCACTTGTGAAACATTGAGTTGAAGTTTTTAAAGAGTCATTATCGAGTTATTTTCTTTTTAAATGTGAATGCTCTATATTTAATTTTACGGTAGGTAAATATAGCATTGTGTGTTGGTTTGTTGTTGGAATTACACAATAGTAATAATGTGTTGTGCCAAGACGTGTAATTACAGTTTAGAGAAGAAGAATAAGAAGAGGAGAATGCGTCACGAAGTTAGTCTCTATTGTCGTGATGCACACATCTGCATCTCAGCAGCTGCTCCCACTCCCTTCAGAGCCGGATGGAATTTGTCACAAAACGGAATTCCGATATAGAAACCTAGTACATATATCACAACCCCTACAACTCTCATACATATTATATAAGGTAGAGTTATTGCATATCTTTATGGGGGATTCTTGTATTTTTGTCGTTTCTTCTTTCCTAATCATTTCTTTTTAAAAAATCCCCCTTCGGAAATATAATACACACAATATTTTTCTTTTCATCTTTCACGTGTGTTTGGAATATTAAAATAGCTTAATCATTTACACAATTTCAATGCCAATGATTTTAGTATTTTCGACTGTTAGAGTTTATCGTGGTGTTCAACCGAACAGTTGCTCCAAAAACAGATCTAACCCATAAACTACAAATTGTTGGGAAAACGAAAAAAATCGCATAATGTTCATTTTGAGGGTCTTACCTTTATTATGTTATATATATTTTAATCTCGCATCCTATTGAACACATATGGAGACAATATGAATGCAAAATAACATGCCACAAACTAAATATAAACAATTTAATATACAGAGTTGAGTGCAAAAAGTGATCTATCTTTATAGAGTGGAAATATGATCTAACCCATATTTAACTAAAAATGCTACAATAAGAAATAGAAAATACATATTGAACACTGCTTCAGTTAGAAAAAATTCAGTGTTCGATATTTAACTTCCATTTAATGTTATTCCGCCATATTTGTTGTGTCTTTCTTATTTTCACTCAATTTTCCCTAAGGTTCTGATAGAATTCACGGACTGTGGTGGAAATGAAGCATTGCTACTCATGACTGTTTCTGCCATTTTGTTACAGATAGATCTCTATTCGCTTGAAAGCCAACTTTTAAAAATAAATAAAACAGGTCTGGGAGAGAGTAGATATAGTTTTACATCCACCATACCGTGATATTCTCCGGACAGATCACTAATCCACTGAAAACTCAATTTTTGAATGTTTGTTAGTTAGATCTCTTTTCGGGACAACTATTCAATTATTGAATAAATAGTAAAGGAACAATGGAAATTAACGAAAGACTAAGAGCCGAAAACGGAGTTTTTTTTTAAATTTGAGATTACAGCAATCGGAGTTTTTCCTCATCTCTAAGACAAATGTCAGGAAAATTTAAGATCCAACGGGACCCGAAAATCATCTGGCCATCATTATCATATTCGCCATGTTTAGTATAAATGTGTGTGAATAGTGTACTTCGTCTTCATATTGTGTTGTCTCGGAGGAGGCCCTAACATAGAGCTAGCTGATCGTTCATTCGGTGAGGCCCTCCATGTTCTTTTGTGGTCAAATAAGTATGTGTATGATCCACAATTTAAATTCCCTCTCCAGACAGGTCGTGTCACTGTAAGGTCCGGGTTGCGTGTAGCTTGTAAAAAGTGTCTATAAGGTAAAAGGTTAAACTGAAATAAATAAGAACAAGGAGGAGAAGAAGAGATCACTAAAATTAAGCAAATTAGGTTATATAAACTAACAAAACTGAGGATATAAAGAACGTAATAAGACCTATAGCAGGAAGTGAATTGTATTGCCGATAAAGACAGCAAAATAGTCATATTGATATTATATGTATTATGAAGAATAAAAATGAAGGCGAAAACAGAGGTTATGAATCTTTCCATACAAAACTTGAGGAGATTAATAAAAAAATTGACAAATAAAAAATAATATCTCTGAGTCTTGGAATCATCTATAGGTCTACGGACAACATAGTATTTAACTTTTCATCTAATGTTATAACTTTCAGTAATCTGTTGTAAATTTTTTTATAAAAAACTGTTAAATCGGACCATTAGAAGTGGGGTTAACCTGAAACCCGCATTAAAAATGTACTCTAGCAGCCAAATTCTTTGGTCTATTTCATTTTCACACGCACGAAGTATCTAAAAAGAATTACGATATAAATTCAGAATTATTTTTTCTTTTTACTTAAGTTGTTAAACTAAAAATAAAACACATTTAATTTATTTAGGCATAGCAGCACACGTCGGGTATTATCTAGTATAATCTAAAACAAATGTAATATAATGTAAATATTTATTTTGTGAAAAAAAAATCTGTTTTGTCTTATGAAGACAGGCGTAAGAAAAACAATAAAGTAAACTATAAAGGTCAACCCGAATAACAATGTAGAAACTGTAGTTTTTTCAGGCCTAGAAAGAACTGAAGTTTGTTGGCTTGGTTAGCATGTCGTTACACTTAAAGTCTGTAAATGTGGTATCGAGCGCATCTCATAAAGCCATTAATATTTTACCCCATTTGTTTGTACCCTACTTACATCTGATAATATTTTGTTGAATTTCACATTTCAGCTTTCAAGTAAGCAATATCTAAAATATTCCACTGCATTTTTATAGAAAAAGAGGGAAATATACATTAAATTGTAACGGACTATAAAATCAAATATAAAAATTAAAAGTATACAATAACTATTAGAAAATCAACACGTTCTGAAAGACTAAGAGGTAATTACGCACTAGTGACACATAGAAGTAGTGGTTAAAATATTATTGTGGGCTTTCACAGCCGGTGTTTTGACTCTTGTTAAGTTGGTATTCCGGGCTAAATGGCCGTGGTCCGGTTCTATTTAAACTTGATGTTTCGTCTACTGCTGCGGTAAACATCTTCAGAAGGTTCTGCTTACCTTCTGTGAGCTACTCAACTGTCGACTGTAGACTGGCTGGGCGTCAAGTCAAAAGTCTTCTTCTCCTTCTTCTTCCTTTCCAGGATTAGGTCAATGCGACCTGTTCCGGTCTCAAGTCCATAGCTTCCTTGGCCGTCCCAAATACCTTTTTCCATGCGGTTTGTAGGTGTTGATCGTTTTGGGTAATCTTGTATTGCCATTCTGTCTAAATGGTCTTTCCATCGGTGTTTGTGTTCTAATTTGTCGAGTATTGAAAATACATCCGGTTAATTTATTATTGATTCATTATGTAATCTATCCATGCGTGTAGCCTACATTCTTTTACGGATCTTAAACATTTCATTTCAGTAGCTTGAATGTGTGAGATAACTTTTTTGTAAATACCCAAGATTCAGGTCCGTATAAAAGAAAGAAACAGCCATAATTTTATAAAACCTGAGCTGAGTTTTTCTTCGAGTCTTTTGGAGGGTTCTTCTTATGGTGCCGCACATCACTTGATATCGGTTTAATTTATTATGTATATCAAAAAGTCAAAGTAAAAAAGAAACTAAATGGACAACACAGAATGCGGCTGGTTTTGCAGCTACTGTGTTGTCTGCCAACTTCGGGAGAAACCGACAAGGGGACGAAGACAGAGTCCATGAACACGGCAGGGCGATGGAAACTGTCTCCCTATGTACAGGTGACTCCCGATTGGGTGAAGAGTTCACAGAGAGCATGCAGAATCTCCTGAAGAAGTCCATCGCAGCAATAGATGAAACGTCGAGTATAATTAAGACTGGACCACGGTCAATCAGCGGATATGCACTAATCATCATCATCAAAACAAGAATTAAGCCTTAATGGCCTGTTCCGATCTCATTATAGTTCGAATTGATCCTTCCATCTCTTCAATGGTCTTCCCAACAATCTTCTCCCTTTTGGTTTATAATTATACATTATTCTTGGTATGCGCTGTTCATTCATTCGTCCTGAAGGTAAGCATTTTGATAGTATTGTATTCTTTCACAGAGATTAAATATATTAAGTTCTGTACCGATGGAGTATTTGCCCTGAATCAGATAATAAACAAAAGACAAGAAAAACCTAGAAACACATTTGTTATTTATAGACTTAGATAAAGCATTTGATCGAGTAAACAGATTATAGAAACTGTTAAGAGCTTGTACCATGGAACAAATATTTGTATTGACCCACAGCTGACTAAAAATAAGACATTTTTTTCAAATAAACCAAGGAGTACGACAAGGGTGTACACTCTCATCTATATTATTTAATATTTATATGGACGATATCCTAAAAGAATGGAAGAAGGTTTTAATTAATGAAGGAATATTAATTGATAATAAAGATAAAATAAATGCTTTATTATTCGCTGACGATGTTGTACTTTTAGCAGAATCTGAAAATGAGCTCCAAATGTTAACATATAAATTTAAATTAATAGCCAATATATATAATTGTAAAATATCAATAAATAATTCAAAAGTAATGCCATTTATTGGTAAATATGGAATTAGATCAAAAATTGTACTGGATAACAAAATGATAGAACAAATATCACATTTCCAATATTTAGGATGTGATATAACTTAGGCCTATAGAGAAAATAAAGATATAGAAAATAAAGTAAATCAATTTCAGGCTATTTGTGGAACCATAAACAGAGCCTTAGGTCGGAAAACAAGGAAAGATACGAAACTTAAATTATATAAAACAATGGCTGTTCCTTTGTTGTTGTATGGAAGTGAAAATTGGATAATGAAATCAAGGGATAAAAGCAGGATACAGACTGCGGAAATGCTATTTTTACGTAATGTGAAAGGATGCACAAGAGCGGATAGAATAAGGAATGAAACTATACGAGAAGAATTAAATATATATAAAATTGAAGATAAAATCAGCGAAAATAATAAGAAATGGACAGAACACTTAATGAGAATGAACAACGAAAGAATACCAAAAAGAACCTTCCTGTATAATCCCAGAGGAACAAGAGATGTTGGCCGACCACGTAGAAGATGGACTCCACTTTTAACTTCGCCGGAACAGGCTGCATAGCCTAAACCTTGTAGTAGAAGAAGAAGTAGAAGAAGAAGAAGAAGTAGTAGTTCTGTTCTTATATCTTCGTTTTTCTTTTTATCGGTCCTTTGGTATCCTGTTATTGCTCTCAACATCTTCATTTCTGCAGCCTCTATTTGTTTACAATCTGCCTTTGTTAATGTCCAGGTTTCACATACATAGATAACAGGTGGAACTGTCAATACTTTGTAAAATTTTAAAATAGTTTCTTTTTTAGTTTTATTCAATAAAGTACGTTTAATCGTACTACATAGATAACTGAATCGTTGTATTTTAGTGTGTTTATCTAAATTTCTGTCATTACCTAAATGACATCCCAAATAATTAAAATTCTGAACTTGGTCTATAATTACATTGTTTATCACAATTTTTGTTCTTATTGCACATTTTCCTTTCAGAGCTAATATTTGTGTTTTAGATGTAGATATTCTTAAATTGTATTTTAGAGAGATATTATTTAAAGTATACACTAATACAAACCATTAATCAGTTAATCTCTAGATTCGCGGAGGGTGCGTATGGTCTCATAAACTGTCTTCCTCTGGCATCAAACAACAAAAATAGGCCTAACATCTAACGTAAAACTGAAAACGGGCTTGTTAATGCTCAATGACTGGATCTTTGTTTCGTGATCTACGGCTGGTTATAGTCGGCGGCTGGATCTTCGCTCTGCCTTCAACTTAGAAAAAAATATCTATGGGCTGAAGAGGGCATTTAAGTCCCTAATGCAGCCGGAAGAGACAGGCCATGGGCCTGTTGATCGGGCCTGTTAATTCCACCTGGCAAACTGAGTATAAACTCGAATGGCCGGGGGACAATGAGACTCAGAAAGGGTGGCTCTGCTCTTCCAACCCCATGTCTTGTCTTGTCAATCAGCCCGGAAGACCAACTTAACAGTCAAAATATTAGTTTTCAATGTCGGGGCAGTTTTTCTGGGCGAGGTTTCTCTCGGGGTTTTTCCTCACCTGTAAGACAAATGTCAGGGAAACTTTAAGGCGCAAACGGTCCCCGAAATCATATGGTCATCATCATCATCCTTATCATTATCATCATCATCCTTCACCGGTGTGGAAAGCAACGGGAAGCTTCCACACCTACAATTCCCTAGTAAACCTGCAAGCATAGCATGAATATGCTATGATTGCAATGAAGGACCTGCCTTCGGGCAGAATTACTGTGGATGGATGGATGAAATTTTAATAAAAGTTATGACATTTTTACCGGTACCTATAATGTTCAGTTATCTTCAAAATGATTAAAAGTTTTCAAACTCTATAGGCCTAGGCGTTTCGGAAGCATTTTCATGTCTATTTCCCAGGATTTTCAAATATATATATATATATATATATAGGCCTACCATAACTCCATGGTGAGACAGACCTATGAAGGCCCTTGGCCTACCAGCCGGCTGCTGGCCTCACATCCACATGTATTTGTCATAAATTATCTAACTAGTATAGGGATAACATATGATGAACATGTCGGGTCCCGGAGTCATTATTGCTGTTTTTTTTCAACCAAGAGCCACTACTTATTATAACAATGCTATGCGGGCACCAGTGGCCGAAACTACACGAGAAAATTTCTACCTCCATGGGGACTCGATACCCTTCAGCTCTGCGCCAAGGCACTATGACTTAACTACTCGGCTACAGCCCGGGACTAGGATTTTCAAATAGGCAATACTAAACTATTTTCCACATATATTAACATCCTGCATTATTTTGTTAATTATAAGAATAATTATAAACCAAAGGGATTAAGGAATGTAGGAAGACCCAGGAAGAGATGGAAGGAATCATTGTGGATTCGGATCAGGCGTATCGCCTAAACTTTGACGCGAAGATGACGATTATAAGAATACGTAAAACCTACGCACAGTAGCAAAAATGGAACTTTTTAAAGGAAGGTTTGGCAAATCTGCTAATCAATACGTCATAATAACGTTTCCTCACTTTTAATCTTACTGTATTTCGAATTAAAATAGGCAACTACTGTCGCAGTTTTTATATTTGTAGCATGTTTCGAAGATCAAGTTTCTGCATGGTGTTTATAGTAATTTAAAATATATTATTTTTAAAATTGGCTCACTGCTGGCTGTGTCGAATTACATAATGTAATAAGCATCATAGCCTGCGGGATATTCATGGTCCAAGAATTTATCGATATTAAAATGTGCTATTAATATATCCAAAGAGAAAATAGCACTATAAGCTACATCGAGAATATTAAAAGGCATAAAATCGTTAATAGTGAGTTCAGAGTTGCCAGCTTTATCATGATTTCAGAATATATATTTTCTCATAAGTTCAGAATTTTGTGGCGCCTGAGATATAGCTTTGTCCCGACCATTAAAATTATTCCTAAGGTCGCTCATGGTCTGGAATTTGTGTCAAGTTTAGACTTAAGGACTCACTTGATATTTCATTATTGAAAAAAAACGCGGACATGTGTTCCACTGGGGTAAAATTTTCCGGAGGTAAAATAGTATTCTTTTCGGTTTTCCTGGCGGAGACTCGTTTACTTCAGGAAATCCATAGCAAAGATTCAAACACAGAGACATGTTCCTAGGAACATGGAATGTTAGGCTATGATACAGAGTGTTTCAGACTAAGTATTACAGATTTCTAGGGGTTGTGGAGAGGACTTGGTAGATAAAGTTTTGATAAGGAACCCATGTCCGGAAACGTACCATTTCTATGTAAAATAAGTTTGAAGATCGAAAAAAAATGGGCTGATATCGTGTGTCTTGTGTTTCAGAATAAGTATTACAGACTTCTAGAAGTTGTACTACACCTGTCGAATCGGAGAAAGGTCTTGCACGAATTCTGGCGGCATGGCAGCAGAAATTATTGAGCACACATCTAGGTCTTGTAGGGTGTGTGTATAAAAACATGTATCGCAGGTACACTTTGTGCAACGAACAACAGTGTCGCCACTTACAGTACAACCCCTAGAAGTCTAAAATACTTATTCTAAAACACAAGATACACGATATCAGCCCAATTTTTTTCGTTCTTCAAACGTATTTTACATCGAAATGATACATTTCTGGGCATGGGTTCCTTAAAAAAACTTTATCTATTAAGTTCCCTCTACAACCCCTAGAAATCTGTAATACTTATTTTTAAACACTCTGTATAATAGTGGGATACTAGAAATATTAACGCGGATGGGACACATGGACTCTTAATATAAAGAAGGAGAAAATACTATTAGTATTTGAGATTGTTTTTTTAATATTTGAACTGACAGGTTAATGTAGAAGACTATATAAAATGATGTGCCTGATAGGTCCGTCTCCTCAACTTCTTAAAATATATATTAGACTATATTTCGGGACTTGTCCCAGAAGGTAGTTAGCAGAAGGTACGGGTCTATTGTCACTGACCCTCGGTGAGGATTGCTTTTCAGTAAAATACATAAGGGAGAAGATCAATGGGCAGATAAAGGAGAATATATAAAGAAGAGTCCTGAAGATCTGCAGGAGGCCATGAAGAATATCAGAAAATGGGCGTCAGAAAATTCAATGGAAATAAATAGCTCCAAAACAAATCAATGAAGTTTAGAAGAGGAGGGAGATTATCAAAAAATGACCACTTTATGTGCGGCGACTCAGCCCTAGAAATAGTCCCCAACTTTAAGTACCTGGGAGTGACGCTGCAGACCACTGGAACCACGTTCACTATGCATATACAAGACAGGACCACAGCGGCAATAAATTCGATGTTCGACATCCCCAAGCTTGAGAGACTGTCCCTGCCAACGGCGATGGCACTGTTCCAACTCAAGGTAGCACCAGCGGCCACATACGGTATTCAGATAATTTGGATTCACCTAACAGCGAAAAACCTCAAGAAATTGGAGAATGTCAAAGCCAGATATCTCAAGAGGGCCTTGTCACTCTCAAAGTACACAAGAAACAGCTACGCCTACAGAATAGCACATGAATCCTACTTCATTGAGGACATCAAGCTTCGCTTCAATCTACCAGAAACCCAGGCATATAAAGACGCCATCAAAGAGAGAGAAAACAAAGCCAATGAAATACCGATGGAAATGATGGACACAGAAACGATGAAAACTGATGTGTGGAAAGGACCGAACTTCCAACTTCGCCACCTATACACACGCTTCGCCGCGCATGGTTTCCACTGGAAAATATGTCAGAATCCGTCATACCACGACCCGAAGGAGGACTGCAGATGTAAGCTTTGCGACGAGCCATGCTCCAGGTACCACCTAATGAAATGCCAAAGCAGAACTGAGCCTCTCACCAAAATTACAAAAGACTGGTGAAAACTCTAAATGTACACATTGTGTTTAATAAAATCAATATAAAGAAAATTTTGAGAACGGTTACAGGCTAATTTCTTCCTAATCCATAGAGTCAAGAGGAAAAAAATAAATAAAATTCCATCGACTCGGACAGGTAAATCCCACGTGCCGCTCTCATTTTAAAGAGGATGTCATATTTCACTCACTTTTTTTTTAAAGTTGTAGCTATTTGTAGATCACGAATCTCCTTTTTTTTCTGATTTTTATGGCGCTCATGTTCGGACAAAGTGATTGCGGTCAGGTGCTACGTCAAAAGAACTCATCACGTTCTACAAGAGAACAAAACTCCTTTTATGGGGTCGCACTTAATAATGCAAACATTTCACATAAGGTACTAACCTTTGTCCTAACCAAATTGAATAAGAGCGTATAAAGTTTAGTCCCATGTCGGTAAATTTCCCTTTCATTCTCATGCTGGTACTATTAAAAAAGTTCTTACAGCTAGGTATTTTTACTTGTCCATCGCTAATGGTCTCGCCTTCTATGCAGCGGGCCCGGCTTCTATCCTCAGTTTGGATAAGAATCCTGGGGGAGTTTTTTTTTTTTCGGCATTTTTCCTCACTAGTAAGACAAATGCCGAGAAACTTTAAGGCACAAATAATTCCCGAAAATAATTTGGCCATTATATTTAACATATCATATACGGCTTTTTAATAATAATAATAATAATAATAATAATAACTAACTGACTAACTCACTGGCACTATCGAACATATCATATACGGCTTTTTAATAATAATAATAATAATAATAATAATAATAATAATAATAATAATAACTAACTGACTAACTCACTGGCACTATCGAACCCGTAGGTTCATGGCCGCGCGGACATAAGCTCTCCATACATCCCTATCTTGAGCTAATGTTTTCTAATCATTCCCTGTATAATCTATTTCCCTCAAATAATAGTTAATATTATTCTCCCACCTCATTCTTGGTCTACCAACTGGGCGTTTTTCCTCTGGTTTTCCTACAAGAAGCTTCCATGCACACCTTTCATTCCACATTCGTGCCACAAGTCCTGCCCCTCGCAGTCTATGAGACTTAACTGTTCTTATTATATCTGGCTTCCTATAAAGACCATTTAATTCACTGTTATTTAGTCTTCTCCATTCATCTGTATGTTCATCTCTCTTTGGTCTAAAAATTTTCCTAAGAACTTTATTCTCAAATAGTTTTTATAGTACCGGTATTAATAATAATAATAATAATAATAATAATAATAATAAAACAATAATAATAAAACAATAATAATAACTTTATTTTACTTGGCAGAGTTAAGGCCTCAAGGCCTTATCTACCACTCAACCAAGTTAAAAAAATACAAAAATTACTCTTGCATCTAAATTACATTAAACAAAATTATTACATGGTATATATATGCAATAGCCTACAATCATTATTTACAATGTATTTTGATTTACTCTAGATTTTACGAATGAAATATTAAATATACAAGATAAAGAAAAAACTATTAATGACATTGAATAAATTTAGATCTGGAGAAAAATATTTAACAATAAGTAAATGTATAAGCGTGACTTAATAAGAGTGTCAAGTTTGCTGCAACCCCTGATATCTTGAGGGAGGTAATTCTAGGAGCGGGCAGAATAAGTAGAATAAGAGGAAGTGCTGTTTTGTTAGCAGACTGCTACCTATAGTGTTTTATAGTGTCAATATCATGATAAGAAGATAACTTCTCAAATCTGGATGCCAGATAACTAGGGGTGTAGGAATGCAGAAGCTTGAAAAGATGTGAATGGAAATGCTACTTATGTCTGTCACTGAGACTGAACCAAGAGAGATTATTGAAATCTTCGGAAATATTATCATAATGGCGGATGTTAAAAATAAATCGCACGCAAGCATTATGAACACGCTGCAGTCTCTGCAATAAGTCATAGTTAGCTCTTGTCTTGAATATTCGTGATATATCGGAGGTCTTCTTAGAAGAAGACTTTATGGCAGCGGGGTTTCAGGAGATGGGTCAGGAACTTTCTAAACTCATCCAAAATAAATTGTGTGCTACACCACTGCTTAACCCATGAAATATTGATGATGAAATTATGATCGACCAAAAAATGTTAATCTTCTTAGTGGTATTATTGGTATACTGTAGCAATCCGCCATCACATGTCTGCGAATGATAAATGGACCATATAAATTGTAGTGTCAAATGATGGTCTGTGTTCATTTATACCTATCTAAAATCAATACCAGCTGTTAGAATTACCAGAACAGTCGTGGCACATGTGATATCATAGGAGAGGAGAGTTATGATCTATAAGACATTATTTTATAACTGCATATTGCATTTTTTTGACACGAGACTCGGCTTTTTTATTATTACCCTGTCATATTGATAAAAAAGAAAGAAAATACTACAACAGATGTGTAATAAAGTAGAACATATTGCACATGGCCTACCCTAACGTTAAATCACATGCTTTCAGCGATATTGGATTCATTTGTCGAGGCTCTAGCAAGCGCATGACTTTATATTATCTCTATATATCATCTTCTAAATCTAAACAATGATTTTTATATAAGACTGGCTAAATCCCGGCGTGCGCTACTACGCCTAAATAAATTAAATGTGTTTTTGTATTTAGTTTAGTACAAAAAAAGATTTTAAATGTATATCTGAATTATTGTTATATACCCCGTGTCGAATACCCGACGTTGACCGGAATCTACTTATCCCGATCTTCTTGCCATCAATGAGCCGAAAGACAAAACTGATTATTTTGAGTTATCCGTAAAAGATAGATTAATGCTGTCGCAGACTTTTTGTACATTTTTAATATTTTTTTAGATATTCAATTCTGTATACATTAATTTGATGTATTTGTTATGATTTAGGCAGCGTAGGCCATTTAAGCGTTCAAAATGCTACTTTTTTGTATTGCACCGGTGCACTTCTTCTTTTTTTTTTTGCTCCGGCCCTATAGTACATAGGGTAGTATGTTATATACGTCAATTGTCCCAGAAAAATGTTCTAAATTATGGTGAAATCCCCATTCAAATCGGTCAAGTAGTTTTTGAGTCCAAGGGAGAAGTCCTATGGGAGGGACTTTAAGCCTTGGGTCCCGGGTCTGAAGGTTTTCAGGTTCGTAAAAGAAGCGCAACCATGAATAAAAAATCAATTGACAAAATAGTTTTACATGTCCCTACCTGAGAATTAGGATCCAAATAATACAATGAAACATAGTTGATATATAATTTTATAATTATTTTCAACTCTGTATCTTGCTCGATTTGAGAGCATCGATTTTCCAGATTTGCGTGAAACATAGCAATAACTGTTCTTGTAATATTAATGTATTCTTCGTGATATTTATGTTTCCCTGTGGGGAAATAATAAAAAGCTTATCAACTCTTCAGACTATACGTCTTAAGCCCTTCATATCCTTTAATTTCCTATTGAACTTTGTAACTCAAAAGCACATGGAGACAATAAAAAATCTTATAAATATTTTGAATTAATAAAAATATTTTCCTAAACAAATAATTTATTTTTCAAATTTCCCTTGAGCCTTTAGGCGTCTGACCATCTACCCACTTCCTAAACTCTTCTCGTACTCGGCCAACCTCTTAATTGATTGTAATTATATTCCTCTTCTCCTCGATCTCTCACCAGTACACTATTCCGATTCTATTCTGGTCCTCCTCCTCCTCGTCTCCCAACTCCCTTCACATTTCTCACTGGTTTTCTACTGTATACTTAGTGCACTACAAACAGGCCGGAAGGGACAGTTTCTTATTTCTCGTATTATAGCCTAAGGGATAATTCTCACTCTACATTCCAACTTGTATAGATCTGAAGCATTACTCAGACTCTTTTTCCTCGCAACATCTCTAAAAAAGTTGAACTGAAATATATATATATATATATATAAACTAGAAGTCCCGGCCATGCGTTGCTGTGGCCAAGGTATACGTTAAAATTTTAAATTAAGTTGCTGTCTTTCAGCCAGATTACTTAAAACTAATACTAACACACGAGATTAATAATATTGAAAATGAAATAAACACTGAACACACTTAAATTATGAAATAATCAATATTTGTAATCAATTGAAATTCGCGGTTGCAACAAAAAGCACAGCCATCTGGGTCACTCTTTGTTAAATAATAAACCAATTACCTTACCAAATTACCTTACACCGCCATCTGTTAGAATCGTATGGAACTCACAGATAATTATAACTTGTTATGTAATAAACAAATAATTTGCAATAAAAAAATAATGCGACTATAAATTTAGTTATAAACTACCCTAAGTCTCAAGTTGGATCAAACTGCACACAGTGTGCAAAATTTTATTAAAATCGGTTCAGTAGTTTTAGGATTCCATCGCGGACAAACAACGTGACACGTAATTTTTATATATTAAGATATTTGTTACTCTCCCCAGTTATATTATGTGGATGCAAAACATGGACTCTTACTTTAAGGGAGGAGAAAATATTACGAGTACTTGGGAACAAAGTTATTAGGAAACTTTTTGGACCAAAGGAAGTTCAATAGAGGGACGAATGATAAAGACCACTTAACAGTGAGCTACATGAACTTTATAGGAAACCAGATATAATAAGAACAGTTGTGTCTCGTAGACTGCGATGGGCAGGACATGCGGCATGAATGGGGAATAAAAGAGCGGCATGGGAACTTCTTGTAGGAAAACAAGAGGGAAAACGACTAGTTGGTAGAACAAGAATGAGGTGAGTGAATAACATTAGCCATGATTTGAGAGAAGTAGATTATAGGCCTACAGGCAATGATTGGAAAACATTAGCTCCACAGGGATATGTGTAGAACTCATATCCGCGCGATAATGAACCTGTGGGTTCGATATTGCCAGTAAGTTAGTTAGTATAGACGTGAAAAAAAAAAATACTGTACGTGTTGTTTGTTTCAGTGTTGAGATAATTCCTGTCGTGCGCTACAAGCGATAATTTTGCAGCCAGTTGTAAGTTTAGCTTAACTAAGTAAAAATTCGCATTTGAAATTCTTCAGTAATACTAGATGAGTCGATATTTTTAAGTCAGTAGTAGTACCAATTCACCTCTTGTTTCCCTAAGTATAACAATGACGTCATGGACCCCCTAGTTTAGAGTGCGCGAGGTATACATATATATCTACAATGGCATAACAGCCCAATGTTGGGCCCTAGCCTGCCCTTAGTTAGGAGTTACTAGACGGAGTTAAATAATTAGTTACGCTTATTTACCTAAACATGTCATGAATGGTATGCGGTCAACATACAGACCCAATGAGACATATAGTAGACAATTAATGTATTACAGGATGAAGAAGGTGGGAAAGTTTTGCTTAGAGGCCTCTCTAATCAGGCGTAAGGATCTTTTTACGAGCTAAAAATCTTCAGACTCGGGACCCACGGCTTAAGGCTCCTTGCTCTTAGGATTTTTTCTATCCTCTAAAAAATCCATCGACCCCGACCCGGTTTGAATCCGCGACCCTCGGGACCAGAAGCAAGGAGCATAACCACTAATCCACCGCGAGGTAATTTAATGATATGTTCATACCATTCCAGATTTCTGAAATAAGGAAAATTATTTATTTAATTAATTTTACCAAGTAAACAAGCAAGGGTAATCGGTAGAAATTGTATGGAAATAAATAAGTTTAGGCCTACTTATGTCCAATTACCGACGACGCTAGAAGGCCGCTGATGTTAAACGCGTCGCAAAACAACAAAAGTTGGTAGCGCATATCCTTCTGCTGAAGATGGTTTCCGTAAGGCCTACTGTTCTTTATTTTATTTCTTTAAAGTTTTTAATGCGCGCAATATTCTGTACAATCATCTATATTACCAGGCGTTATTGGTATACAATAACAGCTTATTCGCGGGGGATATGTTCCGCAAATATCTCGCGAATAAAAAAACCGCGAATATGGAATGATAATTTGTATGGGTATATAGGGGATACCTTCCAAGGTTCCGAAATAAAATAAAATATTATCAAAATAATAAAAATAATGAGAAATTTTGAACAATTTCTATTAATTATTACTGTCAGGCTTAGGCAAGGGCTTTAAAGAACTTGCTCTTTTCCTGTTTTGCCGCTTTTATAAAGTCTTTCAATTCAAATTGATGTTTAGCTGTGAATTCAGCGATAGAATTCCTTATTTAGACTTCGGATCTCTTTATGAATCGTACAGTTCATTCATTAACATTGAAACTGCGTGATATAGATGGAAACGACTCGCCAACATGTAAACGGTCAAACATTTATAGGCCCATTTTTTACTATAAGCGGCAAAATTACTTTCTTCCGTTTCGGAACTAATTTCCTTTCCTTTTCCTCTACATTATAAATTGGCAACAAAGCAAAATTATTGCAATGAATGACAAGTTGAAATAATAAAACATCGATCGTGTCGAGGGCGGCATTTATTAACGGACATAGCGGCATGTGAATTACGGTGGCGGTGGCTTTTAACACGAACTTTAGGCTTAGTAACAATAAGGTTGTTTTGCTTTGATGTTAACATTTAGTCATTTGGTTTGAATCGTTCCTTGTAAAAAAAAACCACCTTGACACGTGCCTGCAGTAAAAAAAAAAAAAGTTGGCGATGCGTTAATAAAGATACGAATATTTTTAATGTACCGACGAGATCCGCGAATAAAGACATTTTTAGCCGCAAATACAGGACTGTGTCGCAATTTTTTAACCCGCGAATAATGAAAACGGGAATGAGAGAACCGCGAATAAGGAGCTTTTACTGTACTAATAATCTCCCACCTACTTGCAGACGACAGCAACTGCCAGGAATCAATTTTAATAGTTTACTTTGTGACAAATGTATATAATTATAACAGAATAAAATTGTGGAAGCTTATTACAAAAAAGCTAACATGCCTGTATCTTGAGTCAACCTAAGTAAGTTCATCAAAGAAGGATTTGCGGTATAATTTGAATTGTATGAGAGGAAACGACAAGTCTAATTTGAACATATTATTTACCCAGGTAAGAGCATTGATCACCTTGAAGTTACATTAGCTGATTACTAGTTCAGGTTGTTTGCGTCGTGTTAAGATGACAGAGAGCTCTGTAAACACTACCTCATGTATCACTCCACCTTCTGTTTGCTTGAAAACTGATTTCTATTCATTATGGAAACAGCAATTGTGCATCTTTAAGTCGGGTTTGATGGAAGAGAACCTGTCACATCTTTCCCGTAAATATGTTTACGAAAAAGTCTTGAGTCAATTCGGTTAGTTATTTTCAAAATGTATAAGTCAGTTCCGTCCAACAGTTACCTGAACTCATTTTAACTGAAATTAACCCAATCTAGCACAATCTAATCCAATGTAAATTACCCTAGTATAATCTAAAATAATCTAACATACTTATTTGAATGTTTCCACTACTGCATAATCTAATCTAATGTAAATTACTCTAGCATAATCTAAAATAATCTAACCTCGTTATTTGAATGTTTCTACTACTTCAAATTTTCCTCATTTGTTATTAACTGTCCATTTCCATTATATAGGCCTAATGTATTTCTATGTATGACCATGTAAGTAGTATTAATGATATATACTTCAATTCCTCTTAGTGTCTCTCATTGGAATGTGCGAGTTGGCCCTTAATATGTATCTAGTCAGAATACCTAATAATACTAAAATAAAATTAATGTATTTATTTTATTTTAATTTAACGTATATTATGTTTTGTTCTGGTTGAATGGACAGAAAGGTCACATATCCTAAACTCAACCAGACTAGATATATATATAGTAGCGTAGTGGTTAAGGCACTGCGCTACAAGCCGGAAGGTCGAGGGTTCGAGTCCCAGTTGGGTCAGAATTTTTAAACTGACCAAACCTTCTGGCGGCACTATGGCCCTGGGGCCGACTCAGCCTCAAACGGAAATGAGTACCAGACTCTTGTTCTGGGGGTAAAGGCGGCCGTCACACAGGGCTGACATCAAGTGCCGATTGTTCAGAAAAGTGGGAGCCTTGACCTCCTACTACCCAAGGGCCTCCTGAGACCTGTAGTGGGATCACTTTACTTTATATATATATAACTTATATATGTAACTTATATATAATGTCCAATACCACTAATTTGCCTTTTATGACATTTCTGATTTTCTCCGCCGGCATCGCCGGAATTGTAATCCATTCCTTAGGTTGGGGCACCTGGAAGGTGAAGTTACGATACCCCGATTATATGATGGGTGATAAATGATAATGAATCACCAGGAGAGTCCTGAAGAAAAATTTCCTTTAAAGAAAACTGCCTATAATCTGACTGGGAATCGAACCCGGGACCTCAATAGCTGTAGTTAGGAACGCTGACCTCTAACCCATGAGGCTGGTCGTAAATACATAAAGGATATCTTAGAATTAAATTTGTTAAGAACTGTGTGTAGGAGTAAAGAAACTTAACTTGGTTAAAAAAAGTTGAAAATCAGCATCTTGGTTTCTTTTCTGAGATATATGTGTGTTATTGTTTTGTTTACTCGGCTGAGTTGACCTCTGTTAATTGCAAGTGGTCAGTGACCCAGGAAATCTCTGAAATAAAGCCAGCATGTCTCTAACAATTGAGCCCACAGCCTGGGGACGTTAATTACGCTATGTTCTAATTAAGAAAGGTCACTGTTACTATTCAAGGATGGCAGTTTTATTAAAGGCGTTATTCGCTTGTGCTAAATACGTTCTTTCTTATTATCAGTTTAATCTCACCCTTTTATGCGTCTTTTTTTTTTTTTTTTACGTGTCTCATAACATTCGAATCTTGCAATAACACGAAAAAAAAAAAAAAAAGGCGGCCAAACTCTGTTTTGATCCCGCTCGATCTCGTATACGAGAGCGACTGAAACAGAGTGCGGCCACGAGCGCCTCGTGTACCGATAACAAGTGCTCCAGAATGAGAAGTCCCGAGATTCTCACAGCGAGTACGGAGGATGAAGCCATCCAGTGTTAGTGCCCACAATAAAAAATGTTTATGCACTTAGGAATGCATACATTTCTCAATATCCATATGAATTCCTTCTTTTATGAAAAAACTATTATTATCATTATCATTATCATTATCATCATTATCATCATCATTATTATTATTACTTATTATACTTATTATTACTTATTATACTTATTATTACTTATTATGTACTAAAATTAAAATTTTATAAAACAATGGCTGTCCCTGTCCTTTTGTATGGGAGTGAATCTTGGATTACCACTACCAAACAAGAAAGTAAAATCCAAGCAGCCGAGATGAAATTTTTAAGAAGAGTAAAAGGCTGCACTAGGATGGACCAGATAAGAAACGAGGATATCCGTGAAGAACTGCAGATCTACTCCATAAAAGAAAATATATTTAATAACAAGATACAGTGGAAATAACATGTAGAAAAAAATGGAAGAAAGTAGATTACCAAATAAAATCTTCCATTATTTTCCAAGAGGAAGAAAAGATGTCGGACGTCCTCGGAAGAGATGATCTTAGATCTATTAGTGAAGACGATACAGGCAACTCTTGCCTAAACCAGGAAGTGAAGAAGGAGATTATTATTACTGAACATTGGAATGGTGTCCACCTGAAAGAATAAGGAAAGGAAGACCTCGAAACTCGTGGATGTAAGAAATAAGAACTGTAATGAGAACAAAAGGACTGCAGGACATGGAGTGGTTGGATAAAGACGAGTGGAGAATGAAAATAAAACTTTAGGCACAGAAATATGTGTAAACATTGAAAATCTGTATATAAATAAATTATTACTAAAATATAAAATTATAATATAGCATTATGAAATTGTTACCTAATAGGTCCGTCTTCTCAACTTTGAAAACTGTTGATACATTGTAGGTCTTTCGGGACTAGTATCATCATCAACAGAAGGAACAGAAGATTGGCCTTTATCTGCTGACTTTGAATGCAATACTGATTTTATGACTAATGCATCAACGGAATTTTATTTAAGTTGAAACATAAATCTATAAAACATGTAAGGTTCATTCCATATTAATTTGGCATTTTTTCTTAAAAAATTAGCATGGAAATAAATTTATGTAAATTCTAAACTCACGTTTAGTGCTGTCGAAGTACATTTTATCTACATGTTATTTTAAGTACGTGTTTAATTAATTTTTTTCACTTGTAATTTACAGGCATATATTCAAACCGTAAGTCTTGTAGAAGGTAGATTCCATCAGATAATTTATTTAATATATTCTCTTTAACTTTTGCTGTCAATGTAGGCCTATATCTTATTTTGCTTATAAAGCCTGTTTATTATTCACGAGAAAATTGATCTAACAGGACTCCCGGTCACTCTCGTATTGCATTTTACTCCCGCGCATGCGTTTGGCATTCCTCTCCCGCTCCAATGAATACAACAAGACTGGGAAGCTCGGGGAGCGAGATTCGGCGGAAATGAATGAACTTGACCGGGTTTAGACGTGATCTTTTGGAAGAGGACGTTTAAACTTTGGATCACATACATATTTTTTCTTTTGCCGCACAAGGATAAGGAGGACCAGCCATAATAAGGGATTAGGTAATTGAGGGGCCATCGCCGAAACAGCACGAACATTTTAAGGCAAGATACAACATTCATTCATTCAATCATTCACTCATGCTAAACATGGGGAATATGTTTACCTGAAATTATGACCCCACTGAAAGAGTGTTTTTTACATTAATGATTTGTAGGCAAGTGACAATAACGCTCTTTCAGTACAAAAAGTGGAAGCTATTTTGATTAATAAGATGAACTTTAATCACACTTGTGTAAACCTTTTTGCAAACTTCTGTGTGACAGTAAGGACTTACTAATGAAGGCACATTCATTAGCAAAATAGTAATGTATGCTGCACTAATAAATCTAAAGGATTCCTTGGCTGGTGAGAATTAAATAATATTTTATTATGTAAGTTATACATAGTAATATTATTTATTCGTTTACCTACGAGAGTTGCAACTTTAATAGTGGTAACACTGCTGTAGAAACGTCATCCGACTGAACCTAAAGATGTCGGTGAAAGCACACGTCAGTTACATACCTACCTCACCTCAGAACATATTTCCCACATAACGCGCATGCGAACTGGCGAGAGAAACACAGACTCGCGTTATCTGGCGGTCTAATGCAGTGTTGTCATGATGTTTTAGAAACAGGAACAACGCAGTTGGATAAAGATTGAATGCGCCAGAGATCGTACAGCACGGCAGTGTCATTAAGAACTTCAAGAGGCTCACGGGGAATAAATTTATAAAATTGAATCTATCTCAGTCATTCTCAGGTACGAATATTTCAACTTTCGCTTTAAAAACTTCGTATATTTCCTATCCAATCTCACATTGAAAGAAGTTGGATCCTGCCTAGACATGCGTTCTGTTAAAAGAAGTGCTCACATTTATGTTCGCTTATAACCATCCAAAATTCAAACTTTATTTACCATTTATTGCATATAGCATTATTATCCATTGTTTATTCAATAATTCTCATATTGATTATCATCAGCATCAAGGATTAGACCTGCTGTTCCGATCTCATGTTAGAATTGGTCTATCCATATTTTACTGGGTCTTCCAACATTTATTTGTCCTAATGGTTTGTAATGAAGAATTTGTTTCGGAATTCTATAGTTATCCATTCTACTGATTTGGTCTATCCATTCATCTCTGTATTGTGAAATTCTATCTAATATTTTGAATATATTCAGTTCTCTTCGTATATCCTCACTTCGCTTTTGATCCATTATTGTATAGCCAGCCACACTCCTCAGAAACCTCATTTCTAACGTTTCTATTCTTCGTTCCTGGTTTTTGGTTAAGCCCCAGTTTTCCGATCCATACAGTAGTGTTGAAACCGCCATTGTTTTATAAAGTTTTAAAAGTGTCTCCTTTCTAGCTCCTTTGAGACTCCGTTTTATGGTACCACACATATAATTAAATTTATTTGTTTTGTTTGCAATGTCTTCACTTTTTTCTATATGATACATTGTATTGAGGTAATTAAAATTGTTCACTTGTTCTATTATTTTATTCTCTAATTGGATTTTTACTCTTAGTGGCTCATACCCTCGAAAAGCTAAAACTTTTGTTTTTAGAGTAGATGTTTTCAAGTTGTATGTTTCACATGTTTTACTTAATTTGTAAATTTCCCGTTGTAGGCCATCTTCCGTCCCAGATATTACAACCTGATAGTCTGCAAAAAGCAAAGTATCTAATAAAATATTGTCAATTTTAAAATGTTCAGTTAAAACAATTTGCCAATTCTATATGGCATCGTCTATATATATATATATATATATATATGGCGAAAGTGGGCATCCTTGTTTACTCCACAGTTTATTGTCATCTACATTTAAATTTTCAATAATTTTAACCTAATGTTGTGGAATACCTCTGTTTATCATTATATTCCATAATTTCTTTCTATCTCTCATATTGATATTGAAGTTTTTACGGACACCAGGTATATAGTGCAAAATATTAGACCTGTATCATACGTTCAATAGGAGACGAAATCTCAATTTTTATAACAAAAAACTTGGCTTGGTTATTTCTTTAATTGAACGCTTCAATTAAAAACAAACATTTGTCTTTGTAGTAAAATGCACTGCGGAGAAGTATGCAATAAACATATCTTTATATTTTTGCGAGTTGGCATGGCGCCTGCGCAAAAAGAAATGGAACTAGCCAAGTCGATTAGTAAAGTTAATTGTTTTCTCTTGTCGCTACCGGACATGGGCGTTTCTTCACTGCCCATTTACAGGACAGGGTTCAGTAAACATAATACTGCAGTAAGCAAATTTATCAACAAATACGGGAGAGAGAGAAGATGAAAAGAGGCGGATAACTTTACCTATATAAATATCTAAACTTGAAAGTAAAAGTTTACACAACACGTTTGCGAGATCTAAACTAAATTACTATTTGGACGATGTTATACATCAAACCCCTAAGTGCCATTTAAAAAAAAAGTGAGATTTTAATGTCACCTGTTGCATTGGCTCATGAAGTGAGTGCACGCACACTTTTAGCGCCAAATCTGTAAATATAGTCTTATCAGATTATTATTTTCAAAGACAATATAAACGCTGTCAGTGCTATCAGAGATTCTGTGTTTTGCAACAAACGAGCGTGAAAGCAGATCTTCATAAATGGTAGTCTAAATATTGCATCATGCAGCTAAGCACCAAATGTTCCCGCTCTTAAATTGTTGATGCATAACTGTTAAACAATGAAAATAATGCTGTACAGTATTGTCAGTTTGGGGCTACAATAAATAGTGAAGATGACAAACTTTAAAGGTATTTTCTCGAAAATTACATAATGGTGCATAACCGGTGATGTATAACGTCGTCCATTTAAGAAGAGACAAGTTACGTTATCTATGAAACTCGTATTCCTGATGTCTTTAGTTTAAATATTACGCATAACATGAAAACTGTCAACCATTGTATGCCGAAACCTACCTTGAAATTTCTCCCAGAGACTCGTGATGTACCAAGGTTACAGGATTAGCATTTTTTTCAACTTCTTTAAGGCATTATTATTTATTCAATACTGACTATTTAACTCATGCTCCAAATGGGAGTCAATGACCAATCACATTTCAATGGTTTTTTATTTACAACCAATCACAGTAATTTTTCACCTCTATTTTATCAGTTTAATTTTATCACCGTAAAATCAAGCTCTTTCTTTTTAGCATTCTGAATAGGTCATACCATTATTTTGCAGTGACCGCATGTGGCTAGCAGATTGTTTATATAGTGCACGAATTTTAATAAAAAGTGCTTGCGGGAGATAATATAAAAACATTTGTAGCAATTGATTATACCACAAAAAAAAAAAAAGGAAACTACTGTTTGCACTTTCTTAAACGTATTTTTTCCCAGGTAATAACGTTCCAGAAAAAATAAATTGTCATATTTACATTATAGGACATCAGAAATTAATTAATATACAGTTTTATGTGATTCATTTTTCCTCCACTAGGGTGCATTCTTACAATACTGCGATCCTTTGGCAATAAATAATATGATCTGGTTGCACTGATAAACAAGTGAAACATAACGTTTCTCATTTGTTTTCAAACATCGCCGTTTATATTAAATATATAATATTTTAAAATAACTATATTTAAATAATGATTTGTGAGTAAACAGCTTAATTTTATTCGTTAAATAGTCCTAACAAATGCCACTCTTGATTTCCAAATTCCCTAGATAAATTGGAAATCACTCGTAGCATTACTTATGATAAAATCCGTATTAAATTCCGTTGAGGTAAATAGTCACAAAGTGAAGTGTTAAAATATAACTGGCAGGTGCCGTCGCCCTCAAATAGTTTTTATTTTAATTTTAAAAACTGTAGGCTTTCGGAAGCCGAAGGCCATATCAGGAGCTCCAAGTATAGAAGGAACTAACCAATTTCCGAATCCCCCAATAAAGATTGGTATAACTATCATCAGCAGAAGAAGTATGTTCTACTAATTATTGTTATGTAACCCTTTTGACATTTTGACATCAGCGGTCATCAAGCGTCGTTGATAGCAACGTCGGCTTCCGAAAGGCGTACAATTATTTTTTTCTTAATTTGAACACAGTTGAGAACGATGGCAGCTATCAGGTAGGCCTACACATTTTAACATTTTACTTTGTGATTATTATTTATATATGAATGTCCAAAAAAAACTCTGCCTTTTAACTGCAAAGCACAGAAATCCAAGTCAGATTCCAGCATTGGCAACCCACTGTACGGACCAGATGGTTTCCCTGTATGAGTAAGAGCTGAATGAAGTGAGGCAGAACGCGACGCGGACGGCAGGTAGTGATGGACATCCAATCTACCAATTAAGGTATTCTATTTCTTCCCTATAGTTTAAATGAGAGGTTTGGCGCTGGTTTTTAATGCAGATAATTTTATGGACACGACCTTTGTACATCTAAAAACCGAGATCAACTTTCAATTGTATATATGAAGAGCTTATTTTCAAACCGCCAGTTGTCCATTTTCATAAATTTGTGAGAAGTAGGATCTAAGATCATTATTTTGAGCAAAGAGCTGGTTTAACTGTAATAGCCCGCAAGTTTGTAATAATATTAAATATGTTCCGAAACCAAATGTACATAGAGTAATCCAAGAAAAATTCAGACGATATATATATATATATCCATCTATCCATAGTAATTCTGTCCGAGGGCAGATCTTTCACTGCAATCATAGCTTTACTAGGGAATTGTAAGTTTGTAAGTGTGGTAGCTTCCCGTTGCTTTCCACACTTGTGAAGGATGATGATGATGATGGTGATGACCGGATTATTTTCGGGGACCGTTGGGCCCTAAGCTTCCTGACAATTGTCTTACAGGTGAGGAAAAACCCCGAAAAAACCTCACCCAGGAACCTGCCCCGACCGGGAATCGAACCCGAGTCCAATATATATATATATATATATATATATAAGTTCACCGCTGTGACCTCGATGTAGCGTGCTGCCTTGTCACGCAGCGGGCCCGGGTTCGATTCTCGGTCAGGACAGGCTCCAGGCTCTTGGGTGAGGTTTTTTCGGGGTTTTTCCTCACCTATAAGACAAATGTAAGGAAACTTATGGCCCAACGGTCCCCGAAAATCATCCGGCCATCATCATCATCATCATACTTATCATTATCATCCCTCACCGGTGTGGAAAGCAACGGGAAGCTACCACACCTATAATTCCCTTGTAAAGTTGCAAAGCATAGCATGAAAATGCTATGATTGCGGTGAAAGACCTGCACTCGGGCAGAATTACTATGGATGCACACACACACACACACACACACACACACACACATTCACACCTACCACTTTATAATACTTTTGTTGTTCTTCTTCTGCCAAAAACACAGATTTGGGTTTATTCCCGTCTGTGAACTACAACTGATCTATTCAACGGGATGAGGTCGTCCTAAGGCTCTGTTTCCTGCAGGGTGATAATTTATTTATTTATTTATTTATTGGTAAACAGTGTTTTGGCGTCCTAAGAATGTGCTGTCTCTATTTATATTGATGAAGTTTGACTTTCGCGGTGATTTCTTCAAAACCCCATTGAGTTCTAATATCATCATGCCTCATTTGGTCTCTCAAGGTAACGTTTGTTATTGACCGTAGAAATCTCATTTGTGAGTGTTGCTTCTTCTTTTATCAGTTTGTCGTAGTGTCCAACATTCTCTACCATATATAGGAGATGACTGAGATATTATGTTATGAAATCTGAATTCAATATCTTTTCGCATTGATTTTCCAAAATTCTTCTCAAATCCCATTTAAGCAATTGTATTTTCGAAACTTTTGTTATTTTTTGGTAATCATATAATGAAATGTGACTTCCTAAATATATAGGCTAAAAGCTGTCACTTGTTTTTATTTTTATTTTATTTTCAACCAACATTTTTACCCCTACTTGGATATTTACCACATACTACTATTGCTTTAGTTTTGTCAACTAATATTTTCATATTACAATTATTTAGTATAGTCTGTAATTGAAAACTGCCGTAGTAAATAATTTTCATTTGCTGCAAACAAAACTTGATCATCTGCAAATATTATAGTATTTAATCTTATGTTATTTGTAACTCGTATCCCTTAGGATATTTCCGATTTCCATTCTTTAATTGCTTTGTCCAAATACACAATACAAAATTACTTTTGTAATAATACTTTTAAAAATACTTTTACTTTTGTCCCATATTATACCGATCATCAATATGCATAGGAAATTCATTGTGGTCTACTAGTAATAAACTTTTGGAATCGATTGGTGGTTATAAAATTATTATTATTATTATTATTATTATTATTATTATTATTATTATTATTATTATTTGGGATGTCATTTAGGTAATGACAAAAATTTAGATAAACACACTAAAATACAACGATTCAATTATCTGTGTGGCACAATTAAACGTACTTTATTGAATAAAACTAGGAAAGAAACTATTTTAAAATTTTACAAAGTATTGGCAGTTCCATCTCTTATCTATGGATGTGAAATCTGGACATTAACAAAGGCAGATAGTAAACAAATAGAGGGTGTAGAAATGAAGATGTTGAGAGCAATAGCTATATACCTAAGGACCGATAAAAAGAAAAACGAAGATATAAGAACAGAAGTTAATATATTTTATCTCTGTGAAAGAATAAAATACTTTCAAAATGCTTACCTTGAGCACGTATTACAAATGAATGAACAGGCATACCAAGAAGAATGTATAATTATAAACCATAAGGGAGAAGATTGTTGGGAAGACCATTGAAAAGGTGGTGGAGGACCAATTCGACCTATAACGAGATCGGAAACAGGCCATTGGGCTTAATCCTTGTTGTTGATGATGATGATATTATTATTACCATTATCATCATCATGAACAGATAAGGTTTATGCTTTTTATTAGCCTGTTACTGTTTCCTCCAGATGAATCTGCAGTCTCATCTTGTCAGTGGTCGTCCAATGTCTCGTTTTTTACCTCGGTTTGTAGTTTAAAGCCTGCTAAGGAATTCTGTCCTTCATCATTCTTCTTACATGCTGTAGACAATTTTGTTGATATGCTTTAATATTCTACACTATACTTATTGCATTAAACTGTTGTCTCATAGATTCACTTCTTATACGATCCATACATATTACTCCCATTACAGTATATGCCTGAGATATTTTATCTGTGCTGCTCCAAGTCTTTGTGTATCCTTCTTTCTCAGTATGCAAAATTCACTGCGAAATTTCAAGGTTTCTTTTGCTGTTATATTGTGAATTCGTAATTTTGTAAAATAATCAATAATAATGATAATAATATTTTTTTTATTTCAGGATTGTTTCTGTTTTTTACACAGGATCCTCAGTCAAACTATACAATTTTTTCTTCCACGCTTCCCGGTCTTGCCTGTCTGCTTCTGTCATATTTCTCTTCTCCATGTTGTCTTGAATTCCCTTTATCCACGTTGGCTTTGGTTTACCACGTTTCCTTTTTCCAGGAGGTATCCATTTCAATACTTCTTTGTTTGTTTCTATGTCCCTTCTTCTCATTATACGTCCTGTAGAAGAATATTTCACTCAGACATACCATCTTAATTGGATTTCTTCAATCTCTTGTACAATATTCTTTTCTGTATTAAATATTTCTCTTTGTTTTCTATCCGAGGCTATATATTTTGGGTTTATTTTTTACAATGTACTGTATGAGGAGCTGGCCCATAGCATCAACCCCCAGAGGACCAGAGAATTTTTCTGGAGTCTACCATAGATCAGTTGTTTTCACTGCAGCTAAGAGATAATAATAATAATAATAATAATAATAATAATAATAATAATAATAATAATAATAATAATAATCTTCTTCTTCTTCCGAATGCAGTATTGGGTGATGATGTCCGTTCTGCGACTACAAAAACTGACCTTTCCATCGGTTGAAGGGTCTTCCGAGGTCTCTTTTGCCTTTAGGGTTGAGGTGGAATTTGACATTCTCTGGACGTGTTGGAACCATTTAATCTGATAATTTTGTATATGTTCAACCATTTCCCTACTATTCCACTGCATCCTTATCTCATCACTTTTCATTCTATCCCTTAATGTTACTCCAGTTAGTGATCGGAGGAATCTCATTTGTGAACTAATAATGCGGGATTTATCTTTTGCTCGAAGTGTCCAGCATTCACTTCCGTATAGTAGAGCAGGTTTGGCTATGGCATTATGAAATCTCAATTGGATTTCTTTCCTCATTTGTTTTCCAAAATTTCTCCTAATTATACCATTTAATCTGTTATATTTTTCCAAATTTGTT
This sequence comes from Diploptera punctata, assembly GCA_030220185.1. Lineage (NCBI taxonomy): Eukaryota > Metazoa > Arthropoda > Insecta > Blattodea > Blaberidae > Diploptera > Diploptera punctata. The sequence goes on from JASPKZ010007226.1 coordinate 761,931, forward strand.
TCCACATCTTTTTGATTATGAAATTGTGATATATTATTACCTAAATAATTAAAGTGTGTTACTTGTTCTATTGGTTTATTATTTATTATTATTTTACTCTCGAAAGTCCCTTTCCAGTGATTGCCATGGATTTGGTTTTATTTTCAGATATTTTCATGTTGTATTTTTCCAGGGTATTCTGCAATTTAAACACTGATCTCTGCAAATCATCTTCATTCTCCGCTAGAAGTACTTGATCATCTGCGAAGATTATTGTTTGTATTTGATTTCCTCTACATATTTTTACTCCTGGGGGGTTTAGTTTTTCCACTCCTGGACAATTTCATTCAGATGTAGAATAAACATTAATGGAGATAGTCCACATTCCTGTCTTAAACCTTGGTTAATTTCAAATTTATCTGTTATTTTTCCATGATCTAACTTCACTTTTATAAATGTGGTTTCATATAAACTTTTTATAGCATTTGTTAAATTATTGGGTACTTGGTAGCTTTCCAATATTTTCCACATTATCTCCCGTTTCACTCTATCATAGGCTTTTCAAAATCTAAAAATAATATATATAGAGGATATTAAATTCTTTCCACTTCTCAATTAGTTGTTTTATAACAAATATAGCGTCGATAAATGATCGGCCTTTTCGGAATCCACATTGTTCCTCTCCAATTTTATCTTCTGTAATTTTCAGAAGTTTTCGTTTTAAAATGGATGTATATATTTTAGATGCTGTTGTCAACAATGATATACCTCTATAATTTGAACAGTTACTTTTTTCTCCTTTCTTATGGATGGGTATTACTAATGATGTTTTCCAGTCCTGAGGTATTATTCCATGTGCCCATATATCATTAAAAATTTGTACCAATCTAATATAGAGTGGTTTCCCACCATAATTCCAAAGCTCCATTGGTATACCATCTACTCCACTAGCTTTTCTATTTTTCATTTTCTTGATAGTTTCTATCACTTCATCCAATGTTATAGCATTATATTCTTCTGTGGGACAGGGGGGTGTATTTGTTTCTTCTTCCTCTGCATATAATAACTGTCTGAAATGCTGTGTCCATTGTTCTGCTGTCATTCCATTTATAGCCAATTTATCCGTACACTCTTCTTTTAATCGCTGGAATACTTTGAAACCATATCTTTTTGCTCCTGTGACATCTCTTTCTATATTTTTTATAAAACTTTCCCATCCTTCATTTTTTAATTTTCTAGATAATTTTCTGACTATTACTCTTTTGTGTTTGTAATCTATTCTATCATTAATAGTCCCAGAATTAAGCCATTTTAAATAAGCTATCTTCTTATTACTGATTGCTTCTTTTATTTCTTCATTCCAAACTTTCAATCGATTTTTTGGTCTATTTTTGGAGGTTCCCAAACATTCATTTGCTGCTTTTTTTTATTGATTCTTTTAATTTTATCCAATCTATTTCTACATCTCCAACTCTTGGTTTCAAGTTTTGTTTTATCGATTTTCATATAACTGTCTTATACTATCTTGTTCTAATAGCTGTACTTTGTATTTTTCGTTTTCTGATTTCTTTTCTACTTTCCTTCTAAAATAAGGTTTGTTCGTTCTAATTTTTCCAACCACTAAAAAGTGATCAGAATCTATTTCTGTCCCCCTATAGACTCTCGTATCCATTATTTGTGTCCAAAATTTCTGTTTGCTATTGTGTAATCTATTATATATCTGGATCCCCGACTCATCCAAGTAAACTTATGTATTTCTTTATGTTTGAAAAATGTATTTGTAATTCGTAGCTGGTTATACATACAAAAATCTCTTAAAATTATCCCTTTATCATTTATTCATTTTCTCCATGTGGGCCAATTAAATCTTTAATGGTTTTATTTCCAATTCTGGCATTGAAGTCTCCTAATATTACTATCTGGTTATTTTTATTATTCTATCCTTTATATCTTGTAATTCATTATAGAATTTCTCTGCTTCCTTTTTATTTCCAGTAGATGGGGCATATATTCCTATTATTGTTAAATTATCTCTTCCTAACTTTAATCTTAATGTTACTATTATGTCACTTATCCAGGAATAAGTTATTTTTTTTCTCCAATTTTGTTTTATTAAATAGCAATTCCAGATTTGGCTCTTTCTGTCTTTTCTACTCCTGAATAGATCATATGATAATCTCCCATTTCTGTTGATCCTCTTCCTTTCTTTTTTGTCTCACTAATACCAGCATGTCTATTTGTCTTTTCTTCAATTCCTCTACCAATTCTTCATCTTTTTTTATTAAGTCCTCTTACGTTCCAGGTTGCCAAATTCCAGTAATCATAAATCCTTTGTTCTTTGCCTGTCGTCATAGTTTTATTATCTGCCTGCTTATTTCTTGTAGTCTTTCGAGTATTTAAAGTTTTCCCCATAATAGTAATAATAATAAATTCATTTTTGACAATTGCCCTCATCATTAAGGGTTTTCTCCAACCAATCTTAGTAATTAACGTGATTTTTTTTTAAATACATAAATGAGTACGGACTTATAGACTATCAGTTTACAACAAACATTCACAAACTTTCCTTAATTAAAGTTCTCTATTGTTCTCTGTCCTCTGTGTCTTCGTTTGTTACACCAAATTTCCTCATTTAATTTTGAACATTATTCTTCCAGGTTGTTCCTGGTCTTCCTTTTCTGCTCCTTCTTTCAATCTTCTATGCATAGACAGCCTTTGGTAGTCTTCCATCCTGCATTATTCTTACGTGTCCATATCATTTTGGCCTTCTGTGTTCATAAAATAAATAATAAATAATAAATAATAATAATAATAATAATAATAATAATAATATAATAATAATAATAATAACTGTATATTGATTCCAAAAGTTGTTTTTTCTTCAAGAATAGTATAATATTCTACCATTATAAAATTAAATGTATATCTGAGTGCAATAAGTCTCGTAGACTGCGATGGGCAGGACATTGGCACGAATGAGGAGGCATGACAACTCTTTGTAGGAAAACCAGAGGGAAAGAGCCGGTAGGTAGCCAAGAACGGCGAGAAAATAACATTAAAAGGATTTGAAGGAAATAAATTATTCACGGCATTGCTGGAAGACGTTGACTCGGGATACGGATATATGGAGAGCTTATGTCCTAACGGCTATCAAACTACGGTTTCGACAGTGCCAGTTAGTTAGTTATATAGTTAATTTAAGTGTGATAAGCAAAGTTGAAGCTTTTAAACAAATGAAACACTTGTCTTTTTATTGTATCGACCTTTTACTTTTTGTTATCGTGTTCTTGCAGGTTTTTAAGTCTAAATGAAATGCAGACTAATTAATTAAAATACTTGAGTATATTTAATTAGAATGGTTTGTGGTGTAGAAACGCTAATGACGTGAAGAAGTCAGATGTAACCATTATCCTGATGAGGGTATCGTCATGTGCCCAGCATCTGTTTAACTGGGATAATTAATTTCATTTTATTGGTTACAGCTCCCCATTATGTTTATCAGCAGTTAATTTTATGGATACAATGAATTACTTTAACACTTTCTCGTCCATCAGAAGACATTCATTTCGTTATCAGTTAATTGTATGATAAGGTTAATGTAATGGCAATCAAATAATTTACTTTATACCGAATTCCAAAGGAATGAAGCTATTGAGGTTGTTATCATTAACAGTTATTTTAACAATTATAAACAGATATTCACCGATCCTATCTAGTAGACGTTGAAAATAACAATTATAAAAAGTATAGCAGTAACGTTTGTATATTTAGATGTTACGACTATTTTTCTTTACATATAGAAATGAAGGCCAATTATGACATGAAAAGAAACATAAATAATTGTTATAGTAGCAACTAGATGGCAGTTGGACCGATATATATGTATATATACAGATACACACACACACATATAAATATATATATATATATATATATAGTCCACCGCTGTGGTCTCGAGGAACCACTCAGCGGGCCCGGGTTCGATTCCCGGTCGGGACAGGCTCCTGGGTGAGGATTTTTCGGCCTATTTCCTCATTTGTAAGACAAATATCAGGAAGATAGGGCCCAACGCTCCCCGAAAATCAACCGGCCATCATCATCATCCTTATCATTATCATCATCCTTCACCGGTGTGGAAAGTAACGGGAACCTACCATATCTATAATTCCCTAGTGAAGCTGCAAAGCATAGCATGAAAATGCTATGACTGCAGTGAAAGACCTGCATTCGAGTAGAATTACTATGGATGTATGTATATATATATATATATATATATATATAATATATATAAAGCAGTAACTCTTGCATATTTAGACGTTATAAATAATTTTTGACATTTAGGTAGATTATAATAAAACATTACATTTTAATTGTAATAACATTCATCTTTGATCACAAATATATTATTTAAGGCCGATTATCACATGAAAAGAAAAATAAATGTTTACTTGTTAGAGCAGCCACTAGATGGTATTTGGACTGATATCCTGCTGCCTCTCGTGAATATATATATATATATATATATATATATATACACACACACATACAAGAAAAAATAAAAGTTTGTGTTAGGAATCCTGAGTACCTCAGTTTGTTAGAGCACGAACTTATAGAGTTAGAGTTCAAATCTCGGCTCAAGCATTTATTTTTATTTTCATGTTATATATACGCTCTAAAGACTACAACTGTTGTTTCAACCAAACCAAATCTGGGATATGGCGATTAATTAAAAATTGTAACCAGTAACCTGTAAAATAGGACCATTAGGTGTTCTCCTGGAACGAAAATTAAAAACAAAATCGCTCCAGCGTCGCAATTTTCGATGTTTCGCAACGAAACTATTAGAATAAAACGAGAAATGTTCGGCATTCCTAAAAAAATCTACGAAATCCTACATTAAAATTGGGGATATTTACCTGGAATCCAAAATAAAAATCATCTCTATCAATCATCATGTTTGGTTAGTCGCAATGCATACCATATACTTTAATTAACCCTTAAATTGGCAATTATTCCTATAAGATACATTAGTTTAATTTATTTAATACCAGAGTTATCCACAAAAAAATAATTTTACCATCAAAAGCGTGGGGTGCTTTTTATGATTTTTACGCTTTTTTCTTACTGACTTTACTTTGGCCAATATCTGTTTATTATCAAATATATAAATTAATATAGAGCACCCCACGCTTTTGATGATAATTTTTTTTAGATAACTAGTTTTATTCTAGACTAGCTAATACCCGGCGTGCGCTCCTACTCATAAATAAATATTAAATGTGCTTTTACCATCAGCCGTGCACTGTTCGGGAATCTGCTTATCCCGATCTTCTTGGCATCAATGAAAGACAAAAATGGTTATTGTGAGTTATCCGTAGAAGATAAACATATGCTGTCGTGGACTTTTTTGTGGAGTTTTTTTGAGATGTTCAATTCTGTGTACATTAATTTGGTGTATTTGTTATGGTTTAGTAAGCGTAAGCCATTTAAGCGTCAAAATAGGGACTTTATTTCACGTTACACCGTATAGGTGCTGGACCGAACCGTTATTGTTGATAAATATTTTGAATAGAAAACACAGACTGCTCAAATTAAGATATCTTTGCCCGGGCCCATAAAAGGCAAAGATTAATTCAAGTTTCCTTAATAAATTATCAAACATGTAATGTGTAGTGAGCTACAAGCTATAATCGTGGAAACTTTAAGGAAAGAGGAACTAACACACACTTGAGCAAGCTTTGGGATTTTACTTTCATATCTGACATAAGCTAGCTACTAAATGATTAGGCAAAAAGGTACTTAAAATGCACAACTAACGCTTTAATGCGAGTCAAAAGGTATAGTCAGATATAACATGAAAATAAATGAATAAATAATTAATTTAACAAAGAAAAGAATACTATGATTGATCATCTATAATATATATATATATATATATTGTAGAGTTTTTTGAGATATTCAATTCAGTGTACATTAATTTGGTGTATTTGTTATGGTTTAGGCAGCGTAAGCCATTTAAGCGTCAAAATAGGGACTTCATTTCAAGTTTTTCACTACAAAGGGTGATTTTTAGAGGTGAAGGGGTTGAATATTACAACTCTCTTATAGCCTATGTTCATCCCGGGAATTTTCTGAACATTTTGCAAAAAACCCATCAAAATCGGATCAACGGTATGGCCGCGCATAGAATACGAACAAACAAACATTGATTTTTTATATATCATCATCATCATCTTCTTGTTCAAGGGCCTGTTGGCCCGTTCCGCTCCCCGGCGCACTCATGCCGCAGGCGCAGGTCGTCCTTCAAACGACTTTTTGGTCTACCTACATTTCTTCGGCCTAGAGGCCTATAATGAAGCAGCTGTTTTGATAAACGATTATTTGGCATTCTTTGTATATTTTCAAACCAATTATGTTTATTTGTGTGTATTCTCTCGTTTATGATTTTTATATATAGGCCTATTATATTTTAAAAGATTTCAATAAAATATTCGTTAAATGACGATGAACGGATAAGACTACAGAATAGTTAGTTACATGATCTTTATGGAAGCTAGATATTATAATAATAATAACAGTCAAGTCTTGTAGATGACGATAGCAGGACACGTGACAATAATGGAGAATGAAAGAAGGGTACTGAAACTCCTTTTGGGAAAACCAAAAGAAAAACACCTAGTAAGTGGTTCAAGAATGAGGTAAGAGAATAAGATTAATCTAGATTTTAGGGAGGTAAATTATACAGGAGATGATTGAAAAACATTAACTTAGGATAGGGTTATATGGAGAGTTTATGTCCGGTTGCCATGAATGTATGGGTTCGATAGCGCCAGTGAGTTAGTTAGTAGAGATGTACAGTTTATCCTAAAACGTTTAAAAATCCGTCAGAGCTCACTTGCGTGTGAATGATGATACCTACGAGGTCGACAGTCTGGACTTAGGAATGTTTCAACAAATACCCCCGAGCTATTTCCCCAAGGCACAGGAAAGCTCTTCCGAATTTTTAATGCCAAACAGTTGAATGCATCATTATGTTCCACGCCCCTTAATATTCAAGTCCTGCCCACTCGCTTTGAAGAGTTACCCTGTTGATTAATTGCTCCTCAAACTCTGTACATACGTCGTTTATTCTCAGCAAACATTGCGCTGTAATTTCCTAATTATTGTCATATACAACAGAACTCGCAACTTATGTCCCTCTCAAATCGTTACTTGGGTGATGTCAAACTCTCGCATTACACCAAGTGCACGAAATGGAACGATAAAATAATAACAATAATAATAATTTAGAAATAATAAAAATTATAATAAACAAAATTATTACATGGTATATCTACAATTAAATTTTTATTTACAATATATTTCGATTTACTCTAAATTTCTATTCAATAGTGTTCTGCCCTAGGATAGGTCTTTCAGTGCAATCGTAGCATTTTCAAGCTATGTTTTGCAGCTTTACTAAGGAATTATACGTGTGGCGGCTTCCCCTTGCTTTCCACACCGGTGAAGGATAATGCTGATGGTCAAATGATGTTCGGGAACCTTTTGGGCCTGAAGCTACCTGACATTTGTCTTATAGGTGAGGAAGAAACCTCGCCCAGGAAACTTGTCCCGTCCGGGAATGAGACCTGGGCCCCGCTACATGACAAGGCAGCACGCTACCACGAGACCACAGCGGTGGACTGCTCTAAATTTAACGAATGAAATATAAAATGTATAAGATAGAAAATGAGAAAAAATACTATTAATAACAAAGAATAAATTTTAGTTCTAGTGAAAAAGTAATTATTTAACAAAAAGTAATTGTATAAGCGTGACTAGAAGTGTTAATTGTGCGGAGGAAATTCCAGGAATGGGCAGAGGCTACTGTGAAAGAAGTAGAATAACAAGAAGTGCTGCGGAGATGGATTGTTAAAAGATTGTTATTTTGTGACATAGTGTTAATATAGTTGTGAGAAGATAACTTCTCAAATCTGGACGCCAGGTAACTAGTAGTATAGGAATTCAGAAGCTTGAAAAGAATTGAAAGAGAGTGCAATTTACGTTTGTCACTAAGACGAAGTCAAGAGAGGTTATTGAAGTGTTCGGAAATATCATCATAACGGCGGTTTTTTACAATGAAATGAACGCAATGTGAATACGCTGCAGTCTCTGCTGCAAGTCATAGTTTATGTCATTATATGTATCGTCACAGTAATGGAAGTTTCGCAACATAAAATTCTAGATCTGTGTGCCTTACCGAAAATGTTATATAGTTCATGAAAAAGTAATCGTGCAATGGGTAATTTGATCTATTAAATGACTTATTTATTTAATTATTTTTCTTTAATCGATAAAGTACTTACTTCCGGCTACTCTTCCATGAAAACCATTTTATCGTAGGAAATTACGAACTGTTGATTCAATTACAATATTCCTGTTATTGATTTGCGTTTATTATGCAACCGAATAATAATTTTAAGTCCATTTTTGTTTTATGTTATTCCTTTGTTGTTTATTTTCTTTTCGGAGTAATTTAACTATTTTGCGTATTCTGTACTGGGGTTCGTACTCCGTATGTTGTGAAGTCTGTCGAAGGGAAAGATACTTACAACTGAGTAACTAACTAACTGATTTTATTGTATAGCTGGCTTAACTTGGCAGAGAGAGAGAGAGAGAGAGAGAGAGACAGAGAGAGAGAGAAGAGAGAGGAGAGAGAAAGGAGAGAGGGGGAGGGGAGAGGAGGAGAGAGGGAGAGAGAGAAGAGAGAGAGAGAGAGAGAGAGAGAGAGAGAGAGAGAGATGGAAACACAAGGATAAATCGTTGACCACTTTAGTCCAGATATAAAAGAAAGAACCCACCCTGTTGTCAATTTTCCTCTTCCCCCTTTCCCTTATTGACATCTGGTGAAGAAAGGCCGTCAACACTGGTGCGATTGAGAGAGGTGAGTACAGTTGTCTCATACTACAAATTTCGCGTAAAGTTAAACCAGAGAGACTATAACGCACTGACTCTATCTAACGTGTAGGTTCATGGCCGCGCGGACATAAGCCCTCCTTATATCGCTATCCTGAGCTAATGTTTTCCAATCATACCCTATACTATCCATTTCCCTCAAATAATAATTAATGTTTTTCTTCCACCTTATTCTTACTCTACTAACTGGGCGTTTTCCCTCTGGTTTTCCTACAAGAGGCTTCCATGCTGTCTTCCATTCCCATTCATGCCACATGTCCTGCCCATCGCAATCTACGAGAATTAGAGTTCTCATTACATCTGGTTTCCTATAAAGATCATGTAGCTCACTGTTATGTAGGTAGTCTTCTCAATTCGCCTGTGTGATCACCTCTTTTAGTCAAAACATTATTCTAAGAATTTCATTCTCAAATACTCGTAATCTTTCCTTCTCCCTTAAAGTAAGAGTGTATGTTTCACATCCATATAACTGGGAGAATAACAATTGTATGTTTTCAGTTTTTAACTTATACGAATGTGTCTAAATGGCACAAAGAGTAGGGTGCGAGTAGGCAAACAGTTTTCGGACACCTTTGAAATCCAGAATGGGTTGAAGCAAGGAGATGCACTATCTCCTCTACTATTTAATTATGTACTAGGGCATGCCATCAAATCTTTAGAGGATGAGGAAGGCTTACAACTCAATGGTATTGATAAGCTGTTAGTTTATGTTGATGATGTACTATTGGCCGATGGCGAGGAGATACTAAAGGACAATACGCACACACTATTGAGTAACACTAAGGAATTAGGACTGGAAGTAAATATCAATAAAACTAGATATATGGTCACACGTAGAAATGCATTATATAATGGAAATGGACAGCTAATGACAAATGAGGGAAATTTTGAGGAAGTTGCTGAATTCAAATACCTAGGAACAATAATCACAAATAGGAATGAGATGCACAAAGGAATTAAACATAGGCTCAATTCTGGAAATGCATGCTATTATGCATTGCAGAGACTTTTGATGTCCCAACTCCTTTCAAAAAACGTTAAACTGAAAATATATAAAACTATTATTCTACCACTTATATTATATGGGTGCGAAACATGGACTCTTACTTTAAGGGAGGAAATGAGATTACGAGTTTTTGAGAATAAAGTTCTTAGGAAACTTTTTGAACCAAAAAGAGATGAACAGACAGGTGAATGGAGACGACTACATAACAATGAACTACATGGTCTTTATAGGAAGCCAGATATACTAAGAACAGTTAAGTCTCGTAGACTGCGATGGGCAGGACATGTTGCGCATATGGGGAGTGAAAGACGTGCATGGAAGCTTCTTGTAGGAAAGCCAGAGGGAAAACGCCCAGTTGGTAGACCAAGAATGAGGAGGGAGTACAACAGGGAATGATTGGAAAGCAGTAGTTCTAGATAGGGATGTATGGAGAGCTTATGTCCGCGCGGACATGAACCTACGGGTTCGATAGTACCAGTGAGTAAGTAAGTATGTTTTCAGTTTAACTTTTTTGAGAGAAGTTGGAACGACAAGAGTCCATGTAATGCATTAAAAGCTGGTATTTAAAAAAACTATAGTCCTATACTATTATTTTAAATCCAGTATTTCGTCATTAAACATGTGGGATATGTTTAGGTGTGTCCTCGGATTACTGCGTCAAAGGGGGATTATAAAAAAGGTTAAGAACTACAGTTGTATATAAACTACGTCTGATAGTGCTATTATTTTTACCTTTTTGGGTTATTTGTAATGATATTTTTATGCTCTGAATTTTTATTAATGACAAAGTAATGGGTGCATTATACCTTTTACCTTACTTCCGGGAAATGTTCAGCAACTGCTACAATACAGTACAGTATACGCATTTGGGAAGGTTGAACGCTCCTGAGAGCCGGTTCAAACGCATTTCAAGTGGAACACAATATCTACGTGACACGAATAAATCACACGCCGTTTCACAAACTGTTACTGTTTGCTACTGAATATTAACTCATCCACGTATCGTCTCTCTAAGAAAGTTTGTCTGTGTCTTCTGTTAATTTGACCAAAAATGTTAGATTCTACTCCTAGCCTTATATTGTTAATTTATTTTGAATTGAATTATGCACAAGAATAATGTTATACCATTTGGAGAGGTACAGAGTGTTCATATCATTTCACTAAGAAAGAGGCTCGTGTTTTCTGTTAACTTAACCAGAAATGTTAGAATATATTCCTAAGCCGTATTCTTATTTTATTTCTTAATTATATGATACACATACATCAGATTAGACTCTTTGTAATTCGTACAGGGTTTTCATATCGTCCTACTATGAAACTAGGCCTGCATCTTCAGTTCATTTGACCAGAAATGTTACATTTCTTTCGGCTGGATCTTGCGCGGGCCGAGACCGTTAAATTTAACTTCTATAGCTTTTACGTGCATTCTTTAAGTTTTATATAGATATATTGCCCAAAATGCACTCATCATTAATTAAATACATAGATTTCGAAAAATGAGTAGAGAAACATATGAACTACTGCGTTACCATTACAGAGTCTTGAGTTACTCTGACAGGAAAGGAACGAGAGCGCCAGTTTGCTCAGGCTTGGAGTCATGAGTAGAGATGGAACAACTCCTTCGATATCAGCGTTTGATTGATGCGTCCATGATACACGACGTCAGAGGACAAGGGGTTAGAATAGTTTTCTGTACCTTCTGGTTACAGCAACAGTTTAGAATAACTATTTTATGTTAGTTATATTTTACTCTTTACTCCCAACTCCTTTCAAAAAACGTTAAACTAAAAATATATAAATAAATTATTCTACCAGTTATATTATATGGATGCGAAATATGGACTCTTACTTTAAGGGAGGAAAGGAGATTATGAGCATTTGAGAATGAAGTTCTTGGGAACATTTTTGAACCAAAGAGAGATGAACATCCAGGTGAATGGAGAAGACTTAATAACAGTGAACTACAAGGTCTTTATAGGAAGCTAGATATAATAAGGACAATTAAGTCTAGTAGACTGCGATAGGTAAGACATGTGGCACAAATTGGGAATGGAAGACGTGCATGGAAGTTACTTGTAGGAAACCCAGAGGGAAAACGCCCAGTTGGAGACCAAGAATGAGGTGGGAGAATAACATTAACTACGATTTGAGGGAGTAGATTATAATTACAGGGAATGATTGGAAAACATTAGCTCAGGATAGGGATGTGTGGAGAGCTTAGCCTATGTCCGCGCGGACATGAACTTACGGATTCGATAGTGCCAGTGAGTTAGTTAGTTAGTTTATATTTTACTCCAAATATTCCGAACAATCAGTGCGCAACTTTCATATTCCACCGAAGTAGTCTATATTTTGTAAGTCTGAATCCTGTTCTTGTTTACATCTGATCGCTGTTCTGAATAACCTCTACTGCATAGTTGAAACTTAGTCAATCTCGCGTCAATGGAACGAGAGGTTTCATCTCTAATCATGAGGCAGTATCGTGGTTGGACCCAACTAGATCCCCACAAACCAATATTTTCAATAGGCCTACCTATCAAAAAATTCCTTAACCCTTAAATTCACAATTTATCCCATAGGATACATCAATTAATTTATTTTATTTTATATTTTTAATAAAGCAAAGAAAACGAACGAGTAGAAATTACTTAAATGTGTGTAGTATTACACAAATTGCAACTAACTCACTGGCACTATCGAAACCGTAGGCTCATTGCCGCGCGGATATAAGCTCTCCATACATCCTTATCCTGAGCTAATGTTTTCCAATCATTCCTTGTATAATCTACTTCCATCAAATCACAGTTAATGTTATTCTCCCACCTCATTCTTGGTCTACTAACTCGGTGTTTTCCTTTTGGTTTTCCTACAAGAAGCTTCCATGCACGTCTTACTCTTTGCTGTGGCAAAGGTGACTAATCTAACCCCATTGTCGTTACTATCTTTACGAAGACTGGGTTTGCCTATTGTTGGTTTGAATATATCTTCCCTCCCCACTTTTGCATTAAACTCTCCTAAGACAATTTTCGTATGATATCGTGAAAGGCTATCAAATACGCATTCCAATTCTTCATAGAACTCATCCTTGATTTGTCATCTTTATTCTCTGTGGGAGCATTTACGATTACAAAATCATGTCTTTACCCTTAAGAATTGTATATGATATCCTACCACTGACAAACTTAATATCTCGGATAGCGGACAGGATCCTCCTTCGGACTAAAAAACCCGTTCCAAATTCAGGTCTTTCTGCACCCCTCGTAGTATAATGCGAAGATTCCTGATTCCTGACTACCTTCTCCTGGCCGATAGCATTGTTGTCGATGGGTTACCCATGCCGGACTGGTACAAGGTAATAAGCCAGACGAAAAAAGTACCTTGGTCGAAAGAGTGACGATCTTTCATCGTAAAAATGTATCCGTCAAGAAATGCGGACATGGGTTCCACTGGGTAACATTTTCCGGAGGTAAAATAGTCCTCCATTCGGTTCTTAGGGCGGGGACTGCTTAAGGGAACCCATGCCAAAGGCTCAAAGACAAGGACATGTTCCAACGAACATGGCACGTTAGAACACAATATACCCAATAATAATAGTTATATATGATGTCGTTTTAGGTGCGGTCCGCAACATTCAAATAACTGACACAAGAAATTGGTGTATTGCCAATTTAAGGGTTAACATGAGATGGGATGAAGGGTGATGTGAAATGAATGAATGAGAAATTAAAATGACAAGAAGTGAAGGGAAGGAGGAATGGAGAGTGTTGGTGGGATGAAACTTGGGAAGCGGGAGAACCCCGAGAAAATCCAGAAAAATCGCTGTATGGCCAACGACCAATACCGACTGGAACCGCCAAGATTCAAATCTGGAATCCCAATCGGGACAGGTTATACTTAACATTTCAGCAAGTGACAGCGCTTTATTGCTCGATCGGTTTGCATGAACAAATAGGCAGTATACCGTGCTCAGCATCATGCAATGATATTACGTGGTAATTTCCATGAAACTGCAGTTTGTATTAAGCCTTCTCTCGAAACGTTATATTGCCCTGCGTGTGCTATATGGGTACAGATTGCTTTACAGCAATGCTCTGAATCGATTGCTTCAAACTCACTGATCTACTCACACTAACAATGACCATTCACTAAACCGTGAATAAATAACTAAATTTGTAACATTTTGTTATTTCATTGGGGCATGCCGTGGCGTAGTGGTTATGACACTGAGCTACAAGCCGGAGGGTTGAGGGTTCAAGTTCCGTTGAGGTCAGGATTTTTAAACTGACCCAAACCCTCTGGCGGCACTATGGCCCTGGGGTCGACTCAGCCTCTAACGGAAATGAGTACCAGACGCTTGTTCTGGGGGTGAAAGGCGGCCGTCACCCTGCTGACAAAGTGCCGATTGTCTAGAAAAAGTGGGAGCCTTAACCTCCTACTACCCCAAGGGCCTCCGGGCCTGTTGTGGGATCACTTTACTTTACTTTGTTATTTCATTATTACTATTATTATTATTAATATTATCATTATTATTATTATTATTCAATCGAAAATTCGAAAAAATGCACATTTTCGAAAAATTGCTTAAAAAATCGAGATTTTTGAGCAAGCATAAGTTATATATCCTATATATAAAATTTTATTACTCTAAAAAAAGAGCAGTATTTATTAACATATCCATCCATCCATCCATAGTAATTCTGCCCGAAGGCAGGTCCTTCACTGCAATCGTAACATTTTCATGCTATGCTTGCAGCTTACTAGGGAATTGTAGGTGTGGTAGCTTCCCGTTGCTTTCCACACCGGTGAAGGATGATGATGACGATGATGATAATGATAAGGATGATGATGGTGATGAAGGCAATATATGATTTCGGGGACCGTTTGGGCCTTAAAGTTTTCTTGACGTTTGTCCTACAGGTGAGGAAAAACCCCGATTAAAACCCCACCCAGAAAAACTGCCACGACCGGGGTTCGAACCCGGGCCCGCTGCGTGACAAGGCAGCACGCTACCTCGAGGCCACAGCGGTGGACTATTAACATATAAGATCTATTAAAAGTTATTTGCCATATGTAAATATTAACACATATGAACTTGAAATAGAAAGAGATATTTATATAATAAGATTTATATTAATATAAGCTACTTAAATTTAAATATATCCTTATTATATAATCATATATATTAACTAACTAACTCATTGGCACTAACGAATCCTGAGGTTCATGACCGCACGGATATAAGCTCTCCATACATCCCTATCCTGAGCTAATGCTTTCCAATCATTGCCTGCATAATCTACTTCCCTCAAATCATAGTTAATGTTATTCTCCTACCTCATTCTTGGTCTACCAACTGGGCGTTTCTCCTCTGGCTTTCCTACAAGAAGCTTCCATGCAAGTCTCCCATTCCCCATACGTGCAACATGTCCTGCCCATCGCAGTCTACGAGACTTAACTGTTCTCATTATATCTGACTTCCTACAAAGACCATGTATTTCACTGTTATGCAGTCTTCTCCAGTCACCTGTCTGTTCATCTCTCTTTGGTCCAAAAATTTTCCTAAGAAATGTATTCTCAAATACTTGTAATCTCCTTTCCTCCCTTAAAGTAAGAGTCCATGTTTCCATCCAATAATATAACTGGTAGAACAATATTTTTATATATTTTCAGTTTAACGTTTTTTGAAAGGAGTTGGGACGTCAAGAGTCTCTGTAATGCATAATAGCACGCATTTCCAGAATTGAGCCTATGTTTAATATCTTTGTGCATCTCATTCCTATTTGTGATTATTGTTCTTAGATATTTGAATTCTGCCACCTCCTCAAAATTTCCCTCATTTGTAATTAGCTGTCCATGTCCATTATATAATGCATTTCTATGTGTGACCACATATTTAGTTTTATTGATATTTACTTCCAGTCCCAATTTCTTAGTGTTACTCAATAGTGTGTGTGCGTGTTGGCCTTCAGTATCTCCTCACTATCACCCAATGGTACTACATCATCAGCATAAACTAACATCTTAATCATTTATATATTATTAGGATAGAAGAAGGGCTAGTAACTCACTTCCAAGATGTAAAATTTTCAATTACACAAACATTCACGAAATAAGCTGGACTGATAAATTGGAACATTACCACTACTAGATGAACAACAAGGATTTCGAAAAGGAAGATCATGCACAGATGCCATTTTTATACAAGGGTTGTTTCTTTAGTTTTGGCAACAATAGTGTGGAATCCAAATAAAACTAGGGTTAATCAATTGAGTTGGTGTTTACTTTATGAAAATCCATCCATTAATTAAATAAAACTAAGGTTGACAATTCTGTTTATTGCACATGTAATTTCAGTGCCTCCCATCCGTCCGAGCATATGGATTCGCCTCTCCCCCTCCCCTTCTCATGTAACAATGAGCCCAAAGTTACCAGTTTAGATCTAGGCGTCGCAGTATAACGTAGTACAAGTTTTCAAAGCAGGAGCAGAGAATCTGGTTGAAGATTGAATGTTTAGGGGCTGAAACGCTCTACAGTGTCATCAAGGATTGCGAGAGGCTTGTGGTGCAGATACATTGCAGTACCGAACAGTGGCAAGGTGGGTACAAGCCTTTAGAGGACACGAAAATGTGTCACATGTGCCTAGGGGCAGTGTCTGATTTGTTCAATCGCTGGGGTTGGGAGGTTCTCTACCACCCTCTATACTCTCCAGACATAAGTCCCTGTGACTTCGACCACATTCCTAAACTCAAGGAAGAGATTCAGAACAGTGGATGACAGTCTGAGTGCAGTTAATCAGTCTCTACGCACCATCCAGAGATTAGGCAGTGCCGACGGCATTCGACGGCTACCACATCGCTTGGAATACATTGTACGCAATGCTGGTGACTACACCGAAGGCCTCTAAACCTTACAACCATGTATGTATGCTATGTATCCAGAAAATAAATAGTTGCCAAAACTAAAGAAACAACCTATGTATTAAAACAGACTACAGAAAAAGCTCCCAGTCTTCCTATGTTTTGTGGATCTGGAAAAAGCATTTGATCGGGTAAGATTAAATGATATACTCAACATATTAGAAAACAGGAATGTATCTAAAAACCTCATTGCAATCATCAAAGAAATTTATTTAGGAACAGTACAACTATCAAGTATGGAAATAGTAAATCTAAATAAATTTTAGTCCAGCAAGGAATACGACAAGGAGACTCATTAAGTCCCATATTGTTCACACTAATAATGGATGAAATCATCAAAGAACTGAAAGTTGAAGTTAGAAAAGGGATTAAAATAGGTTAACAAAGAGCTGAAGATAATAAACTATTCTGATGACACAGTTCTAATTGCACAAAGTGAAGATGATTTGCAAATGCTACTCCACAAATTTAGAATCATTGCAGCAAAATATAACATGAAAATCTCAACAAATAAAACCAAATCAATGGTAATATCCAGGACCCACGACGTGTAAATTAGAAATAGAAGGGAAAAGTATAGAACAGGTCATGAAATTCAAATATTTAGAAATAGAAATTAATAGCAGCAACAGAATAACAGATGAAATACTCCATCAGGCAAATAATGCAAACAACATATCAGGATGTTTAAACAATGTTGTTTGGAAAAATAAAAATTTAAGAATAGATACAAAAGTAAGAATTTACAGATCTGTCATAAGACATATGGTTGTGAATGCCGAACAGAAACTCAAAAAACAAAACAAATCAATGAAACAACCAAAATGAAAGTTTTAAGGTAAATCTTAGGAAAATCACTGAGAGAGAAAATTCGCAGCTCTGTTATTAGAGAAGAATGTGAAATTGAACCTATAAACCTCTGGATAAATGATAGAAGACTAAATTTGAACGATCACATAGATAGAATGGAGAACAGTAGACTAGTGAAGAAAGTACGTGACGGATACCTCAGCAGAAAAGGCCTTTAGGAAGACCACAACTACGATGGAAGAACGTCACCATACCCCGGACCTGTAGTGAATGAACACGCAACAAGCTGCCAGCTTTATGCGTAGAGGAAGAAGATGAAGGATTATATATGACATATAGTTATGTATAATAAATATGAAATTTGAATAAGTTAAATATATATAATTAAATTATTTAAATATATATATATATGGATTATAATTAATAAATTTATTGAAAATTATATAAATATTTGAAAACGTATGATAAACATAAGTTAGTATTTCGGGGGAGGGGGGGTGTAACTGAAAAGCAAAACCATCACGCAGCACCTGCATAAATTAAACGAATTTCTCAGCAAGTCGAATTTATAGTCCCATTTTGCTGGTTTATGAATACATATTTCTTCTTCTTTTTCTACGTCATGGAATTAGGTCATAGACCTGTTTCCACAAAAAGAGACTGTATCCCTCCATCTAGTTATGGGGCGCCCAATGTTTCTTCTTCTTTTGGGTTGGCAGTGGAGTACAATTTGTGAGAGTCTATTGGGTGTCATTCTTTCTATATGTTGGAGCCAGTTATATCTTGAATTTTGAATTTTATCTATACCACATTGTAGAAGTTTAATTCGGTTCTTATTGCTTCATTATATTTCATATCAAACATTGTATAGCCTGCTACTGAACTAAATAATTGTATTTCAGCTTCTTATATTTTTCTTTTATCTGTTCTATTAAGTGTCCAATTTTCACAAGCATATGTTAACATAGGTAGGCCTACTGCCTTAGTTTTATAGAATTTTAATTGTGTAATGTTTAATGTTTTATTTTTCCGCACATATTACAACATGTGTTTAATTTAAAGTTCATATAATTATTTTGGCAGTAAGATACATTAAACTTTAAGTAGTTGAAATTGTTTACTTGTTCTATTATTTTGTTATTGATCATTATTTTATACCTTTTGTGGTTTAATCCTTCGAAAGTCATTACTTTAGTTTTTTATTTATTTATTTTTCTGATATATGTATATTGAATTTACTTATTACTTATACAATAAATATTCATTCTGCTAAATTGGAGAAACTCGATTTCTGATGCCAGCTGATTTAAGAGTAAATATAGCATGCATAACCGTAAGTTATTGCCTATTAGTACATTACAAAATTTGACACAAATTTAAATAAATGTACCATTTCATTTTTCCATCACTTTATTAAAATATTAAACAAATAAACCAATGTATAATTTAGGATACATTCCCAATTTAAGAATTAATTATATTGTACTGTATACTTTGCGACGAAACAAACATAACGGTTGCTATACAATTTTTAATTTCGAGATTCCGATAATGCCCCTTTTTTATGGTCTGATTTCGCCGATTTTTTATAGTACCTTCCTTGGTTTATTTTAATAGCATTACTTATTGTTCGTCTGGCTTAATTTTGCAATAAATTTGTAGAAAGAGACAGCTGTGCTCACCTCTCTCGCTCGCACCAACGTTGTTCGGGTTTCTTCACCAGATGTTAATAGGGGCAAGGGGGAAGACGAAAACTAACAACAGGGTGGGTTATTTCTTTTGTAACTAGGCAAAAGCGGTCAAGGATCTACCCTTATACCTCCATCTCTCTCTTTGCCAAGTTAAGCCAGATATAAAATAGTTGCTTTGTGAAATATCAAAAATTGCTACCATTACAGAGTTATTTAATGTTTAATTTCAGGTGAACTCCTACACCTTTTTGCTGATTAACGAAGTTGATCTTACTTATTTAATTAATTGCATATGCTAACTTTGGTTTCTACGAAACAATGACTAAGGCCGTTAGAGAATTAAAAGACACAAACATATACACACACGCACATATATATATATATATATATATATAATCTGGTTAGTCCAACGCTGTGGTCTCGAGGTAGCGTGCTGCCTTGTCACGCAACGGGCCCAGGATCGATCCCCGGTCGGGGTAGTTTTTCTAGGTGAGGTTTTTATCGGGGTTTTTCCCCACCTGTAAGACAAATATCAGGAAAACTTTAAGGCCCAAACGGTCCCCGAAATCATATGACCATCATCATTATCATCCTTACCATTATCATTATCATCATCATCCTTCACCGGTGTGGAAAGCAACGGGAAGCTACCACACCTACACAATTCCCTAGTAAAGCTGCAAGCATAGCATGCAAATGCTATGATTGCAGTGAAGGACAGAATTACTATGGATGGATATATATCTGGTCGTCATTACTGTATCATATTCGCCATGAGTGTGTGTGTGTGTATGTGTGTAAATGATGTGTTTCATCTTAATGTTGTGTTGTCACGGAGGAGACCCTGACGTTCAGAGCTTATCACTTATTCAGGGGAGGCCCTCCATGTGTTTGTGTTGTCGAAAAAGTATGTGTGTGATCTATAGTTAAAATCCCTCTCTTAGGGTCGGTTTCACCAACAGAGGTAACTGTATTACGCCAGTTTTCCCCATGTATAATACATAGGTTAAACTGGCGTAATGCAGTTACCTTTGTTGGTGAAACCGACCCTAAAGAGGTCTGCCGTTGTAAGGCTCGGTTGGCGTGTGCCATACAAAAGTGCCTATAAGTTAAACTGCGTCATTGGAATGGAATATATATAGGCCTACTATGTAAACATTTCTGAAACGAGAAAACAATATGGCAGCCGGTAGATGGGTGGGCTATTAAATTTCGTCTTTTTGGTAAAATGCACTTCTAATGTTCAGAATTCGCTGATTTTGGATAATACCTTTCTGGAATTATTTCAGTAGCATGTACTGAATTTCGTTACGAAACATCGAAATTAGCGGCATCATTTAAATTTTCGCTTCAGCCGAATCCCCACTTCTAACTGTCTGACTTTGTTAGTTAAAGAACTCGACCTTAGTTTTTTTTAAACAGATTGTTGTATACCGTGTTTGGTTGCGAAAAACGAAAATGCAGTCGATAGAACGTTAAATCATATGTATAAATTTTCCATAATTATTAACAGTGTCTGCTAAGAAGAATTGGCGATATATATATATATATATATATATATATATATATATATATATTGACGTCCTCTGCTGGTGTGTCCAGGTAGCGTGTGCTGCCTTGTCACGCAGCGGGCCCGGGTTCGATCCCCGGTCGGGGCAGTTGTTCTCGGCGAGGTTTTTATCGGGGTTTTTCCTCACCTGTAAGACAAATGTCAGGAAACCTTTAAGGTCCAAACGGTCCCCGAAATCATATGGCCATCATCATCCATATCATTATCATCATCATCCTTCACCGGTGAGGAAAAAACGGGAAGATACCACATCTACAAGTCCCTAGTAAAGCTGCAAGTATATAATGAAAATGCTATCATTGCAGTGAAGGACCTGCCTTCGGGCAGAATTACTTCTTCTTCTTCTTCGGCTTTCCCCCACTTATAGGTTTGCCGTCTTCAGTTTCCATTTATCTCTATCATTCCAATCTCCCTCTTCCAAATTCCTATCCTCCATTATTGTTCTGACGTAGGTTTTCCATTTCCATCTTGGTCTACCACGTTTATTTCTTCCAGGGGGTGACCATTGGTATATATCTTTCATTTTCCATTCTTTGTACATGGCCATACCATTTAAGCGTTTGATTTTCAATCCTCTTAACTACAGATGTGGTGACCTTCATTTCTCTCCAAGGGAATTCATTTCTTATTTTATCCTGTCTTGTTTTTTGGAGGCTTCTTCTAAAATAATCGAATTCAACTGTTCTAATTGCATTCTTTTGTAATTCCGTCAAAGACTAAGTTTCGCTTCCATATGACAAAATATTCTGTATTATGCTCTTATAAATTTTCATTTTAGTTTCCTTTGTAATATTTGCCATTGCAATTTTAGCCTGTACATCTCTCCTACAGGTACCGAAACTTGTAATTATTGACCCAAGATATTTAAAAAATTCACATTTTTTTTATTTTCCCTGTTTCAAGTATGAGGTCATCCACATCCTTTCCCAAACACATATATTCTGTTTTCTGTAAATTTATATTCAGTCCCCATTTTTTATATTCTTCCATTAATATATTTATCATATATTTCATATCATCTTCATCCCCTGCAAAAATTATTTGATCATCTGCAAACAACAATGAATGCAGGACTTTTCCTCCTATAGGAATACCCATTTCAGAACATTTTTTATACCACAAGTTAAGAGCCTGGTCAATAAATGTTAAAAAGGATTGGTGACAAACTGCATCCCTGCTTAAGGTCTTTATTCACTATGAATTCCTCTGTTAAATTATTCTGTATTTTTACTTTAGCTTTTGTATTACTATAGATCGTCCTAACAATATTAATCCATTTATCACAGATATTCATATTTCTCATTGCCATCCATAACAATTGTCGAGGCAGAATTACTATGGATGGATATATAAAACAATGTGCTGCATGATTTTCATTGAATCCAGATGCAATAAGAATAATTAAGTCTCGTTGACTGCGATAGTCAGAACAGGTGGTGGCTCGAATGGAGAATGAAATAGGCTAATTACATGGAAATTCCTTGTAGGAAAACTAGAGGGAAAGCGCTCAGTAGCTAATAATATTAATAATTATTTGAGGAAGATGAATTATCGAAGGGATGATTAGAAATAATTAACTCGGGGTAGGGATGTATAACGAACATTATGTACTTGACTGATCCTCTGGGTTCAATAGAACCAGGGTTACGATCTTAAACATTTGTTTCTCTATTTCGTATTTTCACAGGTTGAGTGGAAGAGAAGACAATGTGGTCTTAACTGTGCCAGTTTAAATCAATCAATCTATTATTATTATCATCATCATCATCATTATTATTATTGTGAATATTTAGATTAGGCCTATATCACAGGAAAACTAAAGGAGAAATATGAAAAATGGGTATTAAAGATAAATTTGTACAAAGCGAAGTATATGGTAATAGGAGATAACTCGAAAGATCTTATTTTAGAAGACGGACATGGAAAAATAAAAGTATGTAACGAATATGTATATTTGGGGACAAAAATTAGTGCTGATGGAAGTCATGATTTTAAAATTAATGAGACGATAAATAAGGTCATATCTGCAATATCAAAGTTATATGTTTTTTATGGGATCAGAATACTCCGTATAAGTTTTAAACAAAAACAAACCTTTTGGTAGCCCTATAATAATGAGTACAGTGACATACGGTGCAGAAACATGGATTTTAAAATCTAGAATAATCAGTAATTTAAATTCTGAAGAAATTTAATTTTGGAGGCGTTCGGCTGGAATTTCTAGAAGAGATAAATCAAGAAATGTGTAATTAAAAGAAAGATGAATGTTCAAAGTTCAATTGTGGATTTCATAAATCATTAAAACGGTATGGCCATATAAAAAGAATGACATAAGACAGATTCCCAATAAAAATACTAGACTGAATGCCACTTGATAGAAGAAAAAGAGGATGGCCAAAAATAACGTGGATTGATAGTGATTTGAGCAGCATGAGGAAAAAGGATTGGACGGTGGAGATTGGAATGACAAAGAGGTGTGGAGGAGAATGACAGCAGATTAATTGGGAAGTTGCGAAACATTGTAAAACCTGCTAAATAAAAATTTTAAAACATTATCCCGAGGGTCGCGGGTTCAAACCCGGCCGGGGTCGATGGATTTTTTTAGGACGGAAAAATCCAAGGAGCAAGTCCTCCGGGAGGGACTTTAAGCCGTGGGTCCCGAGTCTGAAGATTTTCAGGCTCGGTAAAAAATCCTTAAGCCTGAATGAAAAAGCCTCTAAGCAAAATTTACCGAATTTTCCCGTCCTAGTACTACCTTGGTTTCCTAGATGTCAGAATGAGGCGGAACGCTGGCCACGTACCACTCAAAATGACATCTATACGAAAACAAGTGTAACTAAATTAGTATGGTTCAAATTCTTCCCTGTAAGGGGAGAGCGCCTAAATCTCTGTAAAGGGAAAATATAGGCTTACAATACAATACAATTAAAACCTCAAAGGAATTTTACGTAGCATGCCTTTTGTTAGTAATGACCTATCGTTTCTAACAAATTGTCTGTGAAATCCTGAAACAATCTGTAGAACAATGCTTGTATTTTAATTCTAAATAAAAATGGCTAGTTTGTTGAGCAATGGTTTTCTAGTGTAGCATTTTATTTGAAAATTGAAACCTCACGCTGGTGACAAGTCAGCTTGCCGTGGCCATTTTTCTCTCTTGTCACAGATAACGTCATTGCAAATTTTTTATTAGCTTTATTCCCTCAACAAATAACATCTTGAACAAAAGCTGCAAGTTCATATGTTCGCATGGTATGCGTATTCGTATCCAGGGAAGTTATGAGTAAAAACAATTAAATTACCGGAACATAACTCTTTTCCAAATAAGAAAACGTATAAACCGCAATGAATTTAGTTCTCAAGCCTGACGTAAGTTTCCAGAGATCAGAGATGCAGATAACAGTTCCACTACTTATGCAGCCTAGTACACACTGGCGCGTAAAAATGCAAACATTCCACCATTCTTATGTTTCTCTCTGATGTTAATTATTATAGTTAAATAGAAAAATAATAGATAATTTAAACTATAAAGACCCGTTCACATAACTAACTATCTCACTGGCACTATCGAACTCGTAGGCGTAGACATAAGCTCCCCATATATCTCTATCTTAAGCTAACATTTTTCAATCTTATCCTGTATAATATACTTCTCTCATATCACGGTTATTATTCTCCCACCTCATTTTTGATCTATCAACATAGCTGAAATCTCCTGATGAAAGTGTTCCCCGTTTTATTTTACAATGGACAAATGGACGAAAAAATTTTATTAAAAATAATTATTTAAATCCATTAATTGAAATTGAAATAAAAAAACTGTGGATGATGAATTTCATCATGCCTTTTATTAATGTTGAGATATGTTTATTGCCAATCAGAAATATTCGCGCCTCCGCCTCTCTATCTGATAACTCATCACATCACTTAAGAACAAAATCTAACTAAATATGAGAATATTAATCTATTGTGTCTTCAGTTGTAATACTGAAAATAATAAGTGGTAAGAAATTAAACATAGGCTCAATTCTGGAAATGCGTGCTATTATGCATTACAGAGACTTTTGATTTCCCAACTCCTTTCAAAAAACGTTAAACTGAAAATATATAAAACTATTCTAATCAAATGGTAAAGAGAAAAATGTATGCCTGAACCGGGAATCGAACCCCGAACCTTCAGCTTTCCGTGCTGATGTTCTAACCATTGAGCTAATCCAGGCTTCCTTCCCATCCAAGCATAAATCCTTCCTTTACCTTACTGTCTTGGTCCCACATTCAAATGCTATGAATCATCATTCACAAATACACAATGAATGGCTTCTACCTGAAGAAGACATGAAGGGACTCCACATAGCTATAGCATTATTTATTAAATTAATATTAAGAAGCTAAAGCTGTTACTATGATTGAAATAAGTATATTAAAGTACACTACTAAATTATTCTAATCAAATGGTAAAGAGAAAAATGTATGCCTGAACCGGTAATCGAACCCCGTACCTTCAGCTTTCCGTGCTGATGCTCTAACCATTGAGCTAATCCAGGCTTCCTTCCCATCCAAGCATAAATCCTTCCTTTACCTTACTGTCTTGGTCCCACATTCAAATGCTATGAATCATCATTCACAAATACACAATGAATGGCTTCTACCTGAAGAAGACATGAAGGGACTCCACATAGCTATAGCATTATTTATTAAATTAATATTAAGAAGCTAAAGCTGTTACTATGATTGAAATAAGTATATTAAAGTACACTACTAAATTATTCTAATCAAATCATAGTAACAGCTTTAGCTTCTTAATATTAATTTAATAAATAATGCTATAGCTATGTGGAGTCCCTTCATGCCTTCTTCAGGTAGAAGCCATTCATTGTGTATTTGTGAATGATGATTCATAGCATTTGAATGTGGGACCAAGACAGTAAGGTAAAGGAAGGATTTATGCTTGGATGGGAAGGAAGCCTGGATTAGCTCAATGGTTAGAGCATCAGCACGGAAAGCTGAAGGTTCGGGGTTCGATTCCCGGTTCAGGCATACATTTTTCTCTTTACCATTTGGTTAGAATAATTTAGTAGTGTACTTTAATATACTTATTTCAATCATAGTAACAGCTTTAGCTTCTTAATATTAATTTAATATAAAACTATTATTCTATCAGTTATATTATATGGGTGCGAAACATGGACTCTTACTTTAAGGGAGGAAAGGAGATTACGAGTTTTTGAGAATAAAGTGTACTTAGGAAAATTTTTGGACCAAAGAGAGATGAACAGACAGCTGAATGGAGAAGTCTTCATAACAATGAGCTACATGGTCTTTATAGGAAGCCAGATATAATAAGAACAGTTAAGTCTTGTAGACTGCGGTGGGCAGGACATGTTGCACGTATGGGGAATGAAAGACTTGCATGGAAGCTTCTTGTAGGAAAGCCAGAGGGAAAACGCCCAATTGGTAGACCAAGAATGAGGTGGGAGAATAACATTAACTATGATTTGAGGGAAGTAGATTATACAGGGAATGATTGGAAAACATTAGCTCAGGATAGGGATGTATGGAGAGCTTATGTCCGCGCGGCCATGAACCTACGGGTTCGATAGTGCCAGTGAGTAAGTAAGTAAGTAAGTAAGTAAAATTTAACATTTAAATTAGTTTAGAAGTAAAGTCAATATAGTTTTTTTTGTTCAAACAGATAGTTGTAGAACTTGAAATTATATAACTTTAAGTTGTAGAAGTATAAAATGTTTTAGAATTAAAGTTAATATTGTTGTATTGTTCAAATAGAAAATATATATACGTTACTAGTAGTTAACATCACAAAAATAATATTTATTGCAATCGAATATACAAAAGGGTTTAAAAAGTATTATCTAATACATATTTTTATAATTACATAGAATAGTGCCTCATGTTTCTGTTTTGTATAGTTTTTTTGTTAATCGTCCTGTTTTTTGATTTGTATTGTAAAATTAATGTGTACAAGAATCCGCCCCGAGCACAAGAGTTTAGTCTCATTCAGGTGTGGCTAAATTAAACATCCATCCATAGTAATTCTGCCCGAGGGCAGGTATTTCACCGCAAATGCTATGCTTGCAGCTTTACTAGGGAAATGTAGGTGTCGTAGCTTCCCGTTGCTTTCCACACCGGTGATGGATGATTATGATAAGATAAATATGAATGATGCTGATTGCGATGGCCATATGATTTCGGGGACCGTTTGGGCCTTAAAGTTTTCCTGACATTTGTCTTACAGGTGAGGAAAAACCCCGATAAAAACCTCACAGAAAAACTGTCCCGACCGGGGATCGAACCCGGGCCCGCTGTGTGACAAGGCAACACGCTACCTCGAGACCACAGCGGTGGACAAATTAAATATGTTTCATTAATTGTATCAAAATTATCAAGAATATTAAAATTAGACAAAATAAAAAAATATTTAATAAGAGAAATCATGAACGTAGAAAATTATATTGCACAAGAGATTGAAGAAATCCAAGTAAGATGGTATGGACATATAATGAGAAGAAGGAGCACAGAAACAAAGAAAGAAGTATTCAAATGGATACCGCCTGGAAAAGGTAACGTGGTAGACCAAAGCCAACGTGGATAAAGGGAATTCAAGACAACATGAAGAAGAGCAATATGACAGAAGCAGACACACGAGATCGAAAAGTGCGGAAAAAAAAAAATTGGTTAAGGATAACTGTAAAAATAACAGAAACGATACTGAATAAAAAAAAGTGTGTTTTAAAAGTTTCTAGCAATAAATGATTATTGGTTACCAGGAACTACAGCCACACAAAATATTTCCGCATTCTATGCTATCGTGCCATCTACATTAATTAAAATAGAGAATAAAGAAAAATACAGATTTAATTGTTGCATTATGTGAATAATTACCTGCGAGAAATTATATATACTTTTTTTTAATGTGAGAAATGGCTTAAAATGAACTGAGAATTTGAGCTCAATCTAGTCGAAATCAATGTAAAATATGTACCAATCATTGCTCTAACAGTGTTGCCAACTTATCATTAAAATCAGCTAAAAAACAAGTGAATGCTAAACTAATCTGTGTACCAACTCGCCCATTTTCTCACACTAATGTAGGTGAACTCTTCTTATAGAATACCCTTATATGTGAGTAAACATGTTGGCAATTGGCTCTGGCTGGAACGTGTGTTATCACATTGACCAACATGACGCTAGCAGTCAGTTGTTCTTCGATCGAATATTCACAGGTAGCATGGTACATAACCACTAGACTGCCGTAGCAGATAAAATAATATATAGCTTGAAATAGTTTTATTGATCATTGTATAGGAGCTTTAACTATGTAACCACTTGAGACAACATAATGGCAATTAACTACTGGCATTTACTTAGCATTTCTTGTTATTTAGCAAGTTCATATAACACAATCCTGTACAGTAAATGACTGTTCCACCTGTTCGAGAGGGAGAGAGAGAGAGAGAGAGCTCAGTGATTTAAATATAATGGCTTTATTAGAAGATACATACTCTTTTTTTTTTTTTTTTTACCTTAGCATCCAGTAACTAAGCATATCTCTTACATCATTAGTTAATTAAATTTACTTCAACTATGTAAAATATCACATTTCACAGTCATTTAATTTCGCGAATTTTCTAGTATACTTAACAGTGTTTTGAGAATATATTGCATTACAAGTTGAATGAGGAGCGTTCTTTATATTCGTGTTGTGTTTTCGAATTATAATTTTACAGAAAAAAATTAATAAAACGTATCGTTACTAAAGTTTTTTTTTCCAGTGAATTCAAAAATGAGATTCAACACATTATTTTGTAAATCATCTCCAAACTCCATCATCATTATCATCAACAGCAGCTTTAAGGATTACATCTTAAGTTCTCTTCTGATCTCATGTTAGTATTGGTCTGTTCATCTTTTACTGGGTCTTCCAACATTTCTTCGTCCTAGTGATCTGTAGTGAAGAATCTGTTTCGGGATTCTGTTGTTATCCATTCTATTGATGTGGTCCATCCATTCGTCTCTGTATTGTGCAATCCTATCTAATAACTTGCATATAGGCCTAATCTAGTTATCTTCCTATATTTTCATTTCATTTCCTAACTGCTCAAAAACCTAATTTCTGAAGTTTCTATTCTTCGTTCCTGGTTTTTGGTTCAGACTCAGTGTTCTGATCCATGTAGCAGCGTTGGAACCTCCATTGATTTATAACATTTTAAAAGTGTCTCCTTTTTAGTTCCCTTGAGACTTCGTTTTATGGTGCCATACTTTAAAATCTCATGGTATAAAAAATCTCCAAACTTGTTGTATAAATGTATGACTGAGTATCGAAAATACAACATGAAATTTTCAATTAAACAATCAGAATCTATAGAGGAATCCAAAGGACTACGACCATGTAAATTAGAAATTGAAGGAAAATTTATAAGTCAAACTATGGATTTGATATATTTGGGGATAGAACAGACGAGCAATGAAGGTTACGAAACAAACGAACAAAGCAGCAAGGGATGTGGGAGTAATAAAAGATTTTGGGCCTACTTTAGAAATAGAAACTAAAGCTCGAATTTATAAATCGGTTTATAACCTGTACTCTCTTATTCTTCTGGAAAAAAGGCCGAAACATCCAAAACAAAACAAGCTATTATGACACTTAGAAAAACAGTACTAAGTAAAACAATATATGATAGAATCATTCCATTATAACGTCTCGCCTTATAGGTGATTTTACGTGCCTCTCGTTACCCGGGCCTTAAAGTTACACGACCTGTCGGGAAAGAGATGTTTAACTATGGATCCCACACATACCTTTATTTCTCACACAAGGATATGGGAAAATGTTCCAGCTGGAAGAAGATCTCTTTTCCAAAGACGCTTCGCAACAGGCTATAAGGCCTAAGCCTAGGGTTAAGAGAAGAAAAAAGAAGAATACATTCATTAGAACTATATTGATAAATTTATATCTTATTGCGACATTATTTGGCGTTAAAACTGTTACTTAATATTTTTAAAACAACGCAATGGATTTGATAAGTTTTGATCCAACATAACGCTAACAACTCTAATTCATGCTTGAGATTCTCTTTATCATCATCAGCAGCAACAAGGATTAAGCCCAATGGCCTATTACGATTTCATTATAGGTCGAATTGGTCCTTCCATCTCTTCAATGGTCTTCCCCACAATCTTCTCCTTTTTGGTTTACAATTATACATTATTCTTGGTATGTGCTGTTCATTCATTCGTAATACGTGCTGAAGGTAAGCATTTTGATAGTATTTTATTCTTTCACAGAGATTAAATATGTTAAGTTCTGTTCTTATATCTTCGTTTTTCTTTTTATCGGTCCTTTGGTATCCTGCTATTGCTCTCAACATCATCATTTCTGCAGCCTCTATTTGTTTACTATCTGCCTTTGTTAATGTCCAAATTTCACATCCATAGATAAGATTCTTTTTATTAGTCTCAAAATTCCCAACACCTTTCAAAAAACGTTAAACTGAAAATATATATAAAACTGTTATTCTCCCAGTTATATTATATGGATGTGAAACATGGACTCTTACTTTAAGGGAGGAAATGAGATTACGAGTATTTGAGAATAAAGTTCTTAGGAAAATGTTTGGACCAAAGAGAGATGAAGAGACAGGTGAATGAGAGAAGACTACTTAACAGCTACATGGTCTTTATAGGAAGCCTGGTATAATAAGAACAGTTATGTCTCGTAGACGGCGATGGGCAGAACATGTGGCACAAATGGGGAATAAAATATGTGCATGGAAGCTTCTTGTAGGAAAACCAGAGGGAAAACACCCAGTTGATAGACCAAGAATGAGGTGAGAGAATAACATTAACCATGATTTGAGAGAAGTAGATTAAACATAGGATGATTGGATAGGAATGTATGGAGAGCTTATGTCATCGCGGTTATGAATCTACAAGTTGGATAGTGCCAGTGAATTAGTTAGTCTCAAAATATTGAGACTCGGGAACAACGCATTTAGGTCCTTCCCGGAAGACTTGTCTGTTCGATTTTTCCATCCTTCAGGAATAGAAGCAAGAAACTTAACCCCTAGATCAGAGATGCCGTTATTAAAGTGCAGTTCATAAACATAATTTAATAATATTAAATTATCGATTCAATTTGCCTTTCACAAATTAATAATAGGTTATTTTTAGCTTTCAATTAGAGCTTTGAGAAGTAGCAATATTAATAAAGTCACAATCTAATCAGGTGTGTCTGAAAAGGAAGCGAAATAGGTGTTAGACAAAGATGGTAGAGGTGCTAAATACCAACTCCACCCAGGGCGTTGATGTTAATAAGTTAATGCTTAAATATCTCTAGCACTTCTTATTCCATTAGGGAAGAGAAAATTGAACAATGCTGATGATATTGGTTAATCCTGCCTTATATAGCGTGTTTCAGAGTTCTACTAAAATAATGTTAAAATTATAAAATATGTACTTGAGATCTCATTCATCCTCAACCAAGTAAAACTTCAGTAAAAACAATTTCTGAAGGTATTTCGGAATGTATGGTAATTCATTACATTATGGATATAGTTATTGACAAATGAGGGAAATTTTGAATCAGTGGCTGAATTCAAATACTAGAAACAATTATTACAAAAAGTAATAAGGTACAGAAAGAAATTAAACATTGAGTCAATTCAGGAAATGCATGCTATTAGCCTAAGCATTACAGGGACTCTTGTCATTCCAATTTCTCTCAAAAAGTTAATCTGAATATATATAAAACTGTTATTCTCGCAGTTATATTATATGGATGGGAAACATGGACTCTAACTTTAAAGAAGGAGAAAAGATTACGAGTAATCGAGAATAAAGTTCGTAGAAAAAAATGTTTAGCGAAGAGAGGTGAACAAATAGGTTAATAGGGAGGCCTACTCAACTGTGGCAAGCCAGATGCGATAAGAACAGTTAAGTCTTGTAAACTGCGATGGACAGGACATGTGGTGTGATGCGAAATGAAAGATGGGCATGGAAACTCGCAGGAAAACTGGAGTGAAAGCGTCCAGTAGATAGACCAAGAACGATATGGGAGAACAACATTAACTATGATTTGAGAGAGGTAAATTATACAGTGAATGATTGGAAAACATTATCTCAAGATATCGATGTATGGAGAGGTAATGTCTGTGCGGCCGTGAACCTCCGGGTTAAGTTAGAAGGTATTTTTGAATACGTTCCATCATCAGCAGTTAATAAGGTCAGTGACAAAGCGTCCTGGTATCCACTGTTACAAGTGATAACAGTTTGAAGATATCTTTTTTTTTAATACTGATATAGCCTATTCATTCCTTCGCTATAATTTTTCGAGAATACTATTACTCACACAAATTAAGTCTGCACGCGTGGATGGGAAGTGTGTTAGCGCTAGTGTCGCCAAACTATTTCTCTATGGAAGGGAGAATCCCTAAACACATGTGAAATATCATTATATTTTTGTCAAATTAGTCATTTAGCAAACGAATACTGGAAGTTTTGGATCAATTAAAATCACAGTGTGTGTGTCATCTCTCTACCACCAGCCTCACAACAGAACACAACCGATTCCTACGTTCGCGTGTTCATACCCGGCCGAGATCGATTCACATTTAAAGACGTTAAAATCTCTGAGTATAGCGTTGTTCGGAAGGAACATAAAGCAATGGGTCCTGTTTCGCAGATGTATGGAAAGTAAAAAACCTCATCCCTGAAACAAGAGACTAGCAAGAGAACTGTCAACCACTGCATGCCTAAACCTATCTTCAAATTTATCCCAGAGAAGCGTTGTGATGTAGGCCTACTAAGGCCGTATGAAAAAAAAAATCTGCCGCTTTTAACGGCAAGGCTCGGAAATCGAAGCCAGATTCCTGTAAAGACATCCTAGTGTACGAAGAAGATGGACTCTCTTTTTTTAATAGAGCGGTGTGAAGTGTGGGGCGTGGCTCGGAAGGCAGATTTTGAGGGTTATCCAATCCTCCAAATCAAGAGTTCCCTGCAGTTTAAATGATATACTGTATTCGGCGCTGGATTTTTCTTCCTTGTTGTTAAAAAGGCACATTTTTGGCTAAACTTTACAACCTTGTGATGCGACTTCTTTAATTCCTTCATAAACTCCTGTCAAATTTTATTCTTAAGGTTTCATTTTTCATATGATTTACCATTTACATTGAGTTTTACATGTTTTATAACTATTCTTTGAATACACTTTTTCATGATATTGAACTACATGAAGACGTGGCAGCCATTTTGATTTTAATGAATATTCTGTGTTCCAGTGCAGCCAACATAGAGTCTGTATTAATTAAGTTACACTAAATAAAACCAGCGTGCATTCTTTCACAGGTTAGAGTACTTAAATGAGGCGAGGTTCGTTGACAATGCGAGTTCAAATATCGTGTATATTTTGGCTGCATCCTGTGATTCCATAGTGTAAACCGCTTCGCGTATATTGACATGCGCATGGTGTATGATTGGAACTTGACATTTTTTCGCCTCACATGTTGTAAAGTATTTCCATTTATTTTAAATAATCCCATACTACATTTACAACGCTGCTCTGGGAGAAGTTTCAAGTTAGGTTTCGGGATGCAATTGTTGACTGTTACCTTCTAAGAAAAAATAGACTTCAGGACATATTATTGCGAGGTTAATGATCCGAGTTGTTACGGAACGTCGTTAAATAAAATATCACCAACCTACCTACCTTGAACAGGTACTAATGAGCCTCCTCTACCACAAGTCTGTACCATATCCAATGCTTTAACAGTGATTTACATTACGAAGATTGGAAATGGTATGTTAGGGTTCAGCAAGCTTGAAGTATAGCTTCTTCCAACATATGCCTACATACTTTTACTTCATATCACACTAACGAATACCCGGCGTGCACTGCTACGCCTAAATAAATTAAATATGTGTTTCTTATTTTTAGTTGAATAAGTTAGTAGAAATTTACGTGTAAATTCAATTAGCCTATATATTATATACTGCGACGAACCAAACATGGCGGTCGCTAGAGTCAATTTTTAATTTCGAATTTGAGGTAAACCCTCACTTCTAATCACCAGATTTCGCTGATTTTTGGACAATATCTACTTCGATTTATTTTGATAGCATATACTTCGTTTCATTGTGAAACATAAAAAATTGGGATCGCTATAGGGATTTTTAAAGTTTCGCTTCAGATAAACTTCTACACCTAATGACTTTAGAGGATAATAGATAGCGACTAAATACTCTCCGTGTCTGATAACCTGTACATATAAATTTTCCTAACAATCGACCGACTACTTTTGGAGTTTTCCGAGCACAAACATACGGAGGCAGAATTTTTATATATAAAGATATGAAGGGCACAAAAATTAAATGCTTTTTAGCCGAAATTCATATATTTATATCGTACAGCGAAAACTTAATTTCATCTATGAAAGCTATAATATAAGAGCTTATTATAAGAAACACATATAATATAGGAGGATATAATATAGGAGCTTATTATAAGAAACACATCTAGCCCTACTTCAAAAGTGTATTTGCAGAGGGAGAAGGACTAATTGTATCAAATTAATCGAACAAGACTCTCGTTTTAGTGTTATTGTGTACGCAAACCTCTACTTACAGCGAGTTTTGATTTGTTGCGTTGGTAAAATGAGTAAAATAATTGTAGTTGTTAAGTTATGATTTGCTTAACATTACAATACAGAGGTGTTTAATCATAAAATTTGATTGGAAAGCACTAGCTGAGGATAGAGCTGTGGGGAGCTTACGACCGAGAGGCACTGAAGCTCCTCATTGAATAATATAGTGAGGTAGTTAGTCTAAATCTTCTGGCGGCACCACTGTCTAGAGGTTGACTTAATCTCTAACAAAAATGAGTACCAGACCATTTTCTAGGGGTAAAGAAGCCGTCATGCAGGGCTAGAAAACCGATTGAAATGTCATGTTGATTGTCTAAAAAGGGAGGTGGTTTTACTACGTCTTCTCTTTTCAAACTTTTCCTGATTCAGTAAAAATCACATAGCCTTCGTATCCCAACAATTATAACTGTGGCGCATTGTATAGTAGCGTTTGAATTGCGCGGACGATGACGGAGTAAGAATATCTCGTTTTTTACTGGATGGACAAATCACAAGTTGAGATTCGCGAGTTTAAATACCCGCGCAGAATGATCGATGCGTCTAGTCCTCCATGTCCGGAAGTTTCTGTACGCATCTACCCCTCCTCTCCAGAGGCTTCGACTCCAGAAGCTTCCATACTAGAAGAATTCTCGATTGGAAGCCGATAAATGTCCTTCCTCGGCTTTTATAATCTCTTGCCAGGATCGAGAGTCAGTCAGTCAGTCGTGTTCTGACAGCGATACGGTGAACTGAGATAAGAAGAAACAGTGACAAGTGGAATCATCAGTGGCTGAAAACAATTTTGCGAGAAATATACTATAACAATTAATTATTGTAATAATTTGTTCATGAAATGTCACTGAGAGTTTATGAGAACCAAATAAAGTTATTTTGAAAATTTTACGTGAACATCTGTTGTGTTTATTAAAAGACAACGAGGTGAGAACAACCCCCCGGTAGCGAGGGACAATGTTTTTTCAATTGCAAAATGCACATCGGTTTGGAACCCCTGCTCTGTGCAACATGAAAATAATATCGAGAAAGCTGTATTCCTTTAGTCTCTTCTTTCTCGCATCTTACAACGTCACGATCTTACAAATTGTTTCACGGGTTTTTTCACACCATGTCAATCTTTTTCAAAATCTTTTAACACTTAACTTAGGATATAACTATTTTCTTTTGAAAACAATACTCTATTGAATATTGTTTATATCAGTAAACCTGTTTATATTTATTTTCGGTTGGACAGCAACTGCCATGTTAGGAAAGATAGTAGATGAAGAATGGTCCAAGTCTTATCTGGTTCATAGAAGCTGAAATACAAGTTTGCTCCCAGCCACTGAGTCTGTCTCACGCATTAAATCAATGATACGACCATCCAGTCATAGCAAGCGATAGCATGAATTTTCTCTAAAGTTATTATACTTTAATACATTATCATACTGATGTTTTACAATTAGAAACTGAGGATTTATTATCATCTTCTTCCATCGTAGTTTAACCTCTAATCTTATATCTACTTTTTGCTCGATTGTGCGTTTTGTCATACTTACAGCAATGACGGCCATAATTTAAAGTTCAACTTCCTACATTTCGGGGTTGCCAACCTAAATATCCATACTGTAATAAAAATAACTATACTGTAATATTACATATTACAAACACGCGTGTGGGAAGTAAAACCACTGCCCTCTATGCATACTACATACAATGTATATACAAAAAACATCCAAAAGTTGTGTTAATATACATTATACGAAACAAATCACTGCACTTTAAATGAACCGAACTTTATTTGAAACAATATAAAACAACAAATGCGTACTTGCCGCCATCTTATCATTAAATTAGTCTCACGGTCTCCTGTTGTTTCAACTAACAAACATTGCCCACGCTGTTAACGTTAGGTCAGTTGATTATATTGAACGTAAATATTTCCAACAAAGGTATTATTTTACTATTATTTATTATTTTGAAAACACCATCGCATAAAAAATAATGTATAACGCACGTTTGTGAAGCGTTTTACAGAATCTCGGAAATTAAAAAACTCGCTATCGCTCCGTTTTTAATCATTTTCCTTGATTTTGTAAAAATCACTTCCCAACTTCGCATCGTAATACACTATTACATGCCCCAAGCCACCCGATTCTTATAAGGGAACCGTCAACCATTGCATGCCGAAACTTACCTTGAAGTTTCTCTTAGAGAAGAGTTGAGATGTACAAAGGTCACGTTCAAACATATCTGCAGCTTTTAACTGCAAGGCACTAAAATCCAACGCCAAATCTCTGATTTAAACGATAGGGAAGTATACAAAATGTATGTATGTACGTTGTATATAACCTATACGTCCCCTCATGGAAACACGGATGCTCCCCTAGCGGGTAGTTTCTTCGCCAAGATAATTTAGTTTCATTTATTTTGCAATAGAACTTGTCCCTTGGACTTTTCCATCCTAAAAATCAAGTGCACTCCGTAGTCGAGTGGTTAAGGCAAGATGCCTTACTTGGCACAGAGCTTCGTTATTTGCGCTGGTTCGAGTCTCCATGATGGAAGGAATTTTCTCATGTAATTTCGGCCAGTATTGGACTGGTGCCCACCCAACATCATGAGGAATTTGGAAAGTTGCTATAAGTAGCGGCTCCAGAGGTTGTAAAAACTACCTATAACGGTTGGGGGGGGCACATAATGATTACATGTTACCTCTACACTGGCTGGATAATCGTCTACCTTTATGATTAACACATGTGGATATGAGGCCAGCAGCCGACTGGTAGGACAAGAGTCTTCCAGGCCTGTCGCGCCGTGGAGTTAGAGGAAGATGTGAAATAATGTGAATACTGCCAAAATAAATAATAATAGTAATAATTATTATTACTATTTTTTTTGAACTCGCTGAATTCAAATACCTTAGGAACAATAATCACAAATAGGAATGAGATGCACAAAGAAATTAAACATAGGCTCAATTCTGGAAATGCGTGCTATTATGCGTTACAGAGACTCTTGACGTCCCAACTCCTTTCAAAAACGTTAAACTGAAAATATATAAAACTATTATTCTACCAGTTATATTATACGGATGCGAAACATGGACTCTCACTTTAAGGGAGGAAAGGGGAGATTACGAGTATTTGAGAATAAAGTTCTTAGGAAAAATGTTGGACCAAAGATGAACAGTCAGGTGAATGGAGAAAACTACATACCTGAACTACATGGTCTTTATAGAAAGACAGATATAATAAGAACAATTAAGTCTCGTAGACTGCGATGGGGTGGAAATGTGCCACGAATGGGGAATGAAAGACGTGCATGGAAGCTTCTTGTAGGAAAACCAGAGGGAAAATGCTCAGTTGGTAGACCAAGAATGAAGTGAGAGAATAACATTAACTATGATTTGAGAGAAGTAGATATAACAAGGAATGATTGGAAAACATTAGCTCAGGATAAGGATGTATGGAGAGCTTATGTCCTCATGGCCATGAACCTGCGGGTTCGAAGCGCCAGTGAGTTAGGTAGTTATTATTTTCAAAAGCATGTGTTAATTTGCTACTTTTCTTGTTATGTCGTTATAACATATTACACAAGTTCTTGTTTTATTACTGATAGACTAATATTGTAGGCCTATCCTTAGCATATTTTAATTTATTTGAATGCTACCGGCCTGCAAGGGCCAGATAGAAAGTGATGGAGGGCCGTATCCGGTTCGCGGACCTTAGTTTTGGCGTCCCTGATATACTGTAAAGATTTGATGGCATGGTCTATTATAGTAACCGAGGCTGGCTGTGTACATATTTATATTTTGTTTTTCAGAACAACCTATATTCTCTTAACATTAAATGAGTTTGCAAAAAACTTAACATTTTCTTTGTATAGATGAACAGGATGATATGACGTCTACTTCCTGGCTTTATTATCTAAGTTAAATACACATCCACAAGGAGGCTATTAAATGTAAATAAAAGTCTGTTTGCGTGAGCATTTTCACGAAATGCGTGAGGGTCATGCGATGTATAAAATTATTTGCCAATGTGCTCTGATATAATGTTGTAGTAGCGCTTTTGCCAGTATTGTGTTCGTCCATGAGGAACGAAACTGGCTGCGACCACCCACCTAGCTTCGAGACACCCCCAAGTCTTCATTCACTAACCAGGAGAGTGACTATCCGCTACACACTGCCAGGTTAGACAGACACGTCTCAGTACACCCGTCAATTTACCTCTAATACATGTATTCCATGCAACTAAAACAGCTTGATGAATTATTCTTTCCCCTCCCCTTTTAGTTTTACTGGATCGTCCTCATATTTTCCTCTCCTACATTTCCCCCTCTTTTCTTGCGCCTGTTTCCTTCCACCTGTTTGCTGGAATTATTCACCTCTTCTGTTACTCAATTCCGAATGAATGAAGCTATTGAGATTGTTTTCGTGAAAATATCTATAGATCATCATCGATCCTATCTAATAGAACTAATAGAACCGAAAATGACCATAATCAATATATATCCACATATATAATTCCCTAGTAAAGATGCAAAAGAAATGGTGGCAACACCTGAGTTCTCTCTATCTTGTTAATGACTAGCCATTTAGTTCACATTAATGCTAATTTCGTCGGATCATTTAATTTTCCCTTTATACTTTCATAATCGTATTCTACTCGCTTTCCTGATTAATTTAAGTTGTCGTGACCTGGCCCTCGGGTAGATCAGACAATTTGAAGGTAGGATTCGTTGTGAGTCCAAGAACTCCAGTGAATGCAGAACTTGATTTAATATATTTATTAAAAACGATGATTAAAAAGTTACAATATTGTGTCTTTAACTGTCATAGAAACGAGGTCGGAACCATGAAGAATAAGCCCTGATGCCAAGGGCATCAGCCGTTATAAACCCTCTGATAAGCGGGCGTGGCATGGACGCTGAGTTGGAATGTATCACCCTCATTTCCAAATAAGGACATATCTCTTCTAAAGTTACGTATGAAGACTGGAATTTACCAGCCATGTTATCTTACGGTATTCAACTAGGGGATGGAGAGTAATTTTATCTTGACTCGACGCCCCTGTATTAGACTGGTGGATGGTGAGTAATATTATCCAAACTCAACGCCCCTGCCTGTTTCAACTTGAATATCCACATGTAATTATTATTATATATTAGAGTGTCCAGTACGCAATTTCCCTTCATAATATAATATAAATACATTCTGATTGTTAATTCAATACTTTAATATATATATATATATATGGATTCTATGCTATTGGCTAACAGTGCAATAATTAATTAGTATATGCGGTAATAATGCTACAGCCAGCACAAAGTACACACATGGCCTAAGTCTGATAACTGCTTCTCTATATGATCTTTCCGGTTGTTTATGATTTTTATTGACTGGCATTGGGAATTATTAATTTATTCAGTTACTCTGTGCAAATGAGGCTGAGTGAATGACTTGGTACAATATATATATATATATATATATATATATATATATATATATCCATCCATCCACAGTAATTCTGCCCGAAGGCAGGGCCGTCATTGCAATCATAACATTTTCATGCTATGCTTGCAGCTTTACTAGGGAATTGTAGGTGTGGTAGCTTCCCGTTGCTTTCCACGCCGGTGAAGGATGATGATGATGATAAGGATGACGATGAAGGCCATATGATTTCGGGGACCGTTTGGGCCTTAAAGTTTTCCTGACATTTGTCTTACAGGTGAGGAAAGACCCCGATAAAAACCTCACCCAGAAAAACTGCCACGGCCGGGGATCGAACCCGGTCCCTCTGCGTGACAAGGCAGCATGCTACCTCGAGACCACAGCGGTGGACTTATATACATATTCCATAAACCAGCAAAATCGGACCGTAAATTCGACTTATTCTTGAATTAGCTTAATTTAAGCAGTTCCTAGGCAACGAACTTTCTTGATCTATTTTTATTTTACACTGCATTATGTTTAGGATGAATCTGGAATCATATTACTCTGCTTTTACAATCCTCGGACAACGTCGAAGCATGCAGTACTATTATTTTATGGTGCTTTATTTATTTATTTTATATATTTTTTGCTTCACTTTGTATACCCCTCTCTAAGATTTTAAATGAGCCTCAAATAATATACATTTCCTGGAAATTGTTTTTCAGTATCGGTATTGGAAATGCATGCTATTGTGCATTACAGGGACTCTAGCAGCCACAACTTTTCTCAAAAAACATTAAACTTAAAATATACTGTATAAAACTTATTTTTCCAGTTATGTTATATGGATGCGAAACATGTACTCTAACTTTAAGGGAAAAGAAAATATTACGAGTATTTGTGAATAAAGTTCTTAGGAAAATATTTGGACCAAAGATAAAATAACAGACAGGTTAACGGATAAAACTACATAACAGTGAGATACACGAACTTGATAGGAAACCGTATGTACGTATTAACTGTTTTTAATTCTCGTAGACTGCGATGAGCAGAACATGTGGCACGAATGGTGAATGAAAGAGGAACATGGAATCTTCTTGTAGGAAAATCAGAGGAGAAGCCCAGTTGGTAAACCAACAATGAGATGAGAGAATAACATTAACCATGATTTGAGGAAGAAGTTTATACAGGGGATGATTACAAAACATTACCTCAGGAGGATAGGGATGTATGGAGAGCTTATGTCGCGCGGCCGTGAATCTACGGGTTCGATAGTGTCATTGAGTTAGTTATCGGTCTGAAATATTTCATTACTAATTTCTGCTTACGGTATATTTAAATATAAGGGCTACTGTTAATTTGAAGAAATAACTATATTTATTGGATGGGAGTTTCTTTTGAATGAAAAGGCTCTCATATTTGGACTTCATTAAACAAACAACCGTATTTTCATCGTAAAAACAATTAATTTTAATAAAACGTTTCTCAGCACGTTTTTGCCTTATGGAACTTCCATATAAAGAAAGTTGCTCAAATTAAAATTTACGATCGAAATTGATCAGCGATTTGTAGTCATAAATAGTTAACGTGAAAATCGTCTAGTTATTAATATTGAAATGTGATTTTGGTTTCTATTCGAGAGCCATACACAAGGGAAAAAAATCCATTTATTCCAGAAAGCTTTGAACATGGAACTTCAACCTCATTGTAATTTATTTACAATTTGTTTTATAGGTAGATATATGTTTAGTCCACCGCTGTGGTCTCGAGGTAGCGTGCTGCCTTGTCACGCAGCGGGCCCGGGTTCGATTCCCTGTCGGAACAGGCTCCTGGGTGAGGTTTTTTCGGGTTTTTTCTCACCTGTAAGACAAATGTCTGAAAGCTTAGGGCCCAACGGTCCCCTAAAATCATCCGGCCATCATCATCATCCTTATCATTATCATCATCCTTCACCGCATGGAAAGCAACGGGAAGCTACCACACATATAATTCCCTAGTAAAACTGCAAAGCCTAGCATGAAAATGCTGTGATTGCAGTGAAAGACCTGCCCTCGGGCAGAATTACTACGGATGGATGGATATGTTGTTTAAAGGCGCTCTTCAACAGCTAAAGTAATTAATGTACGACTTCAAATCAAGACATGAGAGGGCAGGCATTCTTTCCGCCTGTGACAAAAAATCCAATTCCAGATGAACCAAGGAAAGAAACTACTGCAGCTGTTATGACTAAGAATAGGATTTGAATGTAATTACATATTCTTTCCCTTTGCTTATACATGGGTAACATTGATAAATGTCCACGAATTAGAGACTTATCATATATGCAAATTTAGCATTACATATTTTTACATATTTGATCACAATTACATGTTTTACATATTTTAAAGATTTGTTGTGTAAATTTACATATTACGCCTCTTAATTAAAAAATATTTTCATAAGCCCAAAATAATTTAAAATAATATTTTGTGACAATATTTGTTTACATTAAAAAACTCAGATACCTGATTGTATAAAATAATTGATATTTGTTTATTTTATTTTGAATAGGTAGATATTTAATCTTAAAACACGAGTATAGCCTAAGGAACAAGAATAAATACCAGAATAAATCTGCCCATGTACACTGAAACTGTTTTTTCCAATCTACACAAACGTTGCTGAGAAACGGTCAAAGAAGAAGTCCACTTACTAAACACGATAAACATAGATACAGGAAGACTCTGAAAACTTGAGCATAGGGTTCCACATACTATAGCAAGATCTCTTTTAAAATCTGAACTGATACTCTATTTATGAATGAAATAAGGTAGTAGAAATATAATAGGAGCACACCGTGACATAGTTGGTTAAGGCAATATCCTAGAAGCTGGAAAATCGAGGGTCGAGGGTCGAGACTCGGTGGGGTCAGGATTTTTAAACTGCTGAATCTTCTGGCGGCATCATGACCCTGGGGACGACTCAGCCTATAAAATTAATACCATACTATCTGGAAACATGGGAGCCTTAACCTCCCAATATCCCTAAGGCCTGTATATTTGTGATCATTTTATAATAGAAACATGACACTACCCTTCATACCATGTTGTCAAGTATTTAACTGCCCCATTCCTTCAAATTTGATCCATCTTAAAGTTAACGTTTAATATAAATTAATGTAAAATTAAGTTTTAATGTTTATTAATATTACATATTTTATGGAATTTTACGTAATCTTACATATTTTACATAATGCTATTACATAAATATGTAGGCTATATATATTTTTCATTTTAATATTACATAAAAATCCTAGCCTTAGTAATGACCATCAAGCAGCTCAACTCCACTATAGTACCTCTTCCGACCAAAGTTCCAGTTGTAATGTAAATTAAGCAGATGTATGACCGCATTTTCATACCAACGATTTTACCTTTGAGAGTGTGCGAAAATGTAGTTTTCTCTCTAACACTCGAAATAGAGAAAATAAAAATAAAAATATGTATTATCTAGCACATGTCTATATACATGTCTAATTACAATTTAATAGATTAAATAAGCATTATTTTATTTTTACGCATGCATACATAATACGTTGGATTTTCAGTTGTTTCAAAATAGCCGCTTCTGTATAATTTATTAAAACATAGGAAAAGAAAGAATTTGGAAAACGGAGAGAAACAGATTTTTTTAATGTCTTCAAACAGTTTAGTGAAAAATACCCTACATCAACCATTGAGGATGTGGTGAAAATTACAGCAGAATTTACAGGTGAGTCAGCATGGAGCATGAATTCTGCTCGTAATAAAATTGTAAATAAAGGATATCTATCGACATCATATAAAAGCGTAAACACCCGATTTGGTAGGCCCATATAATATATTTGTTGTCGTAAATAAATAAGAAACGAAAGTTCGTAATTATTGGTACTATCTTACTTTGTACTCAGTGTCATTTCCCGTAAAATACGATGTTTCCGAAGAAGAATGTTTCGATCGATGACAGTTTCGTACATCATTCAGTCATATGGCGGGTAAAAGTAGCACTACGGTCCCCCCTATAGGAGCTGACGCTGACCTTATGCTTCTTCTTCCTCTTCCTTCCAAGTATTAGACCAAGGCCTGTTACGATCCTATAGAAAATTTTCCCTCCAGCGTATTCCGGGAAATTCTCGTATAAGACTTGAAAGTATAGCAATAGTCCCTTCGATTGGTTGCTGGCCAAAGAAAGGTAAGACCAGTAATGGGGCTGCCATCTTATAGCCTCTGGTCAGGCTTTTCTGGAGAAGAAAACCTTATGCAAGTCTGTTTATATGGAACTTCGCTCC
This sequence comes from Diploptera punctata, assembly GCA_030220185.1. NCBI lineage: Eukaryota > Metazoa > Arthropoda > Insecta > Blattodea > Blaberidae > Diploptera > Diploptera punctata. Next base: position 806,224 of record JASPKZ010007226.1, read on the forward strand.
AAATGATTGTACGAGTAGTTACCATCCTAGAATCCCGCAAGTGTGTTTTAACCTATAGGCCTAGAGAAAACGATTCATGCCACTTACGAACTGGGTTCATGTGACCAAGTGCAGTTCTCTTATGAATACCGGAAAGGCATAGTTATCCCATTACAGACCTTGAGAGGCCCTTGGGAAGTAGGACGTTAAGGCTCCAGAAGGCCTTTGTAGACGAAAATATTCATGTAGAGTAGTTGATAAAGTTGTAAAATTTGTTGCAGTTCCGGACATATCTGTTAAGCTTGTAAGTATCAGCGCTGGATATCAATCGACTTGTTAGCTCTGCGTTATGACCTCCTTTATTCCCAGAATACACGTCTGGGATTCATTTCAGTTAGAGGCTGAGCAGACACCAGGGTCATGATGCCTCCAGAAGGTTGAGGTCAATTTAAAAATCGTGAATATGCCGGACTCGAACCCTCGACCTTCGGGCTTGTGGCATATTGCCATAAAAATTATGCTATGGCGTGCTCCCTATCAAGAACTTATTGAATTATATTATAAAGCAAAAAGAGAATGACTTTGAAACAGTGTCTCGAGTATTAAATAAAATTAATAATAACTTTCGCGATTCTATGCTATCGTACCACCTACGTAAATTCAATTTAAAAATACGGAAAAACACACAATTATTGTTGCAGTATGTGAATAATTACCCGAAAAAAATGTATTTGTTGATATTTTCCCTAAAAATGTGAGAAATCCCTTAAAACGAAATCAGAATTTGAACTCAATGTAAACTTAAATCACAATAATAATAATAATAATAATAATAATAATAATAATAATAATAATAATAATAATAATAATAATAATAATAATTTTTGTCTCAGCTTGTATTAAATAATCAATTGAGCTGAGACAAGCTTCTTGGTGATTTGGTATTTCAAATTATTACTCCGGATTAAATAATAATAATGTTTCATTTATTCTAGCAGAGATAAGGCCAAAAGGCCTTCTCTTCCACTCAACCAGCACTAATAAACAAATACATATTTATAGTACAGATTATAATCCATATAATTATCCATACATTATGCTAATTATAAAGGATTAAAAATTTTAAAAGTTGCAATGTAAATTTCATGTACAAACAACATTTTATATGACTATTTAACTCATGCCCCAAATGGGACTCAATGGCCAATCACGTTTCAATGATTTCTGTTTTACAATCAGAGTCATGTTTCACGAAATATTTATCAGTGTTATAATTACCATATTAAAGAAAGCTCCTCCTTTTTAATATTCTGACCAGGTCTGATCATTATTTTGCAGTGACTGAGCCCGTGAGAAATATGGCTACCAGATTGTATATAGTGCATGAATGTCAACACATGCCGCATGCGGGAGTTAATATAAAAACATTTGTAGCAATTGATTATACCACCAAAAAAAGAAACCACTGTTTGCACATTCTTAAATGTATTTTTTCCCAGATAACAATCCAGAAAAATATAATTGTCATATTTACATCATACGACATCAAAAATGAATTAATATACAGTTTCATGTGTTTCATTTTTTCTCCACTAGAGAGCAATCTTACAATATTGCGTTCCTTTGGCAAAAAATAGTATGATCTGGTTGCAGTGATAAACAAAAGAAGCAGATGAAGCGTACCTATCGCTTCTCATTTGTTTTCAAACATCGCCGTTTACATTAAATATATAAATATTTTAATATAACTATAGTTAAATAATGATTTGTGAATAAACAGCTTAATTTTATTCGTTAAATAGTCCTAACAAATGCCACTCTTGATTTCCAAATTCTCTAGATAAATTCACTCCTCACTTCGTGAGTCGTGAATTTATCGATAATTTGGAAATCACTCGTGGCATTACTTATGATAAAAATAAAAAAAAAATAAAAAAAATAAAAAAAAAATAATAATAATAATAGAAGAAATGTAATGAATTAAAAAATGTCAATTAATAAACGTACCTTATACGGGGTAATGATCAGACCAAGGTTAGAGCAAATATAAGTTTATATACATTTTAAAATATATTAACGTCCGGCAGCCCGTAATTTCCTGTGGTAGGGAATACGAGTATTTGAGAATAAAGTTCTTAGGAAGATTTATGGATCAAAGAGAGATGAATAGACAGGTGAATGGAGAAAACTACATAACAGTGAACTACATGGTCTTTATAGGAAGCCACATATAATAAGAACAGTTAATCTCGTAGACTGCGATGGGCAGGACATGTGGCACGAATGGGCAATGAAAGACGTGCATGGAAGCTTCTTGTAGGTAAACCAGAGGGAAAACGCCCAGTTGGTAGACCAAGAATGAGGTGGGAAATAACATTAGCTATGATTTGAGGGAAGTAAATTATAAGGGAATGATTTGAAAACATTAGCTCAGGATAGGGATGTATGGAGAGTTTATGTCCGCACGGCCATGAACCTACGGGTTTCATAGTCCCAGTGAGTTAGTTAGTTAGGGAATTCCAGTTGTGAGAAGTGGAGATAGTACATGGCATGAAGAGATGTGATGTCCTATGTTGCGGAATATTAAGTAAGAGATTATGTTGTAATCGTGTGTTTTGTATTATGGTTGGAGGATAAATACTGTAAACCAGAGATTAAATAATTGGGAATGGAGATATCTTGTCTTAAACAAGAGAGCTAGAAAGTGTAATTTCCTTCTGTCTAAATATGGGGCCATGAGCATTCGTGGAATAATGGAGAAATGTGATATTTTCGGATATTAAATATGAATCTGATACACATATTATGGACACGCTGCAGTTTGTTTGACAATCCGTCACTTATGTGAGTTAATAGAATGTCGCATTAGTTGAAATGCGGCATCTCTAAGGTTTGTATTAAAATTATTTTAGAAGCTAGGTATAGGAAGAAAGTTCTTGAAACGCTTTAGGGAATGCATTATGGAGAAAATCTTTTTAGGTGTTTGATTTATTTATGTAACACATTTACAATGTAATATTTGTATTAGTACAGAGTGATCCAGAAATATATATACGTTTGATCGCATTTTGTGACGAAAATATTATTATTAAAGGAAATATGATGTTATCATTGGGAAGGGAATCCTTCAAATTACAACAATAGAACAAAACAAAACAAATCACTGCTCACGTGCAGCTTGGCGGGTTGATTTTTGTGGGCTAGCGTCGAACGCCTCAACAATTCTCTTCGTTGTTTCTGCTTTCGTGCTAATGCGAGGCCTTCCAGGAGGTTTGATTTTCTGCATCCTTCCCGTTTCCAGCAGTCGTTTTCTCCACTTCCCCACAGTCGACGGCTGCAATGCTACGTTAAACCCGCGTCTTGCCCGTCTTGCGGCCTCTCGATCATTAGCATACGTTATTGCCCATGCAGCAATTGAAATTTGCTGTTGCATATTCAACGCCATTTTGACTAATGATGTAAGTTATACACTGTTTTGTTTTATTCCATTGTTGTAATTTCAATAATTGCCTTTCCAACGGTAATTTCATATTTCTTGTATTGGTAATATTTTCATCACACAACGCGATCAAACGTATAGCCATATTTATGATTCAGCCCGTATATAATGTTTAATAGATACATTGAATTATAAGGTCATATTTTGTTGTCTTTTTGGGTCATTTTTAAACTTTTTTTAGATAATAAATGCTTGTCACGTTTTCTTACTTTTAGGTCATAGAATTCCCCTCCTAAATGATAACCAACCACTAATCCACAGGTATTAACAAATTTATAGCATTATATTCTTGGTATGAATGAGTTAAACTGCACGTTATATTTTGAAACAGATATAATGGTCTGTTTAGTGTAGTCCATCTCAATTAAAAAGCCAAGTTACAAGAAATCGTGAGTATGGGGCCTCGTGATCAAAGCTTAATTAACTACCGGTGTAATACACGTTTACTCGTACGTATGTTTGTTGTAACTACATTACCCCAGGAATGTCTTTTCTGCGCGCACAAGTTTTCATGGCACAATTCCAGACTTCACTTTGTTCTATTTTCCACTCTCCCCTGCTGTGGACATTTAATGTCGAGAGATTTTTTACTAAAAAGAAAAGTTGAAATAATGTCGCATTACACAAGTTGAGAATTCTGTTGAACATGGTAAAGCTCTTGAGTTTAACTCTTTCGTTACAAATGCAGGACAACTGAGTTAGAAAGAAGTTATCATTTGATATTACAAGAATGGTGCAATGGTGATTACTTTACAGTGTGTTATGAAAAAAAAATTCAAACATCTAGTGCTTGAATAAGAAAATATTTTAAGGAGCCCTCCGTTGTAAAAATATTTTCACGAATTGTCATAAGAGGGGTGAATGAGAGTAAAATGATTTCTAACCATATTCATGCTCCAGTCAAGAGCTTAAGGAACTTGTGAGGAGAATCAATGTCGTAAGGAAAAGGATTTTTAGTTGAATTATTAGAAGTTAGAGAAGAGATGTTTCTTCCTCTATTAGATGGTGTATGAACCCATTAGCTTGATTTAGCTTACTTTTCCTTTTTTAAATACATTTTTTGCACGATAGTGCGTTCTGTCGTACTTAGAGCAATGGCTACCATTATTGAAATTTCAATGTCCTAAATTTCGGGGTTTGCAAACTTATAAATAACTAAATAACTATAGGCTGCTGTAATATTACAAATTACCACTACCCTTTATGTACACTAAGTACAATTTATACACGAAAAAATATCCAAATGGTAGTGTTAACATACATTATACAAAACAAATCACTGCATTTTGAATGAACTGAACTTTATTTGAAACAATATAAAAAATAAATTCGTACTTGCCGCCATTTTATGACTCATTGGTGTCACGGTCTGCTGTAGTCTCAACTAAATTATTTTCGGCATTTACCGTATAAATACTGGCCAAACTGTTAACGTTAATCAGTTGTTTATAATGAACGCAAATATTTCCAACAAAGATGTTATTATTTTACTATGATTTATTATTTTGAAAACACCATCGTGCAAAAAATAATCCACAACGCACGTTTGTGAAGTGTTTTAGCAGAATCTCAAAAATTAAAAACCGAGCGATAGCGAGGTTTTCAATCATTTCCTCGCTTCTGTAAAAAACACTTCCCTACCTCGCATTGTACTATACTATTAGTATCTGATGCGCAAGAATGTTTGATATTCTTAGAAATAGTTTAATTCTATTGAATATAGATTTAATTAGATCTTAGGGTGATGGCAAATATTTTTGTAGATGAATTAATATTCGAAAAAACGAGAGTTGAAGGGTGATGGCTAAAATATCCTAAACCATCCTCGTATTCATTCAGAGTCAACATGAAGATAGTGTCATGAAGTACAAAAGAAAATTAAAAACAATACGGACATTGGACAAGATTTAAAGAAAAAATTATTATTTAGACGACTAGTTACAGAGATGCTCTAGTTAGAACACGACCAAAGGGAGAGAGCAGTTAGTTACTAAACCTAATTTACGTTTTGTATACAATAGTTTATCTACGTTCAGAGTATTTTAGTATATGTGTACAGTTAGTATAATTAATTAAATTTATTTATTGCGGAAACGATATGTTTAGACAACGAATAATGCCGGGGCTTTGCTGAAAAAAAAAGACGACAAATGAACAAACATTCCTAAATTCTGCAATATTACTACGAATCTTCATTAAAGTGATTTTACGTTTTGTTGAACCTGTATTTTATGTTTTGATAGTGTGTTCTGTGAGAATATGAAGTATAGGTTTTGCTACCTAGTAACTACGAACTAAAGTGTCACTGATTGTTATAGTAGGCTAGCAGATAAATGTTACTCGTATTTTTGCGAATGTAAGATTGCGAGTATTTGAGAATAAAGTTCTTAGGACATTTTTTAGACCAAAGTGAGATGAACAGACAGGCGAATGGAAAAACAAAATACATAAGAGTGAGCTACATAATCTTTATGGGAAACCAGATATAAAATTAATAAATAATAGTTTAAAAAACTAAAACAACACGCTTTATTAGAAAACCGAACTAAAAAACAAATTATTTTAATTTCCAACACGCTTGGGATAAAATTAAAGTGGTCAACAAAATATCATATCCAACACATCTAGAATAGAACTACAGTTATATACAAAAAAAAATTACCATCAAAAGCGTGGGGTTCTTTTTATAGTTTGTACGTTTTCTTCTTAGAGACCTTACTTTTACCAATATCTGTTTATTATCAAATATATTAATTAATATAGAGCACCCCACGCTTTTGATGGTAAAATTATTTTTTTTATATAACTCTAGTTTTATTCTATATGTGTTGGAGATGATTATTTTGTTGACCACTTTAATTTTATCCCAAGCGTGTTGTAAATTAAAATTATTTTTGATTGTTTAGTTTAGTTTTCTAATTAACCGTGTTGTTTTAGTTTTTTAAACTATTATTTATTTTTATTTTTTAAATATTTTACAGAATAAGATAAAAATGTAAATATCTTTAAATTCGGTACTATTGTAGTACGAGTTAAAAGTAATATTCTACTAAAAAAATCCTCCGGGCCGGATTTGAACCAGTGACCTATGGGTTACTGAAATTATATACCACTACAGACCATCGCTCTACCAACTGAGCTCTTATTATGATTGAGTAAGATGTTGATAAGTCCACAACCTATTATATCGGTTTATATTATTTTGATTTTCTGCTGATTCTGGCCAGGATTTTAAAAACACTTATGAAATATTGTATTGACATTGGTACTTTACAAGTATACAAAGTTTCAAGTCGATCTTAAGTGGGTGAAAATCGTGTTGAAAGATTCCGTTACATAATTACACAAACACGTTTTTTTTTTATTTTCTGATGATTCTGATCAGGATTTTGAAAAAAAAAATTATGAAATGATTGTATTGTCATTGGTCCTTTACAAGTATACAAAGTTTCAAATCGATCCAATGATTTTAAGTGGGTGAAAATCGGGTTGAAAGATTCCGTTACATAATTACACAGACACTTTTTTTTCTGATGATTCTGGCCATGATTTTAGCAAAAATTAAATTATTTTATTGTCACTGGTCCTTTACAAGTATACAAAGTTTCAAGTCGATCCAATAATTTGAAGTGAGTGAAAATCGTGTTTAAAGATTCCGTTACATAATTACACATACACTTTTTTGATTTTCTGATGATTCTGGCCAGGATTTTGGAAAACAATTATGAAATTATTGTATTGTCATTGGTCCTTTACAAGTAGGCCATACAAAGTTTCAAGTCGATCCAATGATTTTAAGTGGGTGAAAATCGCGTTGAAAGATTCCGTTACATAGATACAGATCAAGCTAATATAAAGCGTGTAAAAAAATTAAGACTCGTAGGCTGTGATGGGCAAGTACTTGTGGCACGAATGGGAATGAAAGAGGGCATGGAAACTTCTCGTAATAAAATCAGAGGGAAAACGCCCTTTAAGTAAACCAAGAATTATTAGGTGGCATTTTTTTAGATTACGTGCTATTATTGATCTCTGTTCACGTTTGGGAAATGAAAGAGGAGCATAGAAACTAGCTTCTAATAAAAAACCAGAGGGAAAACGTCCGGTATGTAGGCCAAGAATGAGGTGGGAGATTAACATTAATCTTGACTTGAGAGAGTTAATTATCCACAAGAGTGAGTGGAAAATATCAGCTGATGATAGGGGTATATGATGAGTTTATGTCCGCGCAGTCATGAAGTTTCGTGTTGGAGAGTGGTAGTCAGTTATTTAGTTATGTTTGTTCACAAATGCCGTAACTTATGATGTGTGTAACATTCGCTTCTGTTCATTTTTTAATAGATTTTCCTTCAAAATTAATTTGAGAGAGTAGATCTGAAAGAGATTTTTAACCGGTTGCTCCTATATTAAACCTTAATACTCGGTTACCAAAATTATTAGATGGAAACAGTCTACTATTCCAAATATTCAGGTAATCTGTTTACTTCAAGTCCATTATCAACATAGTTACTCAAAAAATATGACTTGAATAGCAATAAAACTCTTAGCATTAATGTAAAATACACAGCTTTGTGTTCTCTAAATTGTTGCCTTGGGCCCTAACGCCATAAAAGAAAGATACAAAAAAAAAGTTCTTACAACATGTTAGATACCTCGTTTTCTACTCCTATTACCTATAAGAAAGTGAGAGTTTTAAGAATAGCCTTGTTATATAATATGATACAAGGGTTTTATACTGAATATCTGCTTTAACCATGGATTTACAGGACAGCCAAGTTGGCTCAGGTAGTAGCATCCTGTCTAGCGGGTCAGGGTTGGATACTCGGTGGAGTTGATATGTTTAATGTTTTAATTTATAATTTTAATCAAGTAATAACACAACAATCTGCCAGGATACAAGCCGCTGAAATGAGATTCCTCAGACCAATAGTAGGATATCAAAGAACAGACAAAAAACATAACACAGAAATAAGACAACTAAAAATAGAGGAATTAAACTCAACAATAGAGGAATACAGAACAAACTGGAAAGAACACTTGGCAAGGATGACTGAGAATAGAATACCAAAAGCAGCATACAACTATTCACCACGAGAAAGAAGAAGTTTAGGAAGACCAAGGAAAAGATGGAAAGAGCAGCAATTTGGAGCCGGAACAGGCTAGTAAATAAGCCTAAACCGTGAAGAAGAAGAAGAAGAAGAAGAATCAAGTAATTAATTAAATTAATTTTTCCATTTCTTTCCAGTTATACTGTATTATATGGATGCAAAATATGGACTCTTACTTAAAGGGAGAAGAAAATATTACTAGTATTTGAAAATAAAGTTCTTAGGAACATTTTTGCACCAAAGAGAGGTGAACAGAAGGGAATGGAGAAGATTCCACAACATGATCTTTATTGGAAAACAGATATACAGTATTAAGAAGATTTAAGTCTCGTAGATTGCGATTGGCAGGGCATGTGGCACGAACGGGGGATGTAAGAGTGGCATGGAAGCTTCTTGTAGGAAAACGCCCAGTTGGTAGGCAAAGAATGAGGCGGGAGAATAACATTACCCGTGATTTGAGGGAAGAAGATTATACAGGGAATGATTGGAAAACATCACAAGATAGGGATATATGTAAGACTTATGTCCACGCGGCCATGAACCTTCAAGTTCGATGGTGCCAGTTAGTTATTTAGTATTCTACTCCATTGACGTAGTTTAACCTCTCGACTTGTAAGTACTGTTATGTGTCACACGCCACCCGGGCCTTACAGCGGCACGACCTGTCGGGAGAGGGGTTTCAACTATGGATTACACATATTTTTTTGACCTTACAAGAAAATGGACAGCCTCCCCGAATTAGGCGATCAGCTCAATGTTAGGGCCTCCATCGAGACACCACAACGTTACGGCGAATTGTACCACACACATTCATACTAAACATGACGAATATAATTATTATTATGATGGGCAGATGATGTTTGGGGACCGTTTAGTATATACGTTTCCTGACATTTGTCTTACAGGTGAGGGAAAACACGAAAATAAAAATCACCCAGGAAACATGTCTCGACAGAGAACGAATCCGAGCCCGCTGCTTTACGAGGCAGCGATGCGACGCTATCCCGAGACCACATCGTTGAACAATTAAATTAATTTAATTGTAAAATTCTTAATATCGGGGCCAGATGGTGGTGTACAATTTTGAATCGCTAGATTGTGCATTATATTCCAAACCTCAGCAGTATATGTGTTGAAAGGCATGTGGTACTGTTGACAGCGATTCGTCTGCCGGACAGGTACATTAAAGTTGATGCTCCCTTTGTGCTTTTCAATAGCACCGTGTTTCACCTTCTTCTTTCTAATCATCCCTCATACATCACACTTTACAGTACATTTAATTAATTCTCAACTCGTGTCCAACTCAGGGTCGGGTCGAGGGATCAGATGACAATGTGAATGACAAAGGTGCCGGCCGACCACGCCTGGCGCACCATCACAGGAGCTGATGAACGAAATTGATAATATGACTATGGAGAAATGTTGGAATGAAAATGTGGCAAGGGAAAACGGGAGAAACCCTGGGAAAAACCCGCCCAAGCTCCGTTTCGTCCACCACGAAACCTATATGGAGTGACCGAGACTCGATCTCGGGACCCCAGCGATGTGATGCGAGCATAAGATTGCGCCACGGAGCCGCCCTACACAAACAGGTGTATGCTCATCTCTGTAAGCAATAAAAGAATACATCATATTTGTAAAATGAGTCAGCTGATGTGGTTCGTAAAGTGAACATAGATCACATTATCGCCATCTATCCAACCCGCGCGGAATCCGAACCATGAAAAATTCAGTTGGTGGCATTACAGCGCACACGATAAGTCAGACAGGTGGAATAGTGGATATCAATTTTGACTGTAGTTCAGAGATTCCGGAAAGCCTTGACGGGAGAGGATGGATTTGAGGGAAAAATTATTCTGAATATGACTTCTCTCAGTAGAAAAATAAGTAAATAAACAAATAAATAAATATAAATGTAAATGTTCATTTGTTCAAAATCTTAAATTTCCAAGAGCTCAACCTCGATTGCTTTGAAATTTTGTACACGAAGGTTTTTTTTTTTTGCGGGGAGTGTTTACCTGCTATTTATTTTGTTCTAAAATCATTAAGTATAAGAGTTCACCTGAAACGAAAATGTTAAATTCACAACGAAACTCAGTATATCCTATTAGAATAAACCTGGGTAGTTATCAAAAAAATCATATGTTTGGTTCGTAACTGTGCAATTCTTCTTCTTCTTCTTCTTCTTCTTCACTTCAAGGTTTAGGCGATTCGCCTATTCCGAATTCACAATGATTCCTTCCATCTCTTCCCAGGTCTTCTTACATCTCTCGATCCTTTTGGTTTATAATGATATGCTATCTTGGGCAATCTTGTTTGTTCCATTCTCTGAACATGCTGTTCCCAGCCGACGCGGTGTTGTTGAATTGCATCATCTATTGAATATATTTCTAATTCACTTCTTATTTCTTCATTTCTTACGTGATACAATTTTGTGCATCCTTTGGCCCTTCTTAGAAACGTCATTTCTGCACTTTGTATTGTATTCGAACTCCTCTTATTTGTTACCCGGGACTCACTACCATATAAAAGTACTGGTACCGCCATTGTTTTGTAGAACTTCAATCTGGTATCCTTCCTTGTTTTAATCATATAGAATTAATTAACCATAATATTAAATTTATTTATGCGTAGCAGCGCACTCCGGGTATTAGTTAATAAATATTTACTCGTCTTTAATAAGGGATATTCAATGTTTGCTAAAATTGTGTATTAATGGTAAAATAATGTTTCGCACGGGTAACTGAGAAGTATCTTCCTTCGGTAAGTGAAGTTTTATGTTAATGAGTCATAAGAAGTGGACACTCATGTGTGCATAAGCTTTCTTCAAGTCAGTATCTCACAGAGAAGCCATTCTACAAGAAGCATGGTCTAACAAGTAAAAATCTCTTTGCCAAATCTTGTTACTTCAAGAGAGAGGTCACTGTCTTCTTGATTACATTCTCAACTTTACAAGGTGTTCAAAAATGTCCACTTCGAAAACTCTCCTACCTATTTTCTTAAGTATATTTAGATATGTTCTGTTTGTTACAATCACAGTACTTTTATGTCATATTCCTAGCAAAATATTCCACATGTGTTCAAGTATAACAAATACCTTTCATTGTACTATGATTTTACACATTAACTAACACTAAAAAATTGGGACTGGAAGTAAATATTAATTAAAACTAAACATATGGCCATGCATAGCAATACATTAGATACTGGAAATGGACAGCTAATGACAAATGAGGGAAATTTCGAAGAAGTGGCTGAATTCAAATAGGCCTACCTAGGAACAATAATCACAAATAGGAATGAGATGCAGAAAGAAATTAAATTCTGAAAATGCATGCTATTATGCATTGCAGGGACTCTTGACGTTCCAACTTCTTTCAAGAAACGTTAAACTGAAAATATATAAAACTGTTATTCTAGCAGTTATATTATATGGATGCGAAACATGCACTCTTACTTTAAGGGAGGAAAGGAGAATACGAGTATTTGAGGATATTCTCAAATTTTAGGAAAATTTTTGGACCAAAGAGAGATGAACAGATTGGTGAATGGAGAAGACTATGTAACAGTGGACTATATGGTCTTTATAGAAAGCCAGATGTAATGAGAACAGTTAAGTCTCGTAGACTGCGATGTGGCACGAATGGGGAATGAAATATGTGCATGGAAGCTTCTTGTAGGAAAACCAGAGGAAAAACTTCCAGTTGGTAGACCAAGAATAAAGTGGGAAAATAACATTAACATTGTTTGAGGGAAGTAGATTATACAGGGGATAAATGGAAAACATTAGCTCGGGATAATGTATGGAGAGCTTATGTCCGCGCGGACATGAACCCACGGGTTCGATAGTGCCAGTGAGTTAGTATATAGCACTGTACATACCCCATTTGCTCATTCTGGAGACAACCAAGTTAATGTACTTAAGCTTATGTCCCTAAAGATGTCCGTGAATAACATGTAATCAGCACATCGCCTCAATGAGGCATCTAATAGGCAATTAAATTATTATTTGGATGGGGAAGACCGGTTAAATTTTGCTCAGAGGCACTGATTTAGATTTGAGTTTCTATTACGAGTTCGAATATCTTCAGATTGGGATTCATAGCTTAAAACCCTTCCAGGAGGAGTTGTCCCTTGGATTTTTCCAATTTAATCCATCGACCCCAGCCGGGTTTGAACCGGCGATCCTCGTGAATACAAGCAAGGATCATAACTACTATAATATACCTCGTCTGGCTTACTTTGCAAGAAATTTGTAGAAAAAGACAGCTGTGCTCACCTCCTCACTAGCACCAATGTTGTCTTCACCAGATGTTAATAGGTTGGGTTGATCTTGATGAAGATTTTCGGGCTGTAGGCCGTGGTTGTGAGGCTTGTAGTTCCCCGACGTTTCGTCTTGACAACCCTTGAGGATGCCAGACGCAGTCTCTGGCGAAACGTCGGGGAACTACAAACCTCACGACCACGGCCTACAGCCCGAAAATCTTCATCAAGATCAACCCAACCTGTTGTCAGTTTTCGTCTTCCCCCTTTCCCCTTTCAACTATCTGTAACACAATTCTTTCAAATTTCTTAATTTTCTTAAATTGGACGTTTTTATTTTTATTTTTTTTTTAATTTGGTAATCCTCGATGAACTTCTCCAGTAATTAACTCATCTCTGTTGCTAATAACTTGTTTGCTTGACATCTTGTTGCTATCATTATTATCAATATTATTATTATTATTATTATTTTTATTATTATTATTATTGTCCAGCGCTGTGGTCTCGAGGTAGCGTGCCGTCTTGTCACGCAGCGAGCCCGGATTGGATTCCCGGTCGGGACAGGCTCCTGGGTGAGGTTTCTTTTTCGTTTTTTTTTCCTCACTTGTAAGACAAGCGTCAGGAAGCTTAGGGCCCAACGGTCCCCGAAAATCAAAATCATCTGGCCGTCATCATCATCCTTATCATCACCATCCTTCACCGGTGTGGAAAGCAACGGGAAACTACCACACCTATAATTCCCTAGTAAAACTGCAAAACATAGCATGAAAATGCTATGATTGAAGCGAAAGACCTGCCCTCGGGCAGAATTATTATGGACGGATTATTATTATTATTATTATTATTATTATTATTATTATTATTATTATTATTATTTTACATTTATTTATTTATTTATATACAGAATTTTAATGTTTACACATCTTTCTGTGCCTAAAGTTTTATTTTTCTTCTCTACTCGTCTCTCTCCATCCAATCCATGTCCTCCAGTCCTCTTGCTCTCATTCCAGTTCTTATTTCCTGCATCCACGAGTTCGAGGTCTTCCTCTCCTCCTCCTTCCAGGTGTACACCATTCCAATGTTTTCCTGGGTAATCTTTCTTCTTGAATTCATTATTATTATTATTATTATTATTATTATTATTATTATTATTATTATTATTATTATTATTCGAATTATTGAGAGTCTATTTGAAAAATGCATAAATGGAGAAGATATACCATCAGATTGGAAAATAGGATATATTTCAACCATACATAAAAAAGGAAAAAGATGAATGCAAAAACCATAGGGGAATTACAGTCAATAGTACACTAAGTAGACTATATGGAAAGACAATCAAGTATTTCCTAGAAATTGAATACAAAGAGTTAGAACCAGAGGAACAGGCAGGATTTAGAGTGGGCAGATCAACAATAGACCACATTTACAGCATACGACAGATTATAGAAAAGAAAACAATCAGAGCACAACCCCTACATCTAGTATTTATAAATATAGAAAAAGCCTACGATAACATTCCTACATCAAAATTATGGAAAGTCTTAAAACTAAAAAAATAAATCCAACACTGATTGAAGCAATTCAAAAACTATATTCAGAATCATATGTGCAAGTAAAAATGGGAAAGTACTTGTCTAAAGGTTTTCAAACAAATAAAGGATTACGACAGGGATGCTGTATATCTCCAACATTATACAAGATTTATACTAAAAAAGCTATTGAAGAACGGAAAAAGAAATGTAAACCGATGGGAATAACACTAGATGATAATTCAACAATATATACACTCCAGTTTGCAGATGACCAATTGATATTGGCTCAAGAATTTGAAGATATAGAATACCTCACTAGAAAATTAATACAAGAATATAGTATATGGGGTTTAAAGATCAATATGGATAAATCTAGATATATGACAATAGGGGATCTTCCTCAAGATTTAATACTAGAAGAAAATTTAGGGACAATTAAATACACTGAAGAATATAAGTATTTGGGAATTAAAATTACTAAAGATGGAAAACAAGAAACAGAGATATGAAACAGGATCAATATAGGAAATTATACTATATCTGCCCTAAATGGAATAGTATGGGACAAACATATCTTCAAAGAAACAAAAAAAACTATTTTTAATACAATAATCAGAAGCATTATTACCTATGGAGCTGATGTGTGGGCTTTAAATGCACAAATGAAAAAAAAAAATTGCTCGCCACTGAAATGGACTACTGGAGACGTGCTGCAAGAATTTCCAGGAAGGATAAAATCAGAAATTCATATATAAAAGAAAAAATGCAGGTACAATATTCAATATTAGATTTTATAAAGAAGAAACAATTACGGACACATTATAAGAATGGAGGAAGGAAGACTACCTAAGATAATCATGGATTGGGAACCACAGGGAAGGAAAAAGAAGGGTAGACCAACTATTACGTGGATTCAGGGAATCAATTAATCTAAGAGGGAATGGGAAATAGAAGAAGATATATGGATGAACAGACAGGAATGGAAAAATGTGTTGAAACAAATTGTGTAGTTAACTGTGAACATGGGTAACGGAAAAATGTATATTCATTGTAAAAGCCGGAATAATAATAATAATAATAAATAATAATAATAATAATAAAATTATTATTATTATTATTATTATTATTATTATTATTATTATTATTATTATTATTATTATTATTATTATTATTATTATTATTATTATTATTATTATTATTAGTCGCAAACATTATTACATCATCTTGATTTGCTGCATATTTATTATTATTGTTATATAATTAATTAATCTGTTTTTAAATAACCGTTACTCTTCGATATTAAGCTACATGAGGTGCGTGTACTGTAACAGCAAACACCATCCATTGCCCTTTCTATTATTTGGAGCGTACCTGGTTTTTGAAATCAAGCCACTGACTTTCCTTTAGAAATGTACAACTCTTTCCATTTTAATTTTATTCCGCAGGAGAATGTGACTTAAGGTTCATTCTCTTGATTGAGCAGGATTACGTACGCGCCGGTGCTCTCTTTTTTCACTTGAGCATACGCAAACTAATGGAGACATTTTAAGTCCAAAACCCATGGACCGCCGCTACAGATACACACAGCTTTAATATTAAAGAAAAAAAACAGACTTTAACATTTCTTGTATAAATATTTATCACATTCCTAAATGTGTCCGCCCTTCTTCCTGACTCGCGAATCTGAAGTCGATACCCGACACGATATGAAATTTTATTTGTCAAATTTTCTATTAGCCTACAGGGTTAAGAGGAGTAATGGTGTACAATTTATATTATCTAGATCAGTGTGGCCCAACACGGGTCAGATTATTTATACAGCCCAAAGAGCTCACAATCATTTTTATAAACCGTATTAATTATTATTATTATTATTATTATTATTATTATTATTATTATTATTATTATTATTATTACAGTTAAATATATAACTTCAGTACGGTATTTAAATTTTAGTGTTTAATTAACAAACTCACTGGCACTATCGAACCCAAGTCCACAGTAGCGCGGACATAAGCTCTCCATTCATCCATATCCTGAGCTAATGCTTTCCAATCATTCCCTGTATAATCTACTTCCCTCAAATCATGGTTAATGTTATTCTCCAATCTCATTCTTGGTCTATCAACTGGGTGGTTTCCTTTTGCTTTTCTACAAGAATTTTCCATGTCCCTTTTTCAATTCCCCATTCGTGATACATGTCCTGCCCATCGCATTTTACGAGACTTAACTGTTCTTATTATAACTGGCCTCCAAAACTCATGTGGCTCACTGTTAAGTAGTCTTCTCTATTCGTCTGTCTGTTCATCTCTCTTTGGTCCAAACATTTTCTTAAGAACTTTATTTTCATGTAAGTACTCGCAATATTTTCTCCTCCTTAAAGTAAGAGTCCATGTTTTACTTACATCCATATAATATAACTGGGAGAATAATAGTTTATAAATTTTAAGTTTAACGTTTTTTTTAAAGAAGTTGGGACGATAAGTGAACCTGTAATGCACAATAGCATGCATTTCCAGAATTGAGCCTATGTTTAATTTCTTTGTTTATCTCATTCTTATTTTATAATTCGTATTAATTATTATTACAACTATTATTATTATTATTATTATTATTATTATAGTTAAATATATTATTTCAGTACCTAAAAGTTTACTGTTACACTGTCAAAATATGCCTACATTTGTAATAGGAAATTATATTTACAATTACCTTATATGTAATGTTTGAATTTTTAATACAATTTTCCATTGATTTAGTGAGAGCAATGAAGTGTTTATGACGAGAGTTAAAAAATTGAATTGTACCTGTTGGTAAGTGCCGTCGTCCTGAACTTTGCTAAAATATTGTATATAAAATTAACTGGAGCGCTTTCGGAAGTTATCTTCCATTTTCTGCAGGTTGAGCTTCTGCTACTCGTTGTTGTTGTGTACGGTGATGTATACTCCAACTGTTTGTAGCAGCAACTGACTTGTTCTTGACGATCTCGTATAATGGGTTTGACTGGGGTGTGTTCTCATTAAGTAGTGAGGCGTTGTTTACTTCCTTTATATTTTCAAGGTCTTCAAATATATTTATTCTAGCTGGAATGTTTTCTCGGTGGATTAAACTATATGAATTTTACTAGTAATGAAATGTGTGTCATTTAATCTGTATGTTAAAGCGCCTCGATTGGCTCAAGGTTGCTTGCAATCACAATTTTTATCCGTCTTACAGACTCTCAGAGGGCGAAAAAGTAAAGAATTTGATCTGAGTAAAAACTATCTAAATGTAGTTTGACTCAAAGAACAGAATTTTGCCAACTACAACTTGGTTAAATGTAACTTACAACAATTTAATTGAATGTGTCTTTTTTATTTATAATAATATTTTAGACTTTTTTTTTTCACTGTAATAATTTCTTGCTTTTTCTACGAATAGAGTCGGGGGTATACGAAATAGATGTTGAGGACCACAAATGGCTCGCGAACCTCCAGTTGAACTACACTGTTCTTATTATGAAGTAGATGCCTGGATTAAATTCAAAATCTCTCTGCAGTTCACCTTAATGTTTGTAGGGAAGTTATATCCCGGCTATGTTAAATTATATTTCTGAGAATTCATCTCTGAAACTAGGCTACTTGAGGTAGCCTACTGTGTTTTTTTTTTCATACTACGAAGAATTTGATATGTTTACATTATTAAAATTAATGCGGCAAACTCTTATAACAGTTCTCATACCCTTTAACATACACAAATTTCGTGAACTTACGAATTGAAATATAGCATGTGGCGAATCACTTTAACAAAAGATATGTGCTCTCCTCTCTCTCTCTCTCTCTCTCCTCTCTCCTCCTCATCTCCTCTCTCTCTCACCCTCCTCCTCTCTCTCACTCTCTCTCTCTCACCCTCGTCTCTCTCTCTCTCTCTCTCCCACACCCCTCTCTCTCTCTCTCCACGGCTCCCCCCCGGCAACCGCTTAACGCTCAAGACCCTCCAACCCTCTCATCTCTCTCTCGTCTCTCTCTCTCTCTATAACTCTATATATATAATTATATATATAAATATAATACACAACTAGCTAATACCTGACGTGCGCTGCTACGTCTAAATAAATGAAATATTAAAAGTTAATTAAATTGTATAGTATACGCTGAGACGAAACAAATATGGCGATTGCTAGTCAGTTTTTTTTTTTAAATTTCGGGTTTCGGGTAAATCTCCACTTCTAATTTCGAATTTCTGTGATTTTTTTATAATACCTACCTCGGTTTATTTTAGTAGGACGTGCTGAGTTTCGTTGTGAAACATCGAAAATTGCGACCGCTAGAGCGATTTTTAAATTTTCACTTCTGGTGAACTACTACACCTAATGGTTTTAGACAATCCAATTGTAAATCCAAACTATTCAGGGATCCACTCAAACACATCCAAGAAATAATTTCATCAAAATCGGTCCAGTCGTTTAGGAGTTCAGTGACATACACACGTACAGAATAAATAAATAAATAAATAAATATATATATATATATATATAATAATAATAATAATAAAGTCATTCTGCCCGAAGGCAGATGCTTCACTGCAATCACAGC
This sequence comes from Diploptera punctata, assembly GCA_030220185.1. Classification (NCBI taxonomy): domain Eukaryota; kingdom Metazoa; phylum Arthropoda; class Insecta; order Blattodea; family Blaberidae; genus Diploptera; species Diploptera punctata. The sequence goes on from JASPKZ010007226.1 coordinate 825,179, forward strand.
ATTTTCATGCTATGCTTGCAACTTTACTAGGGAATTGTAGGTGTGGTAGCTTCCCGTTGCTTTCCACACCAGTGAAGGATGATGATGATGATGATAATCATAAGGATGATTAAGATAATGATGGTCATATGATTTTGGGGACCGTTTGGGTCTTAAAGTTTTCCTGCCATTTGTCTTATAGGTGAGGAAAACCCCCGATAAAAACCTCACACAGAAAAACTGCCCCGATCGAGGATCGAACACGGGCCCACTGCGTGATAAGGCAGCACGCTACCTCGAGACCACAGCAATGGATGGATAATATATATATATATATATATATAAGCTATCCCGAAGCAGTGATTTTAGACCCGTTACCATTAAATAGGCGTTGCTTACCTTTAAAACCTGTTCACCACACGTTACTATAAATAGAACCTTTCAATATACAGAAAACAGCTATCATGCCTCACATATCTCTTGGCAGCATTGCATCCTAAGGAAAAAAATTGAATGTCGCGCGGAACCAGTAATTGTTTGATGTCGAGATAATTTTTTTATAATTTGAGCTTATATTTAACAAGATAATTGGTCATTATAATATTTCTGTTAAAACATACTGATATCTCCTTTCTTTCGACTTATTTAGAGTAATTTGATAAATTTCTCAATTATCACTCTATATTTGATATGATGGCCCTGAACTGAGCATCATAATAGCACACCTGATGTCTTAGTTACAAAATGTAGTTAATTTAATTGAAGTTAAGTAATTAAACGTAGTATAAAATAAAATAGAGTATGATACGAGGATGAGAGAATTTTGAATATTCGTTTAAAATGTATGCCACCATCGATGTGGGAATGAAAATTTCAACTCGTATGTAAAACACTGCATTTCTCCTAGTATTGTACTGTAAAAGCCCCTTATTCGCGGGGAATACGTTCCGCAAATATGCCGCGATTAGGGAAACAGCGAATATGGGATGGTAATTTGTATTGGTATAGAGGGGATACGTTCCAAGGTTCTAAAATAAAATAAAAATCATCAAAATAAAATCAACTAATGACAAGGTAGACAAGGCCTTAAGGCCTTAACTCTGCCAGGTAAAATAAAGCTATTATTATTAAAGCTAATGAGAGATTTTGAACAATTTCTATTAATTATTACAGCTAGGCTTAAGCAAGGGCTTAAAGAAGTTTTTTCTTTCTTTCTGTTTTATCGCTTTTAAAAGGCCTATCAATTCAGATCGATATTCAGCTGTCAATTCAGCGATACAATTCCTTATTTGGTCTTCTAATTTCTTGATGAATCGTACAGTTGATTCATTAACCTTGAAACGGCGTGATAACACTGTATATGCAAACAACTCGCAACACGTAAGGTCAAGCATTTCTGTTTTTACTTTAAGCGGCGACACTACTGTTTGCGCTTCGGAACTAATTTTCTTTAATTTTACTCGGCATTATAGATTGGCTACAAAGCAGAAGAGACACGTGTTATTCAATCAAAATTATTGCAACGAATGACAAGTTGAAACAATAAAACACCGATCGTAGCGCGGGCGGCATTTATAAACGGACATAGCGGCGCGTGAAATACGACAGTGGTAGCTTTTAACAACGGACTTTAGGCTTAGTGACAATAAGGTTTGTTTTTCTTTGACATTTATTTGCCTAATTGGTTCGAATCGCTCTTTGAAAAAGTCACCTTGGCACGTGCCTGCAGTAAAAAAAAAAAAGTTGCCGATGCGTTAATAAAGGTTAACTACTCCTACTAATATTCCAACTGGATCTGCGAATAATGAAATTTTTAGCCGCGAATACAGAATGTGTCGCAATTTTAACCCGCGAATACTGAAAATGCGAATAAGGAACTTTTACAGTACTATATTATACTCCTCCATGGTGCGACTAGCCTATAAGGCCCTAGCTATACCAGCCAGCTGCTTGTCTCACAAACTCATGTCTTAATCGCATAGACGTTCATCTAACCAGTATAGGGGTGACATGTGGTAAGTCTGTCGGTCACCCAGCGGATATATCTGGTTTTGTCAGCCTGGAGTCGCTACTTATTGTAGCTACCCAAATTCCTAAGATTCTGGTTGTACATCGGTCCCATACTGGCCAAATTTCCATGAGAAAATTTCTTCTCCCATGGAGACTAGAATCAGGGCAAGTTAGTTCTATGCAAAGGCAGAATGTCTTAACCATTCGGCTACGGCGCGGGACATTGTAATATATTATTCCAGTTATAGGCATATTTTATCTGGACTTTAGGTAGACAACAAGCAAAAAAATTATTGGCAACAGAGGTGGATTTTTGGCGAAGGACATCAAGAAAATCAAGAAAGGAGAAATTTCGGAACCAGAAAATTAGAGAAATCAGGAATGTTCAACATGATATTATAGAAGTAATAGAAGAACGAAGATTGAAAAGGCGTGGACATCTGAAGAGGATGCAGAATAATAGAATCCCAAGTATGATGCTGGATTGGAACGCTAAAGGCAAGAGGAGGAGGGGGAAACATTGGGAACAGTGGATGGATGAAGTGAGAAGAAACATGATCAGCAGAGACTTCAAAGAAGGTGCTGAGAATAGAAATCTGTGGCGGAGCAAAATGCATTTGGGCTGAAGAATAATTATTGTAATAGGCCTATAGAGAAAATCCTTAATAATATATATATTTCATACTTTCAACTTTGGAGTATATATTTTCCCCATTTCCTTACTGTTGTTCCCGAATGCAGAAAAAAAAAGTCAGCCGCTTTGCCAGTCCTGCACGGCCTCTTTTTACTCAAGAATACATTTGACTTCCATTAGAGGCTAAGTCGAGCCTAGTCTCACCAGATTAGGAAAGTTCCCGGCTTGTAGTGTTTATGATGAAATGGATACTGGGAAATGAAATAGAGAGAGAGAGAGAGAGAGAGAAGAGAGAGAGAGAGAGAGAAAAGAGAGAGAGAAAAAAAGAGAGAGAAAAAAGATAGAGAAAAAGGATAGAGACAAAGAGAGAGAGAGAGAAAGAGAAGAGAAACAGAATCATAGCAACCTTCCTATCTCCCTCTCCCTCTCTCTCTTTCCCTCCCTCTCTCTCTTTCCCCTCCCCTCTCTTCTCTCTGCTCGCTCTTTTCCCTCCACTCTCTCTCCCTCTCTTGCTCTCCTCCCTCTCTCCCTCTCTCCCTCCCCTCTCTCCCTCCTCCTCCCCCTCTCCTCTCTCTCTCTCTCCCCTCTCTCTCCCCCTCTCTCCCTCTCTCTCTCCTCTCTCTGCTACCCCTCTCTCGTCTCCCTCTCTCTCGCTCTCTCCCTCTCCCCTCCCCCTCCTCTCCCCTCTCTCTCCTCCCCTCTCTCTACCTCGCTCTCTCTCTCTCTCCCTCTCCCTCTCCCTCTCTCTCCCTCTCTCTCTCTCCCTGCTCTACTCTCTCGCTTCTCTCTCCTCCGCTGAGCTTCTGAGAGATCAAAAGCTTACGTTTTGTGTTTGTCACACCGGGTTTTGAACCCGTAACCTCGCGAATACAAATTTCAAACACTTGAGCCAACTCGCTCGGTCAAGAAGAGGTCGCTGACTAAAAATGGCTGTTGGAAAATAGCAGAATATTGTGTTGTAATTGCAATTTACAGTGTAACATTGTTTGCAAAACATCATTTCCTAATGTTTTGAAACACATTCATGAGACGCACTAGTGTGAATCGAGCTGGACAAAAATGGATATATATCACTTTGCTAGGCAACAGGTGAAAAAACTGTCGTAGAGAATGGATGGACGCTTTGGCTGTCTAGCCATGCAAAGAGCCCAAGCGAGTCCATTTCCGAGCAGTGATACCGATCTATAGCTTCTGTCGAGAATAATTCTACTGTTATAGTCTATTATATACCAGTTTCAAACTATCAAGTTTTATAGTTTTCTCAAATGTCCGCCAATAAAAACTCATTGTAATCACGTGATAAAGACTGAGTTTTTTTTTACAAACATCCAGCCTAATAAACTCATCTAATACAGAAACGATTTACTAAAGAAACGACTATCTTAGCGTGCACTAAATGAATCATTTAAAATAAATATAGCCGATTATGGTCCAGATTTCTGATTACTGGGGGGCGATTTCCTTTGACACACCATAGGCCTATGTTTTTAAATCTTTCTTTTGAGTTTCGAGTAAGTAAATAAAATTTATATGGGTCTTTGATGAAAATTTTGTAATTTTTATTATGTCTTAAAAATCACACTTCTCATGTGTTTAGATTTTTGGTCATACATGTTTTAATTTCTGTCTCTATCTACAATGATATAACAACCCAAAGTTGGGCCTAAGTCTTTCATTTGTTAGGAGTTACTAGACCAAATTAGTTTAGTTACGCTTATTTCCCTGAAGATGTCATGAATAGCATGCGGTCAACATACCGATCCATCTAGTAGACAACTAGGGTAATAATAGGATGAAGAAGGTCGGTAAATTTTGCTTAGAGCCCTCTTTATTCAGGCTTATGGTTCATTATGAGCCAGAAAATCTTCAGATTCACGACCCACGGTTTAAAGTCGCTCTCGGAGGATTTATTCCTAGGATAGGCCTATTTCCATCCTAAAAAATTAATCGACCCTGACCGGATTTAAAACCGCGATCCTCGGGACAAGAGGCAAGAAACAGAACCACTAGACCACCGTGGCCGAAATATAATTTTTAATATTAAAGTTACATTTTGGGGAGTTTTACGAGACGTCAGCACAGTTTAAATAACCATAATTTATGTAAGTCGCTGGTTTCATTGGTCACTTGTTGGCAGGTCGCTTTGCTCTTTTTAGCTCATTGAAAGGTCGGACCGTTACAACCCCCACTTCGAAGTTATAACATGTACATGAATTAACAATTAGTATTAAATGTTTAGTCCATTAATTAAATTATAAGGTCATATTAACTGTCAAATTTTTGGGTCATACATGCATACGTATCATCTTATCTTTAGGTCATACAATCCAATATTTACTAATTACCATAATTGAACAGCCGCTCAGTACAAGGTTGTATCCTATTTTTACACGCTTAATATTAGCTTGACCTGTATCTATTTATGTAATGGAATCTCTCAACGCGATTTTCACCCACTTAAAATTATTGGATCGACTTGAAACATTGTTTACTTGTAAAGGATCAATGACAATACAATAATTTCATAATTGTTTTCTAAAATCCTGGCCAGAATCATCAGAAAATAAAAAAAAAAAGTGTCTGTGTGATTATGTAACGGAATCTTTCAACACGATTTTCACCCACTTAAAATCATTGGATCCACTTGAAACATTGTATACTTATAAATGACTAATAACAATACAATCATTTCATATCGTTTTTTCCAAAATCCTGATCAGAATCATCAGAAAATTAAAAAAAAAGTGTATGTGTAATTATGTAACGGAATTTTTCAACATGATTTTCACCCACTTTAAATCATTGGATCGACTTGAAACATTGTATAATTTACTTGTAAAGGATCAATGACAATACAATAATGTCATAATCTATTTTTTCTAAAATCCTGCCCAGGATCATTAGAAAATTAAAAAAAAAGTGTTTGTGTAACGGAATCTTTCAACACGGTTTTCACCCACTTAAAATAATTGGATCGACTTGAAACTTTGTATACTTGTAAAGGACCAATGACAATACAATAATTTCATAAATGTTTCTAAAATCCTGGCCAGAATCAGCAGAAAATCAAAATAATAAAAACCAGTATAATATGTTGCGGACTTATCAACTTCTTACTCAATCGTTGTAAGAGCTCAGTTGGTAGAGCAGTGGACTGTAGTGGTACATAATTTACGTAATCCATAGGTCGCTGATTCAAATCCGGCCCGGAGGTTTTTTAGCAGAGTATTACTTTTAGCTCATACTACAATAGTATCGAATTTAAAGATTTAAAGATATTTACATTTTTATCTTATTCTGTAAAATATTAAAACTAAAAAATAAAAAAATAAATAATAGTTTAAAAAACTAAAACAACACGTTTTATTAGAAAACCAAACTAAAAAATGAAAAATAATTTTAATTTCCAACACGCTTGGGATACAATTAAAGTGCTCAAAAAAAAATCATCTCCAACACATCTAGAATAAAACTGGAGTTATCTATAAAAAATAATTTTACCATTAAAAGCGTAATTAATTAATATATTTTATATATTTGATAATAAACAGATGTTGGTAAAAGTAAAGTATCCAAGAAGAAAACGTAAAAACTATAAAAAGCACCCCAAGCTTTTGATGGTAAAATTATTTCTTTTGTAGATAACTCTAGTTTTATTCTAGATATGGTGGAGATACATTTTTTGTTGACCACTTTAATATTATCCCAAGCGTGTTGGAAATTAAAATTATTTTTCATTTTTTATTTCGTTTTTCTAATAAAGCGTGCTGTTTTAGTTTTTAATACTATTATTTATTATATTGGGTTTCACATGGGAAATGCTTATAAGGCTTTCACGACCGGTGTATTGTTTCGTAAGTTGGTCTTCTGGGCTGATTGGCCGTGGTCCAGTTTTATTTAAACTCGACGTTTCTTCTATTTCTGCGGTAGACATCTTCAGGAGATTCGAGTTTGTATGAAATTGGATTACGGCCAAACAGCCCGGAAGGCCAACTTAAAGAGTCAAATACTTATTAATTGCACGTGTAAAAATCAATGGCAACTTTCAAAATGTATATTCTATCATTGTGCTAACATTATCAGTGCTATTAAGTCTAGGAGAAGAAGTGGGCAAATCGTATAGCTCAAATAAATGACAGTAAAAATGTATATTCTATCACTGTTCTAACATTATCAGTGCTATTAAGTCTAGGAGAAGAAGTGGGCAAATCGTACAGCTCAAATAAATGACAATAAAAATGCTTTCAAAAAATTTTATAAGGAATCCCTTGTGTTAAAGTCCATTAAATACAACTTGGGCGTAGATCGGCGGATAATATTTAGATGAACTAGGTACAGTTGGCTGATATTGGAGATCAGTAGAGGACACATAATGCGTCATTTGACCTACTAATTCCATAAGCTTTTGAGTTATATACATATGTATGTATGTGTGATACGTATGTATGTATTGTGATGCACTGTCAGGACATATTTTGAAATTAGTGGACGGTGGGAATTAAGTCTCGCCTAATATGGTAAAAGAGAATTTGTGACCTGGAGGCTCATAAGTCAGTGGGACCAGCTGAGAACTTCCAGACGCGTCTATGATTCGCTTTCTGGAATGATCGACCTGTCGGAGTTTCTTTTCGAGAGAGATCAAATCTGGGCTTCCAGATTATTCGTTCCTTGCTTATAAAGATATGCGAGTGGTCTGACGAGTCAGTCGTATGACAGGAGACGACCAATGAATGTGATCTGAATAATGAAGGAAGTATTGTAAGTAAAGACTTCTGCTAATATGAAGAAAATACTATGATATAGACTGTATTTATAGAAGACACAGAGTACCAAAATAATATTTGCTTGTAAAATGATTAATTGTGCATGAAATAAAGAATATATGAAATATTATGAAATCTGGTGCTAAATTAAATTAAACATAGTTGACACCTGCACCCACACAGCCGCCTTGTCTCTGGTCCCGAGGGTCGCGAGGTCAAACCGGGACGAGTTCGATGGATTTTTAGGGTGGAAAAATCCAAGGAGCTTTAAGCCGCGGGTCCCGAGTCTGAAGATTTTCAGGGTCTTAAAAGATCCTAAAACTTGAAAAAACTCATTTAGTCAGTATGTTGACCGCATACCATTAATGACATCTATGGGCAAATAATCTAACTAAATTAACATAGTCTAGTAACTCGTAACAAATGCGAGGCTATGACTCAACATTTGACTATGCCATTATTGATAGATAGATTGACCCACACAACTGCAAATAACGACATTACGTGTGTGTGTGAGAGAGAGAGAGAAATAGATAGATAGAGAGAGAGAGAGAGAGAGAAAGAGAGAGAAATATGTCAGACTATATTAATAGTTTTAATATTTTATATACTTTTATCATAGGTTTTGAATATATCATCTTTAAATACAAAAATATGCTCCACTTTTAAAAATTTTATGAATTTTTACGTTTACAAAGCAATGAGACTAATGTAATGGAATGCAGTTGTAAATTCCACTGGAATATCTGACTGATACCATAACAATTTAAATAATGAATAGGCAACTGTTATAAAACTCAATAAAAACAAAGTAAATACCGTTGTTATACATCTGTAGGTTTTAATGCTTCAAACTTTTCTCCCAGTCCTATCTTCCATTAGTAGTTATGTCTATGTGCAAGCTATTTTACATTAACAACTACGTTTAAACTAATCAAGAGATTACAGACACAGCTAATAATCAATTTAATTTAATTTGTTGCAGCCATCAATACAGAGAGTAATGTTCTTATTCTTCATCGAAGTTTAAATTCCCATTTTATAGTACTTTTACGTGCCCACGCCATCCGTTCTTTAAAGTAGCACGACTTGTCGGAAGAGGAATTTAAACATTGGAACACAAAAACGTTTTGAACGCAAGGGCATGGAGAGGCTCTCTGGATAAGTGAGCAGCTCAGAGGCAAGGCCACCTCCGAGGCAACATGAACATTTAAGACAAAACACACCATTAACTCACACATCCATACTTCTTCTTCTTCTTCTTCCTTTCATGTGATAGACCTAGTGGTCTGTTACGGTCTCAATCTAACGTTTGAAGGGTCTGCAAAGATCTCTTGCCTGGTGTCTGGTAATTTAAGATCTGACGTGGTATTCTTGTTCTGCTCATTCTTCGTACGTGAGATTTCCAGTTGTTTCTGTACTTTTGTACATATTCCATGACTGATTCTGTGGGTAATTCTTTGAGAATCTCAGAATTCCTTTTATGGTCTGTTCTTGAGTAGCCCGCAGTACGTCTCATAAATTTAATTTCTGCCACAGTTAGTCTTTGTTCATTTACACTGCGAATTGTCCAGGCCTCACTGCCGTAACATAATATAGGTCATCCATACTAAACAAGGCAAATATGATATGGATGATGATTATGGTGGGCAGATTACGTTCGAGACCATTTGGCCTTAATTTTTTTTTGGCATTTATCTTCAACGTGAGGAAAACTCCAAAAAAAAAACTCAAATTAGGTAACTTTACCCAACCGGGGATCGAACCTGTGTCCGCTGCGTACGAGGGATCAACGATACTGGAGGAGGGTTATTGTTGGGCAAAGAGGTAAAGATTGGATTTAGTGACACTAGGAATACTGAAGGAGTTCTCCATGTGTGAGAACTTAGGTTGCTCAGGTTGGTAATCGGTAGAGTTGAGGTTCTTATCTCGGGATTCCACGAGGACTTCGTCGGGCGGAATTAATGTGCAAAGGAGGTCTGGTAAAAGTAGTTTATTCTTAACTTTTATACACTGCAAGTAATTGTCTATATGAAGTGGCTTTATTCAACTTTTAGAACGAAGTGTTTTTGAGAAGTGTCTTGATGTAATTTTTATACGAGAAGTGTATTGATGTAATTTTATACGAGAAGTGCCTTGATGTAATTTTATACGAGAAGTGACGAGGAGAAGCCTCTCTCGCCTATAGGTAAATTAGTTACTCCCACTACCTCGATCACGTGGACCTAAGGTCAGTGCTTAGGCACATATAACGAAACATATAATTGGTTAATGCGCCCTCCTATTTTGATCCCGGGGGTGTTACAAATTTATTATTGGCGATTTACGCCTTCAGAGGTTGGACCTTTTTTCCCGTGCTGGCTTCACGTACAGTCGGGTCACAAACATTAGCTAGGCTTGGGTAATTTTCTTAGGCTTGGGTTTTTTCCTAGGCTTGCGACGCTAGAAACTTGCCATATTCCCACACTTTTTTGCTAACGTAGTTTGTGTCAGGGTAAAACCCCCGCTTGTACATTTAGCTAATGGGTTATGGTTATCACGATAAATCAGTTAACTGGAGGCTTAGAAGATATTTCTACTCAATCTGTCTAGCAAAGGATTTTGTCATTAGTAAGTTATTATGATGTGTCAGCCACTTCCGTCTTAACAAAAGAAAGGGTTACATTACCTGAGTTGTCAGTCCTCTTTAATAACTAATAATTTAATTACATTGATGCTGACTTCTTTGGATCATTTTATATGGCCTTTGCTCCTACATAATCAGGTTCCACTCGCTTCCCTGATCAATTTGAATATAAATATGACCTAAGTCCAGTAACTGCTTCATTAAATGATATTATAATTTTATCTGATTATTATTACCGATATGGATTTATTTATAGATTTACACAGGAGGCTGTGTGACTAACTTGCCACAATACCCAATGAACTATGGACATAATCAAATACAAAAATTAAAATCAGCATATTGGGTTTATTTTCCAATTTTGTTGGTTTACGGAATATATCTTTATTTTATCAATTAAATCGTATGCATTTAGATTCAATCCGATGAAAGATTAAATTGCAGCGGGTAGAGGAATTTCATATTATTGAGTTCAAGGTAAATCTCCACTCTTAATGCCTGCTATTAATGGTTTACAATATATGTCCTTCATTATAAAATGTTTGAGAAGATTATCGAAAATGGACAACATCCCATGTCAGGAAATAATAAAAAAGATTGATGCAGAAGTAAAAATCATTGAACGAATTGAATAATGATTATTAAGATGCTTTCCACATACTATGAAAATGAGGTAGAATAGATGACAGAAAAGAGATAGGAAAACTAATATCTAAGTAAAATGAAAATGCTTTGAGTTGGATAAGAACCAGAGGACTGAATTTGGAAGTCGCTCTGAACAGAGGTACGAGTAAGTATAGAGACTAGCAGTGGAAAAGCAGCCACAACTTCGGAACTCTTAACTATCTATAATTTCATAATGTTCTTGATTCATTTTGCTATTAATGATAGTGGTATTATGGGGTATTGTATGCATTTATAAAGGGTTAACGTAGTAACTTGGAACATATTTTAGTGTTTTAAATTATATTTTACGTGCCTATAACTATATCTTGTGCTTATCTAAATAGGTTTAAGTAGGCCTAAATCCAGCATGGAATCACCCTTGATCCACATAGAAATGTACAGGTATAAACGGAAAAAATATATAGGCCTAGGCCTATTTTTATACCCTAAAATCCGAGGTTTAGCAATAATGAATACTAACTCACTGGCATTATCGAACACATTAGTTCATGGCCGTGCGGACATAAGCTCTTCATGCATCCCTATCCTGAGGTAATATTTTCGAATCAGCTACTTCCCTTAAATCATGGTTAATGCTATTCTCTCACCTCATTTTTTAGTTCTCCAACTGGATGTTTTTCCTCTGGGTGTTCTTACAATAAGTTTCCATGTCTCTTTTTCATTCCTCATTCGTGCCATATGTCCTGTCCATCGCAATTTACGAGACTTAACTGTTCTTTTTATATCTGGTTTCCCCATAAAGAGTCCCGCGCCGTAGCTGAATGGTTAAGGCAAGAACTTTTCTGATTGAATTTCGACCAGTATGACACCAGTGCCCACCTAGCATCGTGAGGCAATTGGGTAGCTGCAATTAGTAGCGACTCCAGGTTGAGAAGACCAGCTATAACGGCTGAGGGACCCGACATGCTGACCACATGTCACCTCTACACTGGCTAGATGATAGTCTACCACTGTGATTAACACATGTAGATGTGAGGCCAGCAGCCGGCTGTTAGGCCAAGGGCCTTCTAGGCCTGTTGCGCTTAGAGTTTTTTTTTTTCCTCCACAAAGATCATGTAGCTCACTGTTATGTAGTTTTACACATTCGCCTGTCTGTACACCTCTGTTTGAACCAAAAATTGTCCTATGAACTTTATTATCTAATCCCCGTAATCGTTTCTCCTTCCGTAAAGTAAGAGTCCACTTTCGCATCCATATAATGTAACTGGGAGAAAAACAGTTTTTTATATTTTCAATTTATCGTTATTTGAGAGAAGTTGAGACGACAAGAGTCCCCGTAATGCATAATAGCTTTCATTTCCAGAGCTGAGCTTTAAGAACAAATCTAATATTACAGGGCCTAGATATTTTTAGGTGTTTACGTTTTACAGTTGTAAAGTAGTCGTTGAAAGTTTTCCTCTTTCACAATGAAATAATAGGTTTTTCGACCAAAAATATCGTCCTGGCCAACTTTCCTTATCTGGACATAATAAATAATTCTCTGACGGTCACCCAAAATGTAAAGTTTTTACAGGAAAAATATTTATTTTCAGAAAATGTATTTTTTAAATGAAAAGTTTTGAAATAAGTTTTTTTGTTGATAAAATGGTGTGTGGCGGAAGAGGGCAGGCAGGGTGACACGACGGTGTCAAGTGTTCAGCGGCCTGTGACTGGCAACATGTCAGATTTCTTCACGTCCTAGTCGGTCGGCATCACTTGACCACAGCAGCTGCAGAAATCTCATATTACGCTACATGGAAACTGTATAACACTTTCTATTACTCCTGAGGAATTTTCAATTCCGCTTAGGATTCTCCCAAGTTGACACATTGTCGTACTTTGACCTCGGAAACATCCTTCACAGCGACATTCTCAGTGCTAAGTACTAAACATAAAAACTGCTATATTCGCATTGCCAACTATAAAAGAAACATGTCATTTTACACTAGACGCCGGATTTCCTATGCATTTGCATATTCATTTCCAGGACATGAACTTAGAAGCTTATGTATTATTTTAAAGAATCTTAAATTTTTGAGTATGTAAAACATGGTTTTCAGGTGAATATAATAACATATTTTCCCCATATTCATAAATTCGATATTTTTTAAAATTATATTTTGCATTTAATTATATATATATTTACTAAAGGCCAACACGCACACACTATTGAGTAACACTAAGAAATTGGGACTGGAAGTAAATATCAATAAAACTAAATATATGGTCACACGTAGAAATTCAGTATATAATGGAAATGGGCAGCTAAGGACAAATGAGGGAAATTTTGAGGAAGTGGCTGAATTCAAATACCTAGGAACAATAATCACAAATAGGAATGAGATGCACAAAGAAATTAAACATAGGCTCAATTCTGGAAATGCGTGCTATTATGCATTACAGAGACTTTTGATGTCCCAACTCCTTTCAAAAAACGTTAAGCTGAAAATATATAAAACTATTATTCTTCCAGTTATATTATATGGGTGCGAAACATGGACTCTTACTTTAAGGGAGGAAAGGAGATTGCGAGTATTTGAGAATAAGTTCTTAGGAAATTTTTGGACCAAAGAGAGATGAAGAGTCAGGTGAATGGAGAAGACTACATAACAATGAACTACATGGTCTTTATAGGAAGCCAGATATAATAAGAACAGTTAAGTCTCGTAGATTGCGATGGGCAGGACATGTTGCACGTATGGGGAATGAAATACGTGCCTGGAAACTTCTTGTAGGAAAGCCAGAAGGAAAACGCCCGGTTGGTAGACCAAGAATGAGGTGGGAGAACAACATTAACTATGATTTGAGGGAAGTAGATTATACAGGGAATGATTGGAAAGCATTAGCTCAGGAGAGGGATGTATGGAGAGCTTATGTCCGCGCGGCCATGAACCTACGGGTTCGATAGTGCCAGTGAGTAAGTAAGTAAGTATTATATATATATTTATTAAGCTTGATGGAGTTATATTGTGTGGCTCTTAAATGTACGTCGCCGTGGCGTAGTCGGTAGAATCCCTACCTTCCACTCCGGCGACCCGGGTTCGATTCCTGACGGGGTAGGGGATTTTAAATCTCCACAGGTAAAACAAAAAGGGGAAAAAAGGTAAAACAAAAAAAGGAAAAACAGTATAAACGAAACAAAAAAAAAAAAAGGGACTCACCAGGATAAACAAATGTTACAATAAAATATACAAATTACAGAAAGTTTAGATACAAAACGATAGCGACCAAGAACCTACGAGTTTGATAGTGCCAGTGAATTAGTTATAAAATATTTTGTCAAACTGAACAATATAAATGTAAGATCTATATTCTCCATTCGTGCCACATATCCTGCCCAGAAGGAAAACGCCCTAGTCGTAGACCAAGGATGAGGTGGAAAAATAATATAGAATAACCACGATTTGTGGGAACTATATTTTACAGGGATGATTGAAAACATTAGCTTAAGATAGGGATATTTGGAGAGCTTATATCCGCGCGACCATAACACAACAAGTTTATGATAATTAACTGGGAAATAATTTTGAGGTATGGCACCTTTCCAAAAATATAGCTGTTTTCATACCAATAGTTTAATCATTTATTACCCATCATATCATCGGGGTAACGTAACTCCGCCTTCCAGGTGCCCCAACCTAAGAAATGGATTACAGTTCCGCCAATGCCAGGAGAGAAAACCAGAAATATCACAAAAGATAACCTGGTGGCAGTAGGCAAAAAAATATGTTTTATATCACTTATATTTAGTGAACATATTTAAGTAGTAATAAATATTTAGTAATTTATTATCAAAATGTAAAATATTATAATCCTGGTATAATTATTAGGGCATGATCATGAAAATAAATTAGTTGTTCTATAATAGGAGATGCCCTGTCAAATCTAATTGTGACCTATATTGTTACAATAGATTTTATAATGTAAGGCAATCTATGGACGAAAGAAGAGAAGAGCGAAGATTAACTGCGGGAAATTCTAACCTTGAAGTTGATGCAGAGAATAACTTGAGTCGTGCAACTGGCAGGTCTTGAATCGAAGCTAAAATGTTGTATAGCTTGTAATAACTGACCTACAATCAATAAACTCAAGACAATTAACTGCTATTGTTCACAAACTTTACAATCATATCAAGAGTTGAGCAAAACTTAAAGATACACGAAGTAACTTCAGAAATGAATTTCTTTCATGTTTTATTTGAAAACTTCTATTGATGAACTCTCTGGAAAACAAAGAGCAGAGAAGAAAACAATTTTATTGCTCTGAACAATTTATAGATTAAAATCTGATGAAAAGGAAACTAATTATTTAAAGATAATGACTTCATTCAAAATATGTTGTAGGCATATTTATTTACTGCATGTTATTGTGCATTAGTCCACCGCTGTGGTCTCGAGGTATCGTGATGCCTTGTGACGCAGCGGGCCCGGGTTCGATTCCCGGTTGGGACAGGCTCCTCGGTGAGGTTTCTTTCGGGGTTTTTCCTCACCTGTAAGACAACTGTCAGGAAGCTTAGGTGCCAACGGTTCCCGAAAATCGTCCGACCATCATCTTCATCATCCTTCACCGGTGTGGAAAGCAACGGGAAGCTATCACACCTATAATTCCCTAGTAAAGTTGCAAAGCATAGCATGTCCTTGGGCAGGAATACTATGGATGGATTATGCATTACATGGACTCTTTCCGTCCCAACTTCTCTCAAAAAAGTTATATTAAAAATACGTAACACTGTTAGTCTCCCAGTTATAATATATGGTTGCGAACTTTAGGGGAGCAGAAAAAATTATCAGTATTTGAGAATAAAGTTCTTAGGAAAAATTTTGGACCAAAGGGAGATGAACAGACAGGCGAATGGAGAAGACTACATAACAGTGACTATCTGATTTTTATAGGAAAGCAGATACAAAAGAAGATTTAAGCCTCGTAGACTTCGATGAGCAGTACATGTGGCACAAATGGCAAAAACTCTGACCTGGTTCCGATTTGTCCACCACGAACCCTACATGGGGTGACCGAGACGCGAATTCGAAACCTTGGTGTGGAGGGCGAATGTCTAACCACTTGAGCCACAAAGTCGATAATATTTGTGTGATAGTGGTAAGTAAAGAATCAAGTTGACTTGCCTTTTCGTTTCCAAGAATCTGCAAATTAGTTTGTGGTGCAATGAGTTTCTAGGATTCTCTGTTGGCAGATGCGCACGGAACGGTTGGTTTTAGCAATTGACTGAAATCAGATAGTATCACAGCATTTTCAAACTTTTCTGCATGGAAATTGAGTGCGGTTAAGGCTATTTTCATCTCTTCGATCTTCCCACCATAGGATAACAGATGTTATCCTATCAGCACATAGAAAAAGAAAGAGTTTGCAATGTGTGTCAAAATATTGCGTATTAGATTGAAAAATCTTCATAATCTTATTTTATTATTATTGTTGTTGTAAAGATAATATCACCCGAAACTATAGCCTGTGTACCTTACATTGGTTTCATATCCATTTTTTTTTACTTAGTTATAAGACCGAAGCAATATCGATGAATCTACAAGTTTGACAAGGAAATAAATACATTTTAATTTTAGGCAACAGAGGATATTTCGGACTTAAGTGAAAATAAAGCGGTATTAATATAAATAATTAAATAAGTTATAATAATTTCATAATATAATATAGGTCTAATTTAACTCTCGATACTTTAACCTTGAAATTAAAATCCGAGTATTCAAAATATTTTTGAAGCTCTGAAAATTGGAACATAGGCCTACTGCAAAAAACAAAATAATAAAATTAGTATTATTAAAATAAAGAAAAAACTTTAATAGTTGAAAGAATAATATATAGGACTATATGAGAATTTTTGGCGCCATATATGAAGAGTACAGGTGGAGAAAAAAGTTAATCATTTTTCCACGAAACACAGAAAAGGCACTTTTAATTATATAACGTACTTGCTTCTTTACTTACATCCCAAACTTTAAGGGTAAATAACTCCAGTATTAAATTGTCTTTTTTATTTTTGAGTCTTCATGAAGATAGTAACGACAACGCGGTTAGATTAGTCACATTTGCCATATCGAAGAATCTCATTGTTAAGAGCACAACATTTCAGCATAAGGATATTCATAAATACACCTGGACGTCACCAGATGGAGAAACTCGGAACCAGATAGATCATGTATTAGTGGATAAACGCTGGCACAGTAGCATCATCGATGTTAAATCAGTTAGAGGGAAAGACTGCAATTCGGATCATCATCTGGTCAGAGTGAAAATCAGACAACGGCTATCGCTTATGAGAGGAACAAACGCTAAAGATGACTCGGTAAAATTTGAATTAAAAAACTTGAAAAATGATGAAATGCGGCAAGAATACCAAATCAACATTGCTAATAGATTTGAAGTACTGGAATCTTCCGATGAAAATGTGGCAAACGAAGAAGAAACTGATATAAATAAAGAATGGGAGGCTATAAGAGATACTATTAAATTGTCAGCATCAGAAAGCATTGGTTGTTTAAAAAAGAGGCAAAACAAGAAATGGTTTGATGAGGAATGTGCCGACTTTGTAAAGAAAAGAAAGCTAGCAAAAATGAAATGGTTACACGAGCCAAATGAGGTAAATTTAGAGCAATTGGGTAGTAATAGACGGGAAACCACCAAGCTACTAAAGAGTAAAAAGAGGGAATATTTGAGAGAGAAGATTAATGATCTTGAAATGAATGCAAAAAATAAAAAATAGGAACATTAGAGAATTATATCAGGGAATTAGTATAGAGAAGAAAGGGTTTCAGGCTAGAACAAACATAATTCGGAATGAAAATGGGGATATGATTGCAGATTCCAGGAGTATATCAAATAGATGGAAAAGTTATTTTAATCAGCTACTAAATGTACATACAGAACAGGACATTGAGGAGGATAATTTACAGACAGCAGAAATGCTAGTCGCAGAACCAAATGCATTAGAGGTTGAAATGGCGATTGAAAAATTGAAGATGTATAAAGCATCAGGTTCAGATGAGATCCCAGCAGAACTGATAAAATCAGGGGGAGAAAATTGATGGACAAGATACGCTGGTTGCTTAGTATGATTTGGGAAAAAGAAGCTGTACCAGATGAATGGAAAGAATCAATTATCGTACCAATTTATAAGAAAGGAGATAAAACTGATAGCAACAACTACAGACGCATCTCATTACTTTCAACTTCGTATAACATTCTAACAAATATATTAGTCAGCAGACTTACTCCCTATATTGATGACATTCTAGGAGATCATCAATGTGCATTTAGAAGAAACAGGTCTACAACAGATCAAATTTTTAGTATAAGACAGATTTTAGAAAAGAAATGGGAATATAAGGGTACTGTACATCAACTGTATGTAGACTTCAAAAAAGCATATGATTCAATTAAGAGGGAGAAGTTATATAGTGTCCCGCGCCGTAGCCGAGTGGTTACGGCAGGAAGTCTTGGCGCAGAGCTACGGGATTTGTGCTGGTTCGAGTCTCCATGGGGGAAGAAATTTTCTCATGATATTTCGGCCAGTATGGGACCGGTGTCCACCCAGCATCGTGATGCATTTGGGTAGCTACAAAAAGTAGCGGCTCCAGGTTGAGGAAACAGCTATAACTGCTGGGGAACTCGACATGCTGACCACATGCCACCCCTACACTGGCTGATTATCATCTACCTCTGTGATTGATAGGGTAACAGAGTGGAACCCTTGATAGAAGTCCACTCCAGGGAGTAGGCGCCCCTGCCCTTTTGTGAGCTCCAGGTCCCACTCGCCAGTGGGTAGTACCTGGGTAGGGCCCCGTCCACAGGGTTACGTGGGGAGAAGAGAAGTCCCCAAAGCCGTAGTGAAGGCAACTTCTCTAGGAGACGAACACTCCGAAATTCCAGTTCCCTGCCCTCCAGGAAGAGGGGTTTGGCTAGAGGCTGGTAACCTCTACTAGTAAAAAATAATTTACTCATAAACTTCAGCAGAAGAAAAGCCGGATTGCTATATAAATAATAAAATAGCAAAATTCCAGGTAATATGTGGTACGATAAAACGAACACTAAATAACAAAACAACAAGAGAGACCCAACTGAAATTTTATAAAATGTTGGCAGTACCGGTACTGCTCTATGGTTCAGAAGCCCTGGATACATAAAAAACAAGACCTAAGTAGGATAACGGCAGCAGAAATGAAATTTTTGAGATCTGTTAAAGGGTGCACTAAGGAAGACAGAATCAAGAACACAGAAATAAGACAGAAACTTGAAATATTTGCAATAACTGATAAAATGGATACATATAAACAAAAATGGAAGCAACACATAGACAGAATGAATGAAGATAGATATCCAAAACAAATAACAAAATACAAACCTAAAGGCACCCGAGATGTGGGCAGACCTAGAAAGAGATGGGCTGAAGTCGGAACGGGTCAACAGACCTAATCCATGAATGAAGATGATGATGATGATGATGAAGTTATATAGTATCCTGTTGGAGTTCGGAATTCCTAAAAATTTAGTTAGACTTACACGAATGTGTCTAAATGGCACAAAGAGTAGGGTGCGTGTAGGCAAACAGTTTTCGGACACTTTTGAAATCCAGAATGGGTTGAAGCAAGGAGATGCACTATCTCCTCTACTATTTAATTTTGTACTAGAGCATGCCATTAAATCTTTGGAGAATGAGGAAGGCTTACAACTGGATGGTATTAATAAGCTGTTAGTTTATGCTGATGATGTAGTATTGTTGGACGGTAGCGAGGAGATAATAAAGGACAACACGCACACACTATTGAGTAACACTAAGAAATTAGGACTGGAAGTAAAATCAATAAAACTAAATATATGGTCACACGTAGAATTTCATTAAATAATGGAAATGTACAGCTAATAACAAATGAGGGAAATTTTGAGGGGGGGACCGGGGAAGTGGCTGAATTCCACAATACGAGGAACAAAAATCACAAATCAGAATGAGATGCACCACGCAATTAAAAATAGGCTCAATTCTGGAACTGGCATGCTCATATTATGCACTTGCCGAGACTTTTGACTTGTCCCACCCTCCTTTCAAAAAACGTTAAACTGAAAATATATAAAACTATTATTTTACCAGTTATATTATATGGGTGTTAAACATGGACTCTTACTTTAAGAGAGGAAAGGAGATTACAAGTATTTGATAATAAAGTACTTAGGAAAATTTTTGGACCAACGAGAGATGAACAGACAGGTGAATGGAGAAGACTACATAACAATGAACTACATGGCCTTTATAGGAAGCCAGATATAATAAGAACAGTTAAGTCTCGTAGACTGCGATTTGCAGGACATGTTGCACGTATGGGGAATGAAAGACTTGCATGGAAGCTTCTTGTAGGAAAGCCAGAGGGAAAACGCCCAGTTGGTAGACCAAGAATGAGGTGGGAGAATAACATTAACTATGATTTGAGGGAAGTAGATTATACAGGAAATTATTGGAAAGCATTAGCTCAGGATAGGGATGTATGGAGAGCTTATGTCGGTGCGGCCATGAACCTACGGGTTCGATAGTGCCAGTGAGTAAATAAGTAAGTATTGTTGCACGCATCTGAAAGATAGTACTTTCCATACAGAACCTAATGGCATCATTAACTTCATTTCGACAGAAAATTACCTTAACTGATTCTTTTCCTGAACTTTTGTATGAAATTGACAATTAGCGTATTAGATGCAACAATTATTTATCTGTCTCTGTGGTAACCCTGACAAATAAAATAATTAAAACACCAAATAGACAGCTGGGTCATATTTACTGAGACTTTTTAACTAATGCCCCAAATGGGAGTCAATGACCAATCACGTTTCAATGAATTTTGTTTTACAACCAATCACAGTCGTGCTTCGCCCCGATATTTATCAATTAAGTTCACCATGTCAAAGAAAGCTCAACCTTTTTAATATTCTGAACAGGTCATAGCGTTATTTTGCAGTGATTAACTCTCTAAGAAATACGTCCAATATAGAAATGTATATATTGAGATGTAAGAATCATGTAGCTTCCAGATGGTATATATAGTGCACGAATGTAAAAAAATACTGCTTGCGAGATATAATAGAGAACAATTGTATCAATTGATTATACCACAATAAAAACAAAACCACTGTTTGCACTTTCTTAAACGTATTATTTCCCAGATATTTACGTTCCAGAAAAATATAATTGACATGTTTACATCATAGAACATCAGAAATTAATTAGTAACCTATAATATTTGGTTATAAACAGTTTGATGTGTTTCATTTTTCCTCCATTAGGATGCATTCTTACAATATTGCGATGCTATTTGGCAATAAGTAATAATGATCTGGTTGCAGTGATGAACAAATGAAACATAACAAACTTTCTCATTTGTTTTCAAACATCGCCGTTTACATTAAATATATAATTACTTTAAAATAACTATATTTAAATAACAATTTGTGAATAAACAGCTTAATTTTATTCGCTAAATAGTCCTAACAAATCTAGGCCCATCCGTCCACCCCTTGGGATACCTCGGTCGTCCTGACCATACTCCCAAGTCCTAGTGCTAGTCCTCCCTATCCTATTTTCACGTCCACGTTCAAGTTCTCGTCTTTAAACCAACACCCCGGGGAGAGAGTGTTGGAGTTTGCAATCTGGGAATTGCTGAGCTACATAGTACACCAGGTCGCTCAATCCTGACGACCCCACAGTTGGTCCACGGGCTCCATGAGCCTAGCCGGGAGGACTGCTGTCGCAGATCCACCGACCATTCCCCTGTTCTGCCTCCAGGGACGTGTCCTGCAGCCGTTGTGAGACCGGCTAGGGCTACAAGCCCAACAGTGTGAGACTTTTAGTACATCCAGGTTCTCATCTCCTGGCGACCCCACAGTTTGTCGACGGGCCCGTAGGCCGAGCCAGGAACCAGTACAGTAGCTCCCCTCTGGACTGGTCCGAGCCGAGCCCTGGTGTGCCCCAAGGGACGCCTTCTGCAGCTGTTGTGGGCCAGCACGGAGCTCGCAAGCTCCAACAGATGAGCAACTAGTACGACAAGGCGCTCAACTCTTGCCTACCCCACTAATGGTTCACGAGTCCCTTGTACTTAACCGGGAGGACTGTCTAGCAGATCCACCGATCTTTCCCCCAGTGCACCAGCTAGGGACGTGTTTGGTTGCTGAAGTGGGTCCAGCCTGAGCATTAGTACGTCAGGTCGCTCAACTCCTGACGACCTCACATATTGTCCTTGGGTCACTCGGTTCCAGAGTCGGCGCTAAATCCCACCAACAAAGACCGCGCTTCCTCCTTTCCCGAGCTTATCGACCTGGTGGTAATTCCCAGCATTACGCCCGGTATTGTCCCAACCAGCCCGTTCGCAAGACTAAGCCTAGTCGTGCCGCTGCTGTGAGTCAGCCCACTGAGCAATGTAGGCATCCAGGGAGCTCATCGCCCATGGTGCCCCCACAAAGGTCCTCGGGATTAACCAAGAGAAGGGAGCTTCTGATCTCCACAATCTCCCACCGCCTCGCCACGACGGCCGCTGCTCCCGCTGTGGGCCGGGACATTTGAGCTTTAGTACAACAGGGCGCTCGTCTCCTGTTGACCCCACTTATGGTCCGCGAGTCCATCGGACTCCTAACAAATACCACTCTTGATTTCCAAATCCCCTAAATAAATTCACTCGTCACTTCGTGACTTCGTGAATTTATCTATGATTTCGAAATCACTCGCCGTATTACTTATGACTATTTAACTCATGCTCGAAATGGGAGTCAATGACCAATCACATTTCAATGATTTTTTATTTACAATCAATCACAGTCGTGTTTCGCCTCGAATTTATCAACGGAAGTTTATCATATTAAAAAAAATACCATATTTTTAACATTCTGAATAGGTCATAGCATTATTTTGCAGCGACTGACTCTCTAAGAAATACGGCTACCAGATTGTATATATAGTGCATGAATGTCAGCAGATAGCGCATGCGGGAGATAATATAAAAACATTTATAACAATTGATTATACCAGAAAAAAAAAGAAACCACTATTTGCACTTTCTTAAACGAATTATTTTCCAGGAAATGACTTTTCAGATAAATATAATTGACATATTTACATCACAGGACATCAGAAATTAATTAATTCCTATAATGTTGGTTATAAATTTCTCTACTAGGGTGCATTCTTACAATATTGCGATCCTTTGGCAATACATAATATGATCTGGTTGCAGTGATGAACAAAAGAAGCAAATGAAGTGTACCAATCGTTTCACATTTGTATTCAAACATCGCCGTTTACATTATATATATATATATATATATATATTAAATAACTATATTTAAATAATTATTTGTGAGTAAACAGCTTAATTTTATTCGTTAAATAGTCCTATCAAATGCCACTCATGATTTCCAAATTCTCTAGATAAATTCACTCCTCACTTCATGAGTCGTGAATTTATCGATAATTTTGAAATCACTTGTGGTATTACTTATGATAAATGACTCAGCTTACCTTTTACTGGGTAGGGACCGACTTCCACTCTCAATAGGAAATAATGAAAATGTACTGCATAGAGTACATTGAGTAGACTCACCTGCAAATGAAAAGATAAATGTATAGTTACAATACCTTCAAGTGCCTGAAATTAACATATTTCTGATTTTATATTAAATATGTTTCCTCCGCTGTGGTTTCGTAGCTACCATGTACTCAGCGAACCCAGGTTCGATCTTCACTTGGGGAAAGTTTCCTGGGTGATGTTTCTATTGAGATTTTTTCCCCTGTAAAGCATTTGTCAGGAAACTTTAAGGCCCAAACTGTTCCCTAGCGCCATATAGCCATTATAGGCCTGATGATCATTATCATATTCGCCATTTTTGGTTTTGAATCTGTATGAATGGTGTATCTCTTTTTAATGTTGCGTTCTCTCGGAGGAAGTCCTGTATTGAGCTGATCACTCATTCGCGGAGGCCTTCCAGTTTCTTTGTATGCAAAAAAATGTATACGTGTGATGCACAGATCAAAATCCCTCTTTCGATAGGTTGTACCACTTTAAGGCCCTGGGGGACGTGTGGCATGTAAAATAGCCCTTTAAGGCGAGGGGATAAACTAAGGTGCTGGAATTAATGACAGGATAAATAAAGGTAAATCTGAGACTTCAATAATGCTAACTGGGAACAGAATATTAGTTCTAAAACAAAAAAAATTGTTTGAATACAATCATAAGGAGCACCATGACATACAGCGCAGAATCGTGCGAATTAAAATAAAAAAAAAATATTAAATTCTGCACAAATGGATTTTGGATACATTTAGTTGGTATTTCAGAAAGAGATAGAATAATAAAAGTTCAATTAAACAAAATATGAATTTTCAAACTTCAATATTGTGGACATTATGAAAAAACAAACAAAATGGTTTGGGAAGTAAAAAAAGAATGTTAGAGGACAGATTTCCAAGATATATAATAGAATTATGGCACCTGATAGAAAAAGGAGAGGACGGACAGAAATAATATGGATTAATGGTGATTTAAGCATGAGGGAAAATGTTTGAACGACGGATATTGGATTGACAGAGATGTGGAGGAGAACAACAGCAGTTTACAGTAAAACGCGTAGTAAGATATTAAACATTTATAATTATTTTAAATAAATTAATAATAACTATAATAGTAATAATAATAATAATAATTAGTATTATTATTATTAGGCCCTATTATTATTATTATCATCATCATCAACATCATCAACATCGTCAACATCATCATCATCAACATCGTCAACATCGTCAACATCATCATCATCATCAACATCGTCAACATCATCATCATTAACATCATCATCATCATCAACATCAACATCATCAACATCATCATCATCAACATCGTCATCATCATCATCATTAACATCGTCATCATCATCATCGTTAACATCATCAACATCATCATCATCATTAACATCATCAACATCATCATCATTAACATCATCAACATCGTCAACATCATCATCAACATCATCATCATCATCATTAACATCATCATCATCATTATCAACATAATCATCGTCATCATCATCATCATCATCATCATCAATAACCCATCATCATCACCATCATTATTATTATGATTATTATGATTATGATTATTATTATTATTATTATTATTATTATTATTATTATTATTATTATTATTATTATTATTATTATTATTATTATTATTATTATTATTATTATTATTATTATTATTATTATTATTATTATGGGTAACTATGCTTTCTCGTAAGCATCGGTTCGGGGTTAGATCTCCGGTTGCGACAAGTTTCCTGGGTTGTGGTTTTAGGAGGGCTTCGTCACTTGTGAGATAAATTAGAGGAAACTTTAAGTCCCAAACGGTCTCCGAACATCATCTGGCTATCATAATCCTCTTTATCATATTCGCCATGTTTAGTAAGCCTATGTGTGTGGTGGTGTGTTTCGTCTTAATGTTGTGCTGTGTCGGAGTAGGCCCTGACATTGAACTAAATACTCATTCGGGGAGGCACTCCATGTCCTTGTATGGTCAAAAAAGACAAGCATGTGATCCATAGTTAAAAATCCCTCTCTCGACAGGTCGTGGCACTGTAAGGCCCAGGTGGCGTGTGGCACGTAAAACTAGGCCTTTCTATAAGATGAGATCCATCCATAGTAATTCTGTCCGAGGGCAGGTCTTTCACTGCAATCATAGTATTTTTATGCTATGCTTTGCAGCTTTACTAGGGAATTACAGGTGTGGTAGCTTCCAGTTGCTTTCCACACCGGTGAAGGATGATGATGATAATGATAAGGATGATGATGATGCTCGGATGATTTTCGCAGACCATAGGACCTAAGTTTCCTGACACTTGTCTTACAGGTGAGGAAAAACCCCGATAAAAAACTCACCCAGAAAAACTGCCCAGACCGGGGATCGAACTTGGGCCTGCTGCGTGACAAGGCTACCTCGAGACCACAGTGGTGGACAGACTGCATTAATGGAATGGAATTGTTAGTATTTAAATTTATTTCTTATTTTATATATATATATATATATATATATATTAGTTGTAATAGTTATAATTAATATATTTTGGGTGAGAGGTTAAACTGTGCTAATGGAATGTAATTATTAGTATTTTAATTTATTTCAAACTAATTTTATATACACTAGTTGTAACGGTTTTAATTATTTTTTTATAAAAGAGTTCTTGATTTTCTTGTAGATTACAAGTTAATTTAATTATCATTGAATAGATGTTAATAATAATTTAGTGCTTATGTTAAAAAGAAATATAATTAATGTGTTATCTTATAAAGGAAACGTGTTTCTTTAGACATTGTCCAATTACTTAAAGAAAACAATGATTCACAAATGAATGTCATTAAAAAGTTTAGTCTGCTTCCTGCATCAGGGAAATTACATGACGTAACGAGAGTCATGTTATTAGTAAGTCATTGCAATTAATTGTGCAGTCTTTACGGTCGTGATGTTTCAGTTGTGTTGCAAAAAACATGTTTAAAATATGAAAAATAAAATCTGATCAAAATAATAATAATAATAATAATAATAATAATAATAATAATAATAATAATAATAATAATAATAATAATGATGATAATAATAATAATTTTATTTATATACAGATTTTTAATGTTTACACATCTTTCTGTGCCTAAAGTTTTATTTACCTTCCCCACTCGTCTCTATCCATCCACTCCGTGTCCTCCAGTCCTCTTCTTCTCATTCCTGTTCTTATTTCTTGCATCCACAAGTTTCGTGATCTTCATTTCCTTATTCTTCCAGGGGACACCATTCCAATGTTTTCCTAGGTAACCTCTCTTCTTGCATTCGTCGTACGGGCCCTTACCAATCTTATATAATATACTATTGAATAAGTAATATTCATTTTTTTTCTCGTATGACAGTATTTCTTATTTTTTTCTAATTTTGAACATCTTGCTGCTATCCTCAAGAAATCCATTTCCATCGACATAAGTTTGTCTTGAATTTCCATACTTCAGCTCCATATGTGACAGTACTTCTCACTATTGAATTATATATTTGTAACTTATTTTTTCTGATTATATGTCTGTTCCATAAGACTCCGTTCATCATTGCTGTTATTGCTCTGCCTTTATTTATTCTGTTCTTAATATCACTTTCTTGTTTATCCTCTTTATCTACTTTTACTCCCAGATACTCAAATTCTTCACACCCTCTAACATACCCCCTTTGATCTTCTAATATTAAATCTACGTTTTCGGCTCCACATCCCGTATAAAAAGTTTTTCTAAATTTACTTTCAAATCCCAGTTATCGTATTCGTCCAATAATTTTCTGAACATAAACTGAATAGTAATAACAGCAATACTACTACTACTACTACTACTACCACCACTACTACCACCACCGCCACCACTAATAATAATATAATAATAATAATAATAATAATAATAATAATAATAATAATAATAATAATAATATATTAACTCACTGCCACCTATCGAACCCGTAGGTTCATTGCCGCACGGACATAAGCTCTCCATAAAACCCTTTCCTGAGCTAATGTTTTCCAATCATTTCCTGCATAATCTACTTCCCACAAATCATAGTTAATGTTATTCTCCCACTCATTCTTGGTCTACCAACTGGGCGTTTTCTCTCTGGTTTTCCTACAAGAAGCTTCCATGCACATCTTTCATTCCCCATTCGTGCCACATGTCCTGCACATCGCAGTCTACGAGACTTAACTGTTCTCATTACATCTGGCTTCCTATAAAGACCATGCAGTTCACTGTTATGTAGTCTTCTCTATTCACCTGCCTGTTCATCTCTCTTTGGTCCAAAAAAATTCCTAAGAACTTTATTCTCAAATACTCAATACTCATAAGCTCCATTCCTCCCTTAAAGTAAGAGTCCATGTTACATATCTACATAATATAACTGGTAGAATAATAGTTCTATATATTTTCAGTTTAATGTTCTTTGAAAGGAGTTGGGACGTCAAGAGTCTCTGTAAGGCATAATACGAATTTCCAAAATTGAGCCTATGTTTAAATTCTTTGTGCATCTCGTTCCTATTTGTGATTATTGTTCCTAGATATTTTAATTCAGCCAGTTCCTCAAAATTTCCCTCATTTTTCATTAGCTGTACATTTACATTATATAATGTATTTCTATGTGTCTCTATGTATTTAGTTTTATTGATATTTACTTCCAGTCCCAATTTCTCAGTGTTACTCAATATTGTGTGCTTGTTGATCTTTAGTATATCCTCGCTATCGCCCAATAGTACTACATGATTAGCATAAACTAACAGTTTATTAATACCGTTGATTTGTAGGCCTTCTTCACCCTGTAGAAATTTGATGGCATGCTATAGTACAAAATCAATAGTAGAGGAGATAGTGCATCTCCTTGCTTAACCCATTATGGATTTCAAAAGCATCCGAATAATAATAGTATATAGGAAATAAAATTATATACAGACATTCATGTGATATTAGAAAACGAACATTAAAATTGTGTGTGTACACTAAACGAATGATTTCAAATAGACTTACAAAACAAATAAGGAAACTCTACAAAAATAGAAGTAAAGCGCTTGTGAATACTGTGAAAATGATTAGTAAAGTTAAAAAATAATTAACATTTGCAGGAATTGCTCATGAAGATGTCCTACGCAGATCAATTAAAGTGCATATGAGTGGCAGGTTGACCC
This sequence comes from Diploptera punctata, assembly GCA_030220185.1. NCBI lineage: Eukaryota > Metazoa > Arthropoda > Insecta > Blattodea > Blaberidae > Diploptera > Diploptera punctata. Next base: position 853,602 of record JASPKZ010007226.1, read on the forward strand.
TGGAACATGGACAGATGGGAGAAACAAGCCCATAAACAAAAAATGAAGGAAATACAGTTTCAAAGTAAACGCCTCTAAGTATTTTGCGTAGTCCTACATGGGCTCATTCGCAATAAATAAATAATTCCATTAACTTACTTTAACCTCTCACTTGCCTGTCGCAAGTGGGATTTTAAACTATGGTTCACGCACATACTTTTTGACCACACACAAGGGCATGTAGGGCCTCCCGGAATAAGTGATCGTTTGGGCCTCCTCCTAGACGATACAACATAAGACGAAACACACAATTCATACACGTTTATATTAAACATAGCGAATTGAATAATAATGATTGTATTGGACAGATGATGTTTAGGGACCGCTTGGTCCTTTAAAGTTTCCTGAAATCTGTCTACAGATGAGGAAAAACCTAAAAAAAAATCATCCAGGAAACTCGTTCCAACCAGGGATCGAACCTGGGCCCGCTGCGTACGAGGCAGCTACGCTACTCCGAGATCACAGCAGTGGAAAATGATGATAATGATGATGATAATAATAATGATGATAATAATAATAATAATAATAATAATAATAATTAAAACAGTTAAATGTCATACTCACATGGAGAGGACATGTGGCACGAATTGGGAATTAAAAAGGCGCATGAAAGATTCTTGTAGCAAAACCAGAGGAAAAACGCCCAGTTGGTAGACCAAGAATGAGGAGAGAGTAACATTAACCATGATTTGAGGGAAGTAGATTATACAGGAGATGAGTGGAAAGCACTGGCTCAGGAGAAATGTGTGGAGAGCAACACATGTGGACATGTAGCATGAATGGGGAATTAAAGAGGTGCATGGAAGCTTCTTGCAGGAAATACCAGAGGGAAAATGCCAGTTCGTAGAACAAGAATGAAGTGAGAGAATAACATTGACCAAGATTTAAGATAAGTAGATTATACAGCGATGATTAAAAAGCAATGGCTGAAGCTAGAGATGTGTGCAGAGCTTATGTCCGCGAAGCCATGAACTGCCGGGCTCGATAGAGCCAGTGTGTTAAATAGTTTAGTAATAATAATAATAATAATAATAATAATAATAATAATAATAATAATAATAATAATATAACAATAATAATATAATAATAATATAATAATATAATAATAATATAATAATAATAATAATAGTATTTTATTAAGGATTTTCTCTACAATACAGCAGTTTTCCTTCAGCTCAAGAGCATTTTGCTCCGCCACAGATTTCTATTCTCAGCATATTCTTCTTTGAGTTCTCTGTTGATCATGTTTCTTCTCACATCATCCTTCCACTGTTCCCTGGGTTTCCCCTTCCTCCTCCTGCCATCAGTATTCCAATTCAGCATCATTCTTGGGATTCTATTATTCTCCAGCCTCTTCAGATATCCATACCATTTCAATCTTCTTCTTCTTCTTTTTCTTTTTCTTCTTCTTCTTCTTCTTCTTCTTCTATTGTATTATGTTTAACATTAATAATTTCTCTAATTGTCTGATTCCGAATTTTTCCCCTCTTGATTTTCTTATGCCCTTCGCCAAAAATCCATCTATGTTGTCAATAATTTTGTTTGCTTGCTATCTACCTAAAGTCCAGGTCTCAGCACCGTACAACATAACACTTTGTAGGCTACTAATGATTTAAATATGAACGTCTTAGTTTTATTTGTAATATTTTTACTCCATATCACTGAATTTAACATTCCAATTACTTATAATAATAATAATAACTTTAATAATAATAATAATGATAATAATAATTGTATTTATATACAGATTTTTACACATCTTTCTGTGCCTAAAGTTTTATTTTTTCTCCACTCGCCTCTATCCATTCACTTATGCCGTCTAGTCCTCTTGTTCTCATTCCAGTTCTTATTTCTCGCATCCTCTACTTTCGAGGTTTCTCTTCCTTCTTTTTCTAGGTGGACACCATTGCAATGCTTTTCTGGATAATATTTCTTCTTGCATTCGTCGTACATCCCATACCAGTTTAATTGCTTATATCTTATATAACCTACTATTGAATATCTAATATTAATTTTTTCTCGTGTGACAATTTTCCTTACCTTTTCTAATTATGGACATCTTGTTGCTCTCCTTATGAAATCCATTTCCATCGATATATGTTTTTGTTCTAAGTTTTTGTTGAATATCCAAACTTCAGCTCCATATGTGGCAATACTTATCACTATTGAATAATAATAATAATAATAATAATAATAATAATAATAATAATAATAACAATAATAAATATACAACGGTGATATTTGTTTTAAAACTAAATTATATCTGGAATACATTTTTGATACACTTATAAATTTTATTTACTGGCACCTGAAGGGCGTTCCTTATATGCAAATAACAAAAGCACCCATCAGATTACCCATTGTCGCAGCTGACGTAACAAGAAATGATGTTTGAGAGGGTGTGTTACTGTCACGTCGATTCGAGGTGTTGATTGCAGCGCCAACAAAGTCTCTAGAGGATGCAACTTAAGACAAATGAATAATGATATAGTGGCGAGAAAAGGTCGTACATACTCAATGTCAGGTCAATCTTATTTTCGACTTCGCACCCAAACTGGTATTGTTAAGTCATTTTAATATGCTGTTTGTTTCTTTGCATTACCATCTAACCATTCAATATTTTTAATGGACACATGCCATTGTATTGGGTGCTTACAAACACTTTCGTTTTTTATGTATTTTCCAACTTAAGCCTTCCGGATGATAGACAGGCTAGTTTGGTTAGATTGCTGTATACAGTGTGTCACTGAAACTTACTGACGAAATTTTAGGTAAATAGGTCATGCAAAGTGAGTATTACGTATACACAGGGTGGGATATAAACACCTGATGGTTTTTAATATTAAGTTATAGGCCTATTACGATGCGAGGTTGGGAAGTGGATTTTACAGAATCGTGGAAATAGCGAGGTTTTTAATTTTCGAGATTCTGTAAAACACTTCACAAACGTGCGTTGTACATTATTTTTTTCGCGATGGTGTTTTCATAACAATAATTAATAGTAAAACGATAACATCTTTGTTGGATTTGTGTTCATTATAGACAACTGACTAACGTTAACAGTGCGGGTAATGTTTATTAGTTGAAACTATAGTAGGCCGTGACACCAATCAGTTATAAAATGGCGGCAAGTATATATTTATTTTATATATTGTTTCAAATAAAGTCCAGTTAATATAAAATGCAGTGATTTGTTTCGTATAATGTATATTAGCACTACATTTTGGATATATTTTTATTTATACATTGTACGGTATACATAGAGGGCTGTGGATTTACTTCCCACGCGTGGTTTGTAAAATGTATAGCTATTTAGGTTGGCAATCCCGAAATGTAGGAAGTTGAACTTTCAATCATGGTCGTCATTGCTGAAAGTACGACAAAACGCAACATCGAACAAACAATTATTTTAACGCTATTTGCTAGGTCAAAATGTATTTGAATATATGCATAGTATTCTGCCCAATATCAGGTCTTTCACTGCAAACTCAGCATTCTATACTATTTCCTTAACCCAGCCTTCCTTCTTTTTCCATCCGCATACAAATAATTCATTTTAAATATTGTCTACCATCTAAAGTATTTTTCTGCTTCTAACCTTCTTTCCGTTGACTATTCCTTCTAGGGCATCCGTCAGCAGACAGTTTCTTCTTAGCCAGTGGCAAAGCAAATATATTTTCCTCTTCTTTACGAGTTCCAGCATTGTTCTTCCTTCACCCACTCTGTCAAGCACATCTTTATTTTTTTTTATTTTGTCGGTCCATTTTATACGCCCCATCCTTCTTCATACCCACATCTGAAAACATTCCAGTCCCTTTTCCTCACTCCGTCGTAATGTCCAAGTTTCTGCATCGTACATTGCTACACTCCACACAAAGCACTTCACTTGCCTCTTCCGTAATTATTTTGCCTAGGTCCACAGAAAATACTTATCTTCTTATTAAAAGCTTCTTTTGCCATTGCTATCCTCTGCTTTAGTAACACAGTTGACAGTACTTTTTATCATCTGACAATGCAGTGTGATGGAGTGTTGGCCTATACTGGAACGAATAAATACAGTAAGAACAAACTCCATTTGAACTCAATAGGATTTTCAGAGCTGTTAATGCTCTTTTTAAGAATAATGTGTCATTGTGGGTAGAAAATGTCGTGAAAAAGGTTCTGTACAAGATGCAAAACTGCACATCTGTGGCATTTCTCAAAGCCTACAAAATTCAGCTTGTTCATGAGATAAAATAGTTTTTTAAAGGATATGTTAACAAGGTGGCTACTGAACCATGTCATATCACACTCCATGAATTGTTATGTATTTCTACATGACTGAAATATACCTTGTACCAAGCTCATGGTGTTAACATTATTTTTAAATCAGGCATTTATGCCCCATGCTGCACGAGAATATTAGGCTGGTCTTTATTTTTTACTTTTCGTATTTCATTCCGCATACCCTCTATATTTTTCCTTTGGTTGTAAGAAGTAATTTAAAGTTCATTTCGTTAAAATTTAAGATGGGGAACCCGCTGTTGAATTGAGTTAAAACAGGCCCGACACTGAATAGGAATTATTACTAAATTTGATAGTTTTTTTTAGGATGTTAACAATTAATTTCATTGAAACTGCTGTATTTGAAGATATTTATTGATTTATCTTGTTTAAGACAATAAAAAAAATAAATAAATAATACTCGTGCTCTATTTTTATTAGGTCCAGTGAGGAACGGGTTGATGTTAATTTATTATAATGAAATTTAATACATTATCAAATTGGAACAAAATAAACAAAATAGAGAGTGTTCGTTGAAATCAGACGACATTTTAATTCCACCCTTCTAAATAAGGTACACTCTTGTAATATAAATATGAATATTAGGTTTTAACATCTGAGGCCACAAGGTGTCAATTTATTCTGTATTTATTTTTAATAATACTATGAAATGTTGGATATGATGAAAAGAGTCCTGGCAGTGAAATTCCAACCTAGTATTTGCCTTGACGATTGAATAAAATCAGGAGTAATATTTTGTGGGTCCACACTGAGGTTTTAACCCGAATACTTGTCTCAAACGAAACATCTTGAGCTAATTTATTCGGTCTCCGAATCGTACAAAATTAATTCAAAGACAATTTTAAGGATGCTGTAGTGAACTCCCAGTTATTTAAGACAGAAACCGCCACTGCTTCTCTCCCTAACATCTCTAAAAAGTTACAAATAAAAATACAGAGTGCACATAACCACTGCACATGGTTGCAAGGAAAAAATCAGATTCGTTGAAACTGGGATCTGAATACGGGATCTTCAGAATATAATGTCACACACTACAATGGAGATCACTTTGAACAATTTCAGTAGTTGTTTTTTGTACAGATGTCGTAATTGTACAGAAAAATATATATTGGGACATGTGTTCGGTTAACTATAGGCTATATCAATCGATGATTATTGCTGTTATGTTACGTGTATGCGAAGCATACTTTCTTACATAAGAGAGGACAATATATTACGAATATTTGGGAATAAAATGCTTAGGATTTTTTTTTTGGACTAAAGAGAGAAAAATAGACAGATAAAAGACGAAAACTACTTCACAGTGAGCTACAACGAGCTATATGAAAAATCAGATGTAATAAGAACAGTAACCCACTAGACTGCGATGGACACGGCATATGACACGAATGGGAAATGGAAAATGGGCATGGAAACATAGTTGGAAAACCAGAGGTGAACGCTTAATTGATAGGAGCAGAATTAGGGGAAGAAGATCATTATTCACGATTTTAGGGAGATCAATAATTGATCATTTTAATATTCAACAGCTGTTTCCAAAATATAACAAGAAGCGTTATGGGAGCAGCTATATTAAGTAATGTGATCTGAGGGACACAGTCGATTGGTCGAATGGATATAGGACGCCTTCGAAATAAAACCAACTTGGATTTAAGACACTTGTGGGATAAACAGATATCCAAAGAAACTAAATCCATATTTATAAATCAATAGTAAGAAGTTTAATGACCTATGGAGCAGAAACGTGGACTATAAATGTCAAATTAAAGTCAAAATTGCAACCTACGGAAATTAATTTTTTTAAAGATCTGCAAGATGCTCTAGATTAGTCAGGATCAGAAAGAGTATTATCCCAGGCGGGGAAAATTAACTTTAACGAAACAATTATAGAATTTGTGGGAAATAAACAATTACAAATGATTTGAACACATGAAGAGGATGAATGAAGATAGATTGCCAGTTAGGAGTTTGGAGTGGATTCCAAATCCGAGGAAAAGAAGAGGGAGACCTAAGAAGACATGTAAAGTAAAGTGATCCCACAACAGGCCCGGAGACCCTTGGGGTAGTAGGAGGTTAAGGCTCCCACTTTTTCTAGACAATCGGCACTTTATGTCAGCCGGGTTGTCAGCCCTGCGTGACGGCCGCCTTTGGATAAAGGTAATTTTGAATTTGATGAAGGACAGGGGACTGCAGGATGGTGACTGGAAGGATAGAGCTGAATGGAGGAAGAGCATCAAAACTTAATATTGGAAGATTGTGTATACATTTAAAACCAGTTAAAATATGATAAATCTTATACATAAAATGCATGTTTGTTTGTTTGTTTGTTCGTAGTTTATGCGCGGCCATACCATTGATCCGTTTGTCATGGCGCTTTTTGCAAAATGTTCAGGAGATTCCCGAGATGGATATAGGCTATAAGAGAGTTGTGATACTCAACTCCTACACCCTTAAAAATCGCCCTTTGCAGCGGAAAACGTGGAAAAAGTAGCTTTTTGGACGCTTAAATGGCTTATGCTGCCTAAACCATAACAAATACATAAAATTAACGTACACATAATTGAATATCTCAATAAGCTCTACAAAAAAGTCCGCGACAGCATATGTTTATCTCTTACGAATAACTCACAATAACCATTTTTGTCTTTCATTGATGCCAAGAAGATCGAGACAAGTACAGTACGTATATTCCTGTGCAAGAATAGCAGCACATGGCGGTTATTCTCTTACGGATAACTCACAATAACGAATTTTGTCTTTTAGCTCATTTATGCCAAGAAGATCGAGGTAAGTAGATTCCCGGGCAACACTGAGTAATGAGTACGGGGAATCTTAAAATAATTACGATATACATTTTTTTTTTCATTTTACTTATTCAACTAATCATAAGAAGTACATTAATCTGTATTTATTTAGGCGGGTATTAGCTAGTAAAAAATAAAAAAAACATAAATTCCACAATCGGTTTAACATGGGATATAAGATGAATTTGAACATAACACTAGGCGGATGTGATGTATGGATGCTTCTTCTTTTCTATAGGCATATGTCTGTTTATTTACACACACTATGCCAATCATGATTACATCTCATTCCATCTCCTGAGGGGTCTGCCTACTTCTCTTTTTCCTCTAAGACATAGGTTCTTCGCTGCTTTAATAAGCCTTGTATCGTCAGCTCTGTCCACGTGTGAATTCCATTCCCTTTTCCTTGTAATAAATGTCTCAACATCTATGATATTGCATTCCTCAATCACATCCTGGTTCCTAACTCTGTCAAGTATTGTTTACTATGGCTCTTAAAATATTCATTTCTGCTACTCTCATGAGTTGTTTCGTTTGGCTAGTATCTGCTCTATCACACCAGATGCCATTATTGGCCGTATACATGTTATATAAACTTTTACTTTACATGTATGCAAAACGAATATTTTCATAATATAAAAATAAATAATAATTTTGAAAATATGCTATTCAATTATAAAGGAGATGGTTGTGAAGTATTCGCTCACGATAGACATGGATGGAGAGCTTAAGTCGCCGGACATAAACCCCTGGGTTTGATATTGTCACTGAGTTAGTCAATTAGTCATAACATATGAGAAAATCAATTCAATTATAACACATATTGCATTTGTTACTTTTGAAGACAGTGGTGCATCCTCTAAGTGTTTCAATGCTCTACTTTGTTATGAGAAGTTGATAAAAAAAATTGAAAGAACGTACAAACGATACATAAACACAAAAGAGCTGTATCTTAATGCCCTCAGAATATGTTGCTTGCATGCTACTTAGTCCGCATCTATCAGGGATGGGTGGAGAGCAGGTTATTTCAAACCGGTTGTTAATTACAGGAATTTTCGTTGAAAATGTTCGTTTTCTGACTACAAAACAAACACAACTTAACCCATAATGGCATTTACTATTTTCCCAGGTAATGATGATTCACTGAGATGAGAGAATAACAAGCATAAGAACATGTTCCACAATAAAGGGCACACCAATTCACACATAATTACCTTCATTTTTTTTCAGAAATAAATCAAATCTATAGATATAACCAAATATATAGATATAACTAATTCTAGCTGTCCGCCACACCGTGCTGGCACAGGTGCTAGCATATCTGTTTCCTGACTAGCGGCTCCGGGTTAGAACATTATAATTCTTAAGTTAATTTAATTTATTCTTCTTCTTCACTTCACGGGCTAGGCAAATTGCATGTTCCGCCTCACAGTTGTTTTGTCTATCTTTTTCTTCCTACATTCCTTGAACCTGTTGGCTTGTAGTTACTGTAAATGCTGCTTTTGGTAATCTTGTTGCATTCATTCTTTCTACATGTCTAAACCGTTTATCTCTATATTCCTTGATTTTATCATTCAGTATAGGCCTAATAGCAGAAGTAATACTAGAAGAAGAACAAAGTGGTTTTAGAACGGGTCGATCAACAACAGAGAATTTAAATTAATTTAATACTTTTAATTCTAAAATTTTGAATCTCGAGGCCGGGAGAGGCGGTGTTGTACAATTTTTAATCGTAAGATTTTGCAACAGATTTCTGTATAAAATTGCAAATCTCTCTGCAGTACATATGTCGAGAAGACATTTGGTACTGTTGATAGCGATTCGACTGTCGGATGGGGACGTTAAATCCTTGATGCTTTTCAATAGGAGTAGGCTATGTGTCGGCATATGGTTTCCCCTTCTTCCTTCTCTTCATCATCATACCTCATACAACACGTTTTACACTACACAAACATAAAATGTACACTCATACTACACTCCTCTCTGTATACAATGCAAGAATAGGTCTACATCATATACATAAAGTGGTCTGCCGAAGTGTTTCACAAATGGAAAATAGACTAGATTAACGTCATCTATCCGCCCAACGGGAAACTTGAAGCACGTAAATTGCAGTGGGTGCCATTAGAACACACACACATTAATCCTATCGGTTGTAGGGCTTTAGTAATAGTTACTCCATACTTCCCTATCGGGAGTTTCTTCAACAAACTTATTAAATTACGCGTATTTCATTACATATGTCGGCGAGTAGCATGTGGTCAGCATATCGCTTCAAAGAGACGTCTAGTGGCAACTAAGATATTACTTTGTTGGGGAAGGTTGGTTAAATTTGTTTGAGGCACTAATTTGGGTTTTAGGTTCTTTTACGAGGCCGAAAATATTCAGACTCGAGAATGCGCTTTGAAAATCACTCCCGGAGGAAGTTGTCCCTTGAAAATTTATATCCTAAAAACCCATCGAACCGGCCGAGTTGAGCCCGCGATGGCATCAAATATTGGCCATACGATTCTCATTTTCTAATACTATTTACATATTTTCTTCCCTTAATATGAGGCAATGCTTTACATCCATATATCACAGGTGAGGCTTCACATTTTCTATGCTTTTATTTAAATTAACATCTTCCTATCCTGGATATAGCCTAATCTAATTTAAGAAAGAAAAATTAATGCTTGAAGCAGGATTTTAACCCTGGACCTCTATTTCCCCGTACGAGTGTGCTGTCCATTACACAATTCAAACAACGATACAAACATTAACATTTCTTTCAACTTATACCATTCTCGTTCGTCTGAAGTCTAATAGCTGTCGCTACCATCACGCCAACTGACATTTAGAAGTATTTTTATTGAGAATTTATACATTATTTTTTTAGCGGTAAAGCTTCGTATTTTCGATGCCTTTCATTTAAATTGGCATTTTCCAATCCTGGATAGAATATAATTTAGGAAAGAAAAAATAATGCTTGTACCGGGTTTTGAACCGTAATTTGATTCTACCACGGGTGAGATTATAGTTTTGTAAATTGTAATATTTAAATTCTTAGAAAGAATCTGACAAGATTTGGGGCATTGAACTGAATAATAAATCTGCGTTTTCTCTTTCGTTCCATTCAAAACGTTTGATGAAATGAAACCAAATAACATAAGGGAATATTGCAAATTATATTTTTCTCTTCCTTGTTTTAATCTCTCGCTTTACATATTCCCCACATTAAAGTACCCATAAAAGGTGAATTAAAGGAGATAAATAAAAATATAATTTGCAGTTTATCCTAATGTTATATATACTATTTTAAATTCAAGCGACTACATTTAAATTAAAATACTAGATCATGTTGATGTTATTGGATTAAGACATTCGACGAAATAAAAAATTAATCTTAAATCTAAATATTATGGTTTTATACAATGTATCCAGAAATTCAATATTATATTTTAAGGGTATCGGTATCAAATGTATGATTACTAAGGAAATAATTTAAACTTTGATATTCTTATAATTTAAAAATTATAATATTTTAAAAATAAAGTTATTAATTTCAGTTTTTATTCTTTCAGATTTCTGATTGTCAACTCGACGAAGTAATTTGTCTTGGCTGATGACACATACACCAATCACCAGAGACAAGAAAAGTCTTCGATGAATAAGTTGCAGTAGCCCTCTTGGATACATCGAGATCTAGTCATAAAAGTGGTATGTATTATTAATTAATATTATTTTTATTATTATGTGAAACCAGATGTTATGTATCTAAGATTGCGTTACGCAGGACACGTGGCACGAATGAGGAATGAAAGAGGGGCATGGAAACACTTGTAGGAAAACCAGAGGAAAAGCGCCCAGTAGGTAGGCCAAGAATAAGGTCGTAGTATAACATTAACCGTGATATGAGAGAAGTAAATTATACAGAAGTTGATTGGGAAACTTTGGCTCAGGATAGGGACATATGCAGAGTTTATGTCCGCGCGGTCATGGATATACGGGTTGATAGTGTTAGTAAGTTATTATTATTATTATTATTATTATTATTATTACTATTATTATTATTTATTAATATTATTATAATTATTATTATTTGTTTCATGTATTAGGTTGAATTTTATGTTTCGGTTTCAAAATGATACGCACATTTTATGTTTCGGTTTCAAAATGATACGAACCATTGTTTCTATAGATATAATTTTATTTTAGGTTTGTTGATGAATCCCGATTATCTATCTTGGGATTTTTAACTGGTAGCTATTATTATTATTATTATTATTATTATTATTATTATTATTATTATTAGTCATTTAACATAATGATGTATGTATTATCATGGTTGAAGAGCTAATAGGAATAAAGAGAAAAAATCTGTATGAACTGGGATCTGAACCCACGGATTCCAGCTTTACGGCTGGCGAACTAATCAATTGTGTTAATAAGGTAATCCAGAAACAAACACAAATTTCTCTTTGTTTGAAATTCCCGTATAACCTTTGTAGTACACCTCTATTCACATTACAACAGAGTCGTTTCTACTAACAAGGGAACTGTCAACCATTGCATGCCGAAACCTACTTTGAAATTGCTCCCAGAGAAGCGTTGTGATGTGCCAAGGCAAAAAAAAATCTGCAGTTTTTACTGCAAGACACTAAAATCCAGCGCCAAATTTCTCATTTAAACTACAGGGAAGTAATACAACTTCCAAATTGCTCTCACTCAAAGGAGCCCATCTGCTCCATACAGTAGGAAGCCATTGCTATATTCTGGTTTCGATTTCTTTATCTTGAAGTTAAAAACGGTAGGTAACTTCTTGGACACGGCCTGTACATCACAACATTTCTCTGGGAACAATTTAAAGGTAGGTTTCGGAATGGAATGGTTGGCAGTTCCCTTGAAAAAATGCGTTATGATGGGATTTATTTTATGTTATAATCAACTAACTTCGAATAGTTTGGTATATTTGAAAGTATGGTTCTCAGCCAATATTATCGTATTGAAGTAACAAAACACAACTAAAGGATTTGAACCGGGATTTGAAGAGCTACTTTAAAAAGGGTTTAACCATCAATTTGTGGAAAATATAGTTTATAATATTAAAACTAATGTTACTTATGTAATAGTTTCAAATTTTCTCAGTAGTAAGTTGCATACTGTTAAATATGTGGCATCATTTACAACTAGATTCATCTAGATTATAAGATAGTTTTCCAGCTAAAAGAATATCACACAACACCATAAAGATTAAATTAAATAACAGAATTTCTGAAGAAGGAATTATAAATCATTGTGTGAGACAAGGCTGCCCCCTATCCCCAACACTCTTTGCGATTTATATCAACGAAGAAATATGTTGCTGCAACAAGAAATATAAATTTGGAATAAGAATATCAGAAAATACAAAATTAAACACCTTATTGTTTGCAGATGACTAAATAATAATTGCAAATTCAGAAGATAATCTGCAGAAAGGTCTGTATGAACTTAACAAAATTACATAAGAATATGGATTCAAGATATCTACAGAGAAAACAAAAATTATGGCACTTCAAGGTGTAGATCCTGTCAGAAGTAAAATTGTACTTGACAATAACATTTTGGAGCAAGTGAATAATTTTACATATCTAGGATGCAATATCTCATATGAAGAAGAAAAGGATGTAAATGCAAAAATATCTAAATTTTTAAGAATTTTAGGGTTAATAAATTCTATCTTCAAGCCACAGTTAGTCCAAAAACATTCAAGACTATAAATGTATAGAACATTGGCTCTTCCAACTCTTTTGTATGGTAGCGAAGTATGGACGTTGAAACAGAAGGATATACAGAGACTTAGATCTGCTAAAATGAGATATCTTCGGAGGACTGCAGGATACACACTACTAGATCACAAAAAAAAAATGAAGACATCTAGAATAATTACACATGGAACCTTTAGAAAACAAAATTTAAGATTATAAGTCAAAATGGATGCAACATGTTATATCGAATGGAAGATCAAAGGATACCCAAACAAATATTAAGATATCAATCAACCTGCTGGTAGAAGAACACCAGGGCGTCCACTCAAAAGACTTTAGGATGGTGTTTCTCTTGAAACAGGTCAACAAATGACCTAAATTCGCGGATGTACTATGATGATGATGAAGAATGTCACATAGAATATTGTTTATTGGTAACACCCATATTTAAAGGATGTATTCAAATATACAGTATAACGTTACTAAATATTTAAAACCTGTTCACTCTAAAACAAATAGTTCAACAGAAACAATTTGACTAGGCCTATAACATAATGTACAATTATCGTATGGTCGTACGTAGAAATGCATTATATAATGGAAATGAACAGTTAATGACAAATGAGGAAAGTTTTGAAGAAGAGTCTGAATTCAAATGCCTCGGAAAAATAATTACAAACAGAAATGGGATGCATAAATAAATTAAACATAGGTTTAATTCTGGGAACGTATGTTTTTTATACATTACAGGGACTCTCCTCATCTGAACTTCTCTCAAAAAACGTTAAATTAAAAATATATGAAACTGTTTTTCTTCCAGTTACATTATGTGGATGCTGAATTTGGACTCCTTACTTCAAGGAAAAAATATTACGAGTATTTGAGAATAAAGTTCTAACGAACATTTTTAGACCAAAGACAGACGAACATATACGTAAATGGGGAAGACTACGTAATGAGGTAATTATATTTTTGCGCGATAGTGCGTTTTATCGTACTTACAGAAATGGCGACCATGATTGAAAGTTAAACTTCCTACATTTCGGGGTTGCCAACCTAAATAATTATACTGTAATATTGCACATTACAAACCACGCGCGGGAAGTAAAACCACTGTTCTTTTTGTATACTAGTACAATGTATATACAAAAATATATCCAAAAGGTAGTGTTAATATACATTATATGAAACAAATCACTACATTTTAAATGAACTTAACTTTATTTGAAACAATATAGAACAATAAATACGTACTTGCCGCCATTTTATGGCTGATTGGTGCCACGGCCTGCTGTAATCTCAACTAATAACCCACGCTGTTAACGTTAGTCAGTTGTTTATAATGAACGCAAATACTTCAAACAAAGATATTATTTTACTATTATTTATTAATATGAAAACACCATGGCGCAAGAAATAATGTACAACGCACGTTTGCGAAGTGTTTTACAGAATCTCGGAAATTTTCTTCCCTTCAGTAAAAACCACTTCCTAACCTCGCACCGTAATATACTGTTACAGGAAAACAGATGTAGGCCTAATAAGAACAATTAAGTCTTAGAAACTGCGATGGGCAAGAAATGTTGTAGGAATGGGGAATGAAAGAGACGCGTGGAAACTTCTTACTAATTTGAGGGCAGTAAATTATACAGGGGATGATTGGAAAACATTAGCTCAGACAGGGATGTTTCGAATGCTTATGTCCGCGCGGCCAAGAACTCCGGATTTGACAGTGTATAATTTTATTATTCTCTGAATGAGAGTAAGAGAAGGCCTTATGACCTTATCGCAAAACATTAGCTCAGACAGGGATGTTTCGAATGCTTATGTCCGCGCGACCAAGAATTCCGGATTTGACAGTGTATAATTTTATTATTCTCTGAATGAGAGTAAGAGAAGGCCTTATGACCTTATCGCTGTCAGCTTAAAATTATTATTATTATAATTATTATCATCATCATATTATCATCATCATCATCATATTATCATCATCATCATCATATTATCATCATCATCATCATATTATCATCATCATCATATTATCATCATCATCATCATATTATCATCATCATCATCATATTATCATCATCATCATCATATTATCATCATCGTCGTCGTCGTCGTCGTCGTCGTCGTCATCGTCATCGTCATCATCATCATCATCATCATCATCATCATCATTATTATTATTATTATTATTATTATTATAAGACTTGAGTTTCTTTTATGTTTCGTAAATCTACGACACCATATCATAATTCAAGCTTTTAGAAGCAATGGCCACGATTTTTACCCCTTTAAAACCCATCGAATATGGCCGGATTTGAACCCACGTATCCCAGAACTGGAGACTGGCATGGCAACATTAGTTCATAAGACTTGAGCCTTCCATTTAAGTGCCAATTCAATTTAATATATTGGTACCATTGAATATATGTCTTAATAAATAAAAATACATAACTATTTTAAACTTGTTTAAAGATGATTTTTTTAAATTTTGTAACAACAATACTGTAGTTTGAAATAGAGATATTCTATATTATTTTTGCAACTTTATTTTGCAAAGACATGTTTTCATGTCCTAAAGCGTTTCTGTGTTTTTTGTGGTCTATGGCTTTGTGAGAGCAAAGCCTTCTGTGATGAATTATCGACTGGTGAGAATGGCCTATAGCAGTAAGGACGTATTTTTATGTTGAAACTAGATCCTCTGTTAGAAGACTCGTGGAGACAACTACACAACTACTAACCAAACTAACAACATATACCTTTTTTTTAATATATTTAAAATTGGAATTGTAAAAAAAAATAATACAAAAATTAACTTAGGAAGATTCGATAGTGAGAAGGGATAAAAGGTAATTCGTAATAAAAAAATTACATGTCTGATTACAATTACCTGACATTATTAAATTTGTTTTCTGGAAATGCATGCTCTTATGCATTTCAGGGACTCTTGTCCCAACTCCTCTCAAAAACGTTAAACTAAAAATACAGGAAACTATTATTCTCACAGTTATATTATATGAATGTGAAACATGGATTCTTACTTTAAGGGAGGAGAAAAGATTACGGGTATTTGAAAATAAAGCTTTTAGAAAAAGTTTTGGACCAAAGAGAAATGAACATGCAGGCGAATAGAGAAAACTACCTAACAGTGAGCTAAACGATCTTTATAGGATATCAGACATAATAAGAACAGTTAAGTCTCGTAGACTGCGATAGGCAGGGCATTTGGCACGAATGGGGAATAATAGAGGGCATGGAAGCTTCTGATAGGAAAACCAGAAGGAAAACTCCCAGTTGGTAGGCCAAGAATGAGATGGGAGAATGCCATTAACTATGATATGCTGGAGACATATTATACAGGGTAGATTGGAAAACATTAGCTCAGGATAGGAATGTATGGAGAGGTTACGTCCGCGCGACCATGAACCTACCGGTTCGATAGTGCCAGTGAGTTAGTTATATATCTTCAGTATTTCCTACATCATTAATCATCATCATCATTAAAGTACATTCACGAATTTAGGCCATTCGTTGACCTGTTTCGGCCTCAAGAGAAACACCATCCAAAAGTATTTTGAGTGGATGTCCTGGTGTTCTTCTTCCTGTAGGTTGATAGCTTAATATTTGTTTGGGTATCGTGTGATCATTCGATGAACATGTTGCATCCATCTTGACTTATAATCAGAAATTTTGTTTTCTAAAGGTTCCATGTGTAATTATTCTAAGGTGTCTTCATTTTTTGTGATCTAGTAGTGTGTATCCTGCAGTCCTCCGAAAGTATCTCATTTCAGTAGATCTAAGTATCTGTATATCCTTCTGTTTCAACATCCATACTTCGCTACCATAATGCCATAATTTTTGTTTTCTCTGTAGATATCTTCAATCCATATTCATCTGTAACTTTGTTAAGTTCATACAGACCTTTCTGCAGATTATCTTCCGAATTTGCAATTATTACTTGGTCATCTGCAAACAATAAGGTGTTTAATTTTGTATTTTCTGATATTCTTATTCCAAATTCACATTTATTGTTCCAACAACACATTATTTCGTTGATGTAGATCGCAAAGAGTGTTGGGGATAGGGGGCAACCTTGACTCACACCTCGATTTATAATTACTTCTTCAGAAAATATGTTATTTAAGGGAGGTGACGGGTGAAATTATCGACCATTTCGGTCAAATTTAACATTTTTTTTGTTTTTTGTATTAAAAAATACTATGTACCTTAAAGTATGAGTTGGTGAAGTTTCATTGTCCTATGGCGCTTGTAAGTCTCCCTAATGACTGTAGGAGGGCATGTATGCTACATTTTCAGTTTAACTGCATGCAAACTTTCAAATTGGCTTTTCCACACTTTTATTTTCATTACATTTAAATACATTAAAAAAAATAGCATTGACAAATTTAATGATATGAGCACGAAATGTTCACTGCATATCCCACACACATTATGGCTAACAACTCGATGCATGGATTTTGAAACAACGTTGATAGTTTTTTAAATAAAAAATATAATATGTGTAGTAATTTAAAAAAAAATAAGTTTTCATATGCATAGGATGCATATATATATATTTTTTCTTCCTTTATTATAATGATATAGAAAAGTTAATGCAGAGTGTTGTTCTAAATAAGTCAGTGGTCTAAGAAAACAATTAAAAAATTTTACTCAAAAATTATGGGACTAAATTTTAATATGTAAATTTTAAAATTTCATGAATAACTCAAAAACTTTTAAGCCTGGAAGGATGAAACTTCAGTATAATATTACCTATTATGTCATGAATGTGTGTTCAAAGAGTCAAGTATGTAGCTTAAAAAAATGCAGAAAATAGAAATTTCACTCTTCACGTCCCATAATTTAATCTTTATGGTGTTGTATTTATAAATATTTTGTATGTTCTGCAGAAGTACATCATTAATTCAGTTTAATTTTATTGTTTTTTTTTCTTTAGGGTAAGTGTGCATTTCATCTAATGAGAAGACTCGTTCCATGTTGTTCTTATTCTCATTTAAAAGGATACTCATGAAGTGTGAAAATAAACGCAGGTTTTACACTGACTTGGAATTCATTTTGAAGGTGCTAAGAGCACTGAAACTAAAAAGGATTTCAACACACACATCTCCACTTCTTGTGTTGTTATTACCTTACTTTCCCCATTAAGAACGGGAAGTAAGCTTTTATTGCGTGTTCTATTTGCAACACAGTTCTCCCTCGTGAAGAAATTTAATAACCGAGCTGATTCTAAGTAATTTATAGAGAATCCTGAATTTGTGTACCTGTACAAACTTCATTGTTTTCACGTATTCTTCCAGATTAAATACAGGTTCGTATCTGGAAACGAATCCTATTATGCATTACAGGGATTATTGTCACCCCAGTTTATTTAAAAAATATATAATTGGTTAAACTTTACAACCTGTGACGCGACTTTATTAATTATTTCATATAATAATATAATAATAATAATAATAATAATAATAATAATAATAATAGCTTTATTTTACCTGGCAGAGTTAAGGCCTTAAGGCCTTGTCTACCACTCAACCAGGTTTAAAAAAAATACAAAAGAAAAGTCTTAAATCTAAATTACAATATATATATAGGTATATAAACGATTACAAGTTATGAATACAATACAATTAATATTTATAATGTATTTTGATTCCCTCCATGGTATCTTTACCTTGTCGTGGTGGAGTGGCTTGTGTGCTTAAATGATCCTGAGAGCTATGCCGGCGGTAGCATTGCTGCCGATAGGGTTACCCATGCCGGACTGGTCGAAGGTGATAAGCCAGACGAAATAAGTACCTTGGTCGAAAGAGTGACGATCTTTCACCGTAAAAATACAACCGTCAAGAAATGCGGACATGGGTTCTACTGGGGTAAAATTTTCCGGAGGTCAAATAGTCCCCCATTCGGTTCTCCGGGCGGGGACTACTTCAGGGAACCCATGCCAAAGGCTCAAACACAGGGACATGTTCCTAGGAACATGGAATGTTAGGACTTTATACAATAGCGGGGCACTAGAGATATTAACGCGGGAATTGGATAAATCGCCCTTGGATATAGTCGCTTTACAGGAAGTTAGGTGGCCAGGAGAAGGTAGTCAGGAATCAGGAAGCTTTGCATTATACTATGGGGGTGCAGAAAGACCTGCATTTGGAACGGGTTTTTTAGTCAGAAGGAGGATCCTATCCATCTATCCGAGATATTAAGTTTGTTAGTGATAGGATATCATACATAATTCTAAAGGGTAAACGACATGATTTTATAATTGTAAATGTACATGCCCCCACAGAAGATAAAGATGACAAGATCAAGGATGAGTTCTATGAAGAATTAGAATGCTTATTTGATAGCCTTTCACGATATCATATGAAAATTGTCTTAGGAGATTTTAATGCAAAAGTGGGGCAGGAAGATATATTCAAACCAACAATAGGCAAATTCAGTCTTCATGAAGATAGTAACGACAACGGGGTTAGATTAGTCACATTTGCCACATCAAAGAATCTCATTGTTAAGAGCACAACATTTCAGCATAAGGATATTCATAAATACACCTGGACGTCCCCAGATGGAGAAACTCGGAACCAGATAGATCATGTATTAGTGGATAAACGCTGGCACAGTAGCATCATTGATGTTAGATCAGTTAGAGGGACAGACTGCAATTCAGATCATCATCTGGTCAGGGTGAAAATCAGACAACGGCTATCGCTTATGAGAGGAACAAACGCTAAAGATGATTCAGTAAAATATGAAGTTAAAAAACTTGAAAAATGATGAAATGCGGCAAGAATACCAAATCAAAATTGCTAATAGATTTGAAGTACTGGAATCTTCAGATGACAATGTGGCAAACGAAGAAGAAACTGATATAAATAAAGAATGGGAGGCTATAAGAGATACTATTAAATTGTCAGCATCAGAAAGCATTGGTTGTTTAAAAAAGAGGCAAAACAAGAAATGGTTTGATGAGGAATGTGCCGACATTGTAAAGAAAAGAAAGCTAGCAAAAATGAAATGGTTACACGAGCCAAATGAGGTAAATTTAGAGCAATTGGGTAGTGTTAGACGGGAAACCACCAAGTTACTAAAGAGTAAAAAGAGGGAATATTTGAGAGAGAAGATTAATGATCTTGAAATGAATGCAAAAAAAAAAATAGGAACATTAGAGAATTATATCAGGGAATTAGTATAGAGAAGAAAGGGTTTCAGGCTAGAACAAACATAATTCGGAATGAAAATGGGGATATGATTGCAGATTCCAAGAGTATATTAAATAGATGGAAAAGTTATTTTAATCAGCTATTAAATGTACATACAGAACAGGACATTGAGGAGGATAAGTTACAGACAGCAGAAATGCTAGTCGCAGAGCCAAGTGCATTAGAGGTTGAAATGGCAATTGAAAAATTGAAGATGTATAAAGCATCAGGTTCAGATGAGATCCCAGCAGAACTGATAAAATCAGGGGGAGAAAAATTGATGGACAAGATACGCTGGTTGCTTAGTATGATTTGGGAAAAAGAAGCTCTTCCAGATGAATGGAAGGAATCAATTATCGTACCAATTTATAAGAAAGGAGATAAAACTGATTGCAACAACTATAGGGGCATCTCATTACTTTCAACTTCGTACAAAATTCTAACAAATATATTAGTAAGCAGACTTGCTCCCTATATTGATGACATTCTAGGAGATCATCAATGTGCATTTAGAAGAAACAGGTCTACAACAGATCAGATTTTTAGTATAAGACAGATTTTAGAAAAGAAATGGGAATATAATGGTACTGTACATCAACTATATGTAGACTTCAAAAAGCATATGATTCAATTAAGAGGGAGAAGTTATATAGTATCCTGCTGGAGTTCGGAATTCCCAAAAAGTTAGTTAGACTTATACGAATGTGTCTAAATGGCTCAACGAGTAGGGTGCGTGTAGGCAAACAGTTTTCAGACACTTTTGAAATCCAGAATGGGTTGAAGCAAGGAGATGCACTATCTCCTCTACTATTAATTTTGTACTAGAGCATGCCATTAAATCTTTAGAGAATAAGGAAGGCTTACAACTGAATGGTATTAATAAGCTGTTAGTTTATGCTGATGATGTGGTACTACTGGCCGATAGCGAGGAGATACTAAAGGCCAACACGCACACACTATTGAGTAACACTAAGAAATTAGGACTGGAAGTAAATATCAGTAAAACTAAATATATGGTCACACGTAGAAATACATTATATAATGGAAATGGACAGCTAATGACAAATGAGGGAAATTTTGAGGAATTGGCTGAATTCAAATACCTAGGAACAATAATCACAAATAGGAATGAGATGCACAAAGAAATTAAACATAGGCTCAATTCTGGAAATGCATGCTATTATGCATTGCAGAGACTTTTGATGTCCCAACTCCTTTCAAAAAACGTTAAGCTGAAAATATATAAAACTATTATTCTACCAGTTATATTATATGGGTGCGAAACATGGACTCTTACTTTAAGGGAGGAAAGGAGATTACGAGTATTTGAGAATAAAGTTCTTAGGAAAATTTTTGGACCAAAGAGAGATGAACAGACAGGTGAATGGAGAAGACTACATAACAATGAACTACATGGTCTTTATAGGAAGCCAGATATAATAAGAACAGTTAAGTCCCGTAGACTGCGATGGGCAGGACATGTTGCGCGTATGGGGAATGAAAGACGTGCATGGAAACTTCTTGTAGGAAAGCCAGAAGGAAAACGCCCAGTTGGTAGACCAAGAATGAGGTGGGAGAACAACATTAACTATGATTTGAGGGAAGTAGATTATACAGGAAATGATTGGAAAGCATTAGCTCAGGATAGGGATGTATGGAGAGCTTATGTCCGCGCGGCCATGAACCTACGGGTTCGATAGTGCCAGTGAGTAAGTAAGTAAGTATTTTGATTTACTCTAAATTTAACGAATTAAATATATAATATGTACAAGATATATAAAAAAACGAGGAAAAGATTAATGACATAGAATAAAATTAAATAAATAGAGAAAAATTAATTATTAGACAACAGGTAACTGTATAAGCGTGACTTAAAGGTGCCAAGTGTGCGGCAACCCCTGATATCTTGAGGAAGGAGATTCCAGGAGCGGGCGGAGGCTACTGTGAAGGAAGTAGAATAGGAGGAAGTGCTATGAAGAGGAATTGTTAGCAGACTGCTATCTTGTGACCTAGTGTCAATATTGTGGTAGGAGGATAACTTCTCAAATCTGGACGCCAGGTAAGTAGGAATGTAGGAATTCAGAAGCTTGAAAAGTAGCGAAAGAGAGTGCAATTTACGTCTGTCAGTAAGACGGAGCCAAGAGAGGTTATTAAAGTGTTCGGAAATATGGTCATAACGGCGGATATTGAAAATGAATCGAATGCAAGCATTATGAACACGCTGCAGTCTCTGCGACAAGGCATAGTTTAGATCATTATATATAATGTCACAATAATCGAAGTGTGGTAACACAAGATTCTGCACTAGGATTTGTTTTAACGAAACTGGGAGAAAATTCTTTAAACGTCTAAGATAATGTAAGATGGAGAAAGTCTTTTTTACATATGTGTTTCACTTGTGTTTGCCAGGTTAAATTTGCGTCTAGTCAAATTTTATTCTTATGGGTTATATTTTTCAAATTATTTCCCACAATTTACAATGATTTTTACATGTTTTCTAACGATTATTTGAGTATATATTTTTTCACGATATTTAACTACATGAAGACGTGACAGCCATATTGATTTTAACGAATATTATGTGTATCAGTGCAGTCAACATAAAGCCTGTACAAATTAACTTAACACTAAATAAAATCAGCGTGAATTCTTTCGCAGGTTAGAGTACTTAAATTGTGTTAGGATAACTTTTAGGTTGGTCTTTCACAGGATACAGTACTTAAATTGCGTTAGGATAACTTTTAGATTAGTCTTTCACAGGTTAGAGTACTTTAATTGCGTTAGGATAGCTTTTAGGTTTATGTTTCACAGGTTAAAGGACTTAAATTGCGTTAGGTTAGCTTTTAGGTTCATCGGCAACGCGAGTTCAAATATCGTGCATATGGTGGCTGCATCTCGTGATTCCATTGTGTAAACAGCTTCGCGTCTGTTAGTTTGCTCATGGTGTACGATTGGAACTTAGAAACATTTTTCGCATCACATGTTGTAAAACATTTCCCTAAAATTATATAAAATTGTGATTTTTCCAGTTGTACTGTATGGATGTTAAACACGAGTCATGTTTCGATAGAAAAGAAAATAGTATCAGTTTTCGAAAATGAAGTACTTTGGAAAATTTCTGAACCGAAGCGAGATCAATAGACAAATAGATGAAGAAATCTAAGTAAACCGTGAGCTACATGATCTTATGGAAAACCAGATATAATAATAATAATATTAATAATGAGTCTTGTATACTGCTATGGGCAGGGCATATAATACAAAAGGAATATAACAGTGGGCATGGAAATTTCTTGTAGGAAAACCAGAGGGAAAACGCCCAATAGATAGATCAAGATAGAGGTGGGATAATATCATTGACCATGATTTTAGAGTGGTAAAATTATGCAGGGAAATTTGAAAGAAACTAAAATCCGTATTTATAAATCAATAGTAAGAAGTTTAATAATCAATGGAGTCGCAACGTGGACTATAAATGCCAAATTAAAGTAAACATTTTAAACTACAGAAATGGATTTTTAAAATCCGCACGATGCTCTAAATTAGACAGGATCAGAAACAGTAGGTATATTATCCGAGAAAAAATAACTTTAGATAGATCATCGGTTGATTAATGTATTTGACATCGTCCGATTCCTAATAGCCAATTTTGTCGGTCCATCCAATCTCCTGGTTGTAGATGTTTCTCCTTCATGTATAAACATATTCCCTGACTCCAGGAGGTTTTAGGTCTTCCTCTGCCTCGTCTTCCCTCAGGTTTCCATTCCAAAACAGATTTTGGTAGTCGATCCTCTTCCATTCGCTGGACATGTCCGTACCATCTTAATTGCCGAGTTGTAATATAATCTAAAATAGTGTCTTCAATCTTCATTTTCTTCCTTATAACTGAGTTCCTAATTTTTTCTCTTCTTGAAATTCTTGCTGCCCTTCGTATAAAATCCATTTCCGTTACCAAAAGATACTTATTTGTTTTTGTTGCTAATGGCCAAAGTTCTGCTCCATAAGTAATGATGCTTTTAACAATTGTATGTATATATTCATTTTATTTTGATAACTTATATTTTTATCCCAGAATATTCCATTGAGGGAAGCAATTGCAAATTTTCCTTTATTATTTCTATTTCTTAATTCCTCTTCATAACTCCCATTTTTATTTATTTTAATTCCTAAATATGTGATCTCCCTACAAGATTTTATTGTTTCTCCAGACTCCAAAATTAAATTTTGTTCTGGTTCACCAACTGATAAATATTTCGATTTTTTTCATGTTCAAATTTAATCCTCATTTTTCAACTTAACAATTATATAGTTAGTGGGAAATAAACAATTACAATGGTTTTGACATGTGAAGAGGATGAATGAAGATAGACTGCCAGTTAGTTATTTGGAGTGGATTCCAAATCGGAGGAAAATGAGAGGGAGATCTACAAAGACATGAATAGAGGGAATTATGAATTTGACGAAGGGGAGGGAACTGCAGGGTGATGACTGAAAGGAAAGAGGTTAATGGAGGAAGATAATCAAAACTTAATATTGTGCAAGGAAGATGTTGTAAACATTTAAAACCAATTAAATAAAAAAGTTATACAGAGAATGATTGGAAAACATTAGCTCAGGATAGGGATATATAGAATCTTATGTCAGCTCAGTTATGAATCTTCGTATTCGATAATGTTTGTGAGTTAGATATACCAGAAGGAATTCAGGCTTGAAATTTTCGCACTTTTATTATTTCCAGCCTGTATCGTACATTGGTATTTGATGCAGAACAGAATTTGCGCGCTACATTACATTGGAATAGGCGTTTCTGTTGCAGAGTTCGATCATGTTCAAGCTATGTTGATATGATCGACAGATTCAGTTTGTTAAATGGCTTCAAGGTGTGGCTGTCACCACGTATTATTGGGTTCCTTTATTTAAAATAAAAAGAAGTTTTAGTTGCAAGTGGT
This sequence comes from Diploptera punctata, assembly GCA_030220185.1. Taxonomy (NCBI): domain Eukaryota; kingdom Metazoa; phylum Arthropoda; class Insecta; order Blattodea; family Blaberidae; genus Diploptera; species Diploptera punctata. The sequence continues at coordinate 878,630 of JASPKZ010007226.1, forward strand.
CTTCACATTCCATACCATAAACGGGTTGCGCATTGTACAAAAATATATTATACTTTACACTTTTTCAACTTTTAGTTAAAAGAGTCTTCTAATTCTTAAATTCAATTATATACCTGCTCCTATAGATTTTTTTAACGAATATAGGCTCAATTCTGGAAATACATGCTATTATTACAGGGACTTTTGTCGTCCCACCCAACATCTCTCAAAAAACGTTAAACTGAAAATATATAATACTTATTCTCCCAGTTTATTATATGTATTCGAAACATGGACTTTAAGAGAGGAGAAAAGATTACGAGTACTTGAAAATAAAGTTTTTTTGGAACATTTTGGCCCAAAAAGAGATGAACAGACAGACGAATGGAGACGATTTCATAACAGTTGGCTACATGATCTTTATAGAAAACCAGACATAATATGAACAGTTAAGTCTCGTTGACTGCGATGGGCAGGACATGTGACACGAATGGAGGAAGAAATGGGGGCATGGAAGAAGCTTCTTCTAGGAAAACCAGAGGAAAAACTTCCAGTTGATAGGCCAAGAATATGGTGGGGGAAGGAGGAGAAAAGATTACGAGTATTTGAGAATAAAGTTCTTATGAGCATTTTTTGGACCAAAGAAAGATCAACAGACAGGCGAATGGAGAAGACTAAAAAAACAGTGAGTTACATGATATTTATAGGAAACCAGATATAATAAGAACAGTTAAGTCTCTTAGACTGCGATGGGTAATACATGTGACACGAATGGAGAATGAAAGAGGGGCATGGAAGCTTCTTATAGAGAAACCAGAGGGAAAACGCCCAGTTGGTAGACCAAGAATCAGTTGGGAGAATAACCTAACCATGATTTGAGGGAAGTAGATTATACTAGGGATGATTGGGAAACATTTGCTCGGAATAAGGGTGTATTTTTCCGCATTTACTTGTCTGATCGTCTCTCTTTGGCAGAAAAAATCCTATGCAGTTTAAATCGCAATCTTTTAATCCAAAGACCATATTTAGAATTCAATATCACAACAACCCTGCGTCGGTCAAGGTTTCCTTCTGAATATTTTTTTTTTCAAGCTTCTGTATTTCTGACAACCGTCCACCAACTCTTGAGTTTTAAAGATTTGACGTTCTGTAGTACTCCATCCATCTATCTCAAGTTCGGTCTTCTAGTTCTCCGCCTTCTTTCTGGCTTACCATCTATAATTCTGCTAACTATTCCAATTTTGATCCTTCCCTGCGCATGTCCCGCCATCTGAGTCTGTTTAATTTAATTTATAATATGTAATTATATCTATTGATTTATACAACTCATACAATTCCCTGTTATATCTCATTCGTCACTCTCCATTTTCCTCAATAGGTCCGTACATAGCCTACTTCTGAGTACCTTCTTTCAAAAGCAGCCAATCCAGATTTGTCACGTACAGTCAGAACCCAGGTTTCACTCTCGTAAGTTTGCACTGATTTAATTAGTGATTTATATAATGTTTTGTCCCGCGTATCAGTTATTTTGATTTCAAATATTTTATTTTTGCAAAATAACATTTATTAGCATTTTGTATTCATTTATTTATTTCTTCCTGAATATTGTTTTGTTTATTTATTAAAACTATAAGGTATATGAGTCAACCGCTGTGGTCTCGAGGTAGCGTGCTGCCTTGTCACGCAGCGGGCCCGGGTTCGATCCCCGGTCGGGGCAGTTTTTCTGGGTGAGGTTTTTCTAGGGGGGTTTTTCCTCACCTGTAAGGCAAATGTTTGGAAAACATTAAGGCCCAATCGGTCCCCGAAATCATATGGCCATCATCATCATCCTTATCATTATCATCATCATCCTTCACCGGTGTGGAAAGCAACGGGAAGCTACCACACCTACAATTCCCTAGTAAAGCTGCAAGCATAGCATGAAAATGCTATGATTACAGTGAAGGACCTGCCTTCGGACAGAATTACTATGGATGGAAGGTATATGAAATTATTTACTTTCTCAAATGTATTATTCTGAATCTTAATATGTTCTTCAGTTTTTTTTTTCTGTATATACTATTTGCATTGGTGATCATATATTTGGTTTTATCTAAATTTATGTTTAGTGTCATTTTTTATGGGTGAGTTTCGTAACACTAAGAATATTTTATTCGAGTTAATTTTTGACCTACTAATTATAGCCTATCAATCGTTTGGGTAGGCTATGTTAGTGTTTGTGTTGATTTGTAGAATATTGTTTCTGGTATTTGGACCATTTTTTCTAGTGCTAAATTGAATAATAAACATGATATGTCCCCTTATTTTAGTCTATCCTGTGTTTCTAAGAGTTCTGACACATCTGTTTGGATTTTTGTTAATACAATAATAACTTATTAATAAAAAAACTGCCGCATTCAAGGAAAATATCCTGTTGGTTGAATTTCAATAAAAGGACCTATTTCGTCATATTCATTATTTCATAATATAATTATTAACAAAAAACACGCGATGTTAAAGCGCCTAAAAATAATAGTAAAATAATGAAGTTTCGTTTTAAAAACAAATGAATTTGTTTCTCCTTATTATAATTTTTGTATCTAATTTGATTCAATTAATGCAACTTGGAGTTCACACAATGCATTGTGAAATAAAAAAAAACACTATTTTCAGAGAAAAATAATGATTCCATCTTTTTTAACGATGTGCTTCCGCTTGAGTTGAAAACCGCGGGTTTATTACATGAAGTTGTTGTAAACAGGCTCCCCAGGTAACACATGCCATGATGTATTACCAACTGTAGAAAAACAAAACTCTTGCAAACGTGCTACACTGCTCTTTCTTAATGAGCGTGCAAATATTTATGTGTGAGTGGAAAAGGTTCTGCTAAAACACCATTCTTTTCATCAGTTTAAATTTATAGGTTATTTAACATATATTGCAATAATAATAATAATAATAATAATAATAATAATAATAATAATAATAATAATAATAATAATAATAATAATATATATATATATATATATATATATATGTATATATATATTATTAACTATTATTAACTATATAGTTGAGTACCTTTTTCTCCTCTGTTTGTCAACCGACTATTTTTAGAAGCTATTGACGAGCTTTAATGTTAGGTATCAATAAAAAAAGAATTGGAAACAATTTCTTTTTCCTCCTACCTTTCACACAAAACAGTTAAGCGCCTTTTTCTGCTCTGTTTGTCAACAGATCTTTTTGTTTAGTAGCTAAGTGTTATCGATAAAGCATTTTGGAAACTTTTTTTTCTACCTTCGGCGTACAGTCGAAGCTTTTATTTAGAAGTCTCTATACGTCATACCTCACGCTCCTTACGTCTACAATCTACAATATTTGTAAAATACTCAATACAGTTTCTACCATTTAGAATTCATTATATCTGTTATATAATAGCGTTAATAGATTTTATCAAAGCATTTGATCGAGTTGACAGACAAAAACTTTTAGATATCTTAACTGATGATGGAACACCAAATCAACTGATCCAAACAATTTTTAATCTGTATAAAAATAACATCATAGCAGTACAAATAGGAACAGAATTGTCAAATTGGAAATATATAAATTGCGGAGTCAGACAAGGATGCCCTCTATCACCACTTCTATTTAATGTATACATTAATGCTATCATCAGACACTGGAGATTGACAGTTCATGGTAATATTCCTCTCTCAAGACACACAATTTTAGACACACTCTTATATGCAGATGGTCAGGCTCTTTTCGGCAATAATGAAGATGAATTACAATATTCCACTCATCATCTTAATATAATAGCCCAACGATTTAACATGGAAATATCAACAACAAAATCTAAAGTTATGGCCTTTCAAGGGAAATTCCCAGTAAGAAGTAAAATTTGTATTCAGAATTCAATATTAGAGCAAGTTAATTCATTTAAATACTTAGGATATAATCTAACTTATAATGAGGAATGTGATATATCCTTTAAAATACAAAACTGTAATAAAGCTTTAAGAATTATCAACCAAGTTTTTAAACCATCAAAAGTGCAGAGACACACAAGAATGAAAATCTATAAAATTCTCGCTAGACCCATAATCTGTTATGGCAGTGAAGCTCGGACCATCAGAACTCAGGATGATCGTCATATTACAGCCACGGAGATGAGATTTCTGCGACGAACTGCAGGTTATAGCCTTTTAGACCACCAAAGAAATTCAACAATAGCCAGAGAGTTAAACATCGTATCTATATCTGAATACCTCCAAGAATATAGAAAATTGGCTAGCCCATATTCAGCGCATGGATCGTCACAGAATACCAAAACAAATTCTTCACTACATTCCTCGAGGCAGAAGATCTGTAGATCGACCTTTTCGGAGATGGCGGGAGACCATAACGGGCCACTGGGCTTAATACTTGAAAGGACGACGACGACGATGATATAATTTTATATTATTATTATATAAACAACAACAAAAGAAACGGAAAGAAGCGGAAATGTCAAGAACAAAACAAACGAAAATGTAATCCATAAAATGAATGCCAAAGCAAAGTAATACTAATCTTATGGTGTCAGTTATTGCATTTCCAATGTCAAAATAATATATAATTTAAAATTGGGAGTATATCTGGGCCACACTATCTCCAGGGATATGGATTGGAGTCCTGGTCCTCCAGGTTGGGGGTTTTGATATAGGATTGACAATCGTATTCTTTAAATAATCAATTGTTGAGAAACTGAACAATATTGAAGCCGGACGTTTCACTTTATAACGAATCGCAAAACAAAGGGATCATTATTTGATGGATTACAAGAAGATCTCAAGAAGTTTGGTCAGAGATGTTCAATTGTAATGAATTTTGGCCAGAATTTTTTTTTATCAGATGGAGGATCGCACATTTAAAATAAAAGAGATGTTTCTACAAACATTGTAATCAACAAGTACTCTTTAGTAACTACTCATGAAATAAAAATTTCACCGAAGATGGATAGGGGAGGGAGAAGTCATTTCGTTAACGTTATTCTTGCTCACATGGCATGGTGACATAAATAAACTTTCTCTCGTTAGAAGGGGTTGTTCGGCAGATGGACGTGTTTATAAAAATTCAGAATCGATAAACTAAGAATTGGTTTCAAATGTGTAATGACTAATATAATGCTTAACAGTTCCATATATTCCATCCATTCCATAGTAATTCTGCCCGAGGGCAGATCTTTCACTGCAATCATAGCATTTTCATGCTATGCTTTGCAGTTTTACTAGGAAATTATAGGTGTGGTAGCTTCCCGTTTCTTTCCACACCGGTGAAGGATGATGATAATGATAAGGATGATAGTCGGATGATTTTCGGGGACCGTTGCACCCTAAGCTTCCTAACATTTGTCTTACAGTTGAGGATAAACCCCAAGAAAACCTCACCCAGGAGCCTGTCCCGACTGGGAATCGAACCCCGCCCGCTGCGTGGCAAGGCAACACACTACCTCGACACCACTGCGGTGGACTTTCCATGCATCTAATATATAAAAATGAATGTTTGTTTGTTCGTGCTTTATGCGCGGCCATACCTTGATCCGATTGTGATGGGGCTTTTTGCAAAATGTTTAGGAGATTCCCGGGATGAACATAGGCTATAAGAGAGTTGTGATACCCAACTCCTACACCCTTAAAAATTGCCCTTTGTAGTGGAAAACGTGGAAAAAGCAGATATTTCAACTCTTAAATGGCTTACATTGCTTAAACCATAACAAATACACAAAATTAATGTACACAAAATTGAGTATCTCAAAAAAACTCTACAAAATAGTCCGCAACAGCATATGTTTATCTCTTTACGGATAACTCACAATAACCATTTTTGTCTTTCCTTGATGCCATGAAGATCGAGATAAGTACGTAGATTCCTGTGCAAGCATAGCAACACATGGCGGGTATTCTTTTACGGATAACTCACAATAACGAATTTTGTCTTTTAGCCCATTTATGCCAAGAAGATTGAGATAAGTAGATATCCGGGCAACACCGCGCAATCGGCACGGGGTATCTTAAAATAATTACGATATGCATTTCTAATTATTTTTCATTTTACTTATTCAACTAATCATAGGAAGTACATTAATTTTTTGTCTTTCAGCTCATTTATGCCAAGAAGATTGGGATGATTAGATACCCGGGTAAACAGCACGAGGTATCTAAAAATAATTACGGTATAAATTTCCCTTTCACTTATTTAACTAAACATATAACACATTTAATACACAAGTGATCTTCTTGGTGATAAAATATTAAAATATATATATGCAGTCAATATGCCCATTTCACCAATTAATGTTTTAAAATGGTCAACAAGTTTCTACAGCCAAGCTGTCATTCTCAAGACCAGATATTGACTGTCAATATCTGGTCTTGAGAATGACAGCTTGGCTGTAGAAACTTGTTGACCATTTTAAAACATTAATTGGTGAAATGGACATATTGACTGCATATATATTTTAATATAACACATTAATTTTTGTATTTCAGCTCATTTATGTCAAGAAGATCGGGATAAGTAGATTCCCGGGCAACGCCGGGTAATCAGCATGGGGTATCTAAAAATGTAAATTTATAATTATTTTCCATTTATGTATTCAACTAAACATAAAAGCACATTAATTTTCATTTGTTTAGGCGCACGCTGAGTATTAGTAAGTTATGCTATGAAAGAAAAAAAGTGCACCATGGAGAATGACAGCTCTTGAAATCCATTTATAAATGTTTAATGGAGAAATAACATTGATTCGCATTACAATAACCGAGAACATCGCAAGTCATTTGGTGCAAGAGAATGGAGAAAGAGAACATTGATAGGGATGAATGAAGTATGATCTTGTCAGTGACCAGGGTTCAAAATGGGCTAAAGTGTCACATATTATTATTATTATTATTATTATTATTATTATTATTATTATTATTATTATTATTATTATCAATATGGAGGCTTGTCGCGCCTCCAATGTAATCAATTATCTTCAAATATTTTAATAATATTTATTTATTTTCTTTAATTTGATTTATACTAAATCAACTATTAGATCTGAAAATATCAAAGAAAAAATTCATTACGTCCAATATATGTGCTGTGTGAAAATCAAGCGAATACTACATTTTTCAATGTACTCGTATATAGAGCCCACTCTCATACAAATCTACCTAGGGATTTTGGGAATATCCAGTAATATATGCACGTTTGTGTCCTAACCCCACTCAACGAGCGCTTTGCTTATGAAAACAAACTATCAAATGAAAACAATCTGGTAAAAATGTATGTTTGATTGCTAATGGCAATGTATGTTCTAGTTTTAATTTTCATCTCAATGAATATTTTTGAATACATTCTCTTCGTGTTTTCAAACGTTTCCGAAATGAAAATTTCATGTTTTGTTCCATGCTTCTAGGGATATATTAAATTCCTCTCTTACATTTTGGATAGTAATCAATATTGAGGGAACTTCATTAGCTAAAAGTTAAGATTGCAACAGAGTATAAAACATGTTAAAATATTAAAATAAGTACCTGATGTATCAGTCGTCCTCAAATAAATTAAATGTCTCTCTAAAAGTTTCGTCAAAGTAGTTAAAACTATGAAGGCCTTTCAGAATCACGTTCAATCTTCTGCATAGTTTTAACTATTTGAAGTGTTTAAACATAAATTTAATTTATGTTGAAGATATATCAGGTACTTTTATATTTTAACATTTTATTATGATACATAACCTCAACGGTGCTTTACAATGCATTTTAAAATACTTGAGTATAGGAAGTCCACCGCTATGGTCTCGAGGTAGCGTGCTGCCTTGTCACGCAGCGGACCCGGGTTCGATCCCCGGTCCGGGCAGTTTTTCTGGGTGAGGTTTTATCAGGGTTTTTCCTCACCTGTACGACAAATGTCAGGAAAACTTTAAGGCCCAAACATAGCATGAAAATGCTATGATTGCAGCGAAGGGCCTGTCTTGGGGCAGAATTGCTATGGATGGAGTATAAAGAGCAGTAAATATTTCTTCTTCGATCATCTGAAAAGTACTTGCTTACAGTTTAAAAATACAATTTATAAAAGTTGATAAATTATTTTTCTAGGAACCAGAAACAATTTTTGAGCAATGCTAACAGGTTGTTCTTACTGCATTTCAATTCTCTTCTGGGAATGGTAGAATTGAAATCCTCTTTTGAGTTTGGGGCGCCTGGAATAGTATTACACAAGTTATTTTTAAATAACGTTCCACTTACAAAAATATTTTACTATCCTTATTGCAATTTTAACTTTTAATACGTAAACAGCTCCATAATTGTAAATTTTTTATTTAAATAGTGAAGTAATATAACAAGGAAAGTTAATTGCTAATTAAAAAGAGGTATGAGGTGGAGGAAGAAATTAAAAGAGCGACTCAACTTAGGTTATTCATAAATTATGGATTACACTGAGCAACAAAAAATTAACTTTTTTTTTTGTCTCAGGAAGAAAAATATGTGATTCTGATAGTATTTTTTCTCCTGAATTCAAATATGATATCGGTTTTTCTCCATCGTGCAAGGTTTCCGAGAGACAGGTTTTTATAATTTCAAACACTTTAATATTTTCTACATTCGTAACTACACAATATTCGAACGTTCGGACTCACCTAGAAAGTAATAAATGACTATTTTCTGCTATATTTCGCCTGTGGAGCATCCATCTTGATGGTCCAACAATAATCGGCTAGCATATTAGGATTCCATTTGCCTTGATATATATTTTCCATAGCTGAAATCTCCTGATGAAAGTGTTCCCCGTGCAAATCGCTCAATGGACAAATGGACGAAAAAAGTTTATTAAAAAATAATTATTTAAATCCACCAATTGAAATTGAAATAAAAAAAATGTGGGTGATGGAGAAATTCTGAATACATATTTGAAAACACGATAAAAACTGCATTAAGTACAGCTATTGGTACTCATGAGACAAAAATCATGTTGACCAATGTTACAAGTGATCTTTTTCATTCCAAATTCTCTAAAAAATGTTAAACCAAAATATATAAAACGACGAATCTTACTGATACATGAATTCTAAATACGGTCTCTTACATAAAAAAATGCTAGCATTAAACTGCTTAGTTCTTTCTTGTACTAAAGTGAGACTAACAGACAATTGAATGCGAAGAAAACACATAATAGTGAGCTACATGATACTATGGGAAACCAGATGTTAATAACAATAATTAAGTCTAGTAGATGTGGAAATTAAACATAGATGCAAATAAAAAAAGCATGCTATTATGCATTAGAGGGTCTCTTGTCATTCCATCTTCTCTCAAAGAGCGTTAAAACTAAAATTATAAAACAGTCTTCCAGATATAGGATATGTTTATAAAACATGGTCTTCTACTTTAAAGGAGGAGAAAAGTTGAGAGTATTTGAAAATAACGTTTTTATGAAAATACTTGAATCAAACAAATACGAGCATACAGGTGAATGGAGAAGACTGCATAACAGTGAGCTACATAATGTTTATGGGAAACCATATGTAATAACAGTCTCGTAGATTCCTATGGGCAGGACAAATGGCAGTAATTGGGGAAGGACATGGCAATTTCCTGTAAGAAAACCAGAAGAAACGTACCCATAGGTAAGGCAAGAATGAGGTGAGAGAATAACATTATCCTTGATTTTAGATATATGAATTATACAGGCGATTAATAGAATGCATATGTATCATGAAGAAGGAAATATTGTAAATGCAAAAATGTAAAATGAAAATTGAAAGATTTTAGGTTTAATAAATTATATCTCCAAACTACAGTTAGTCCAAAAATATTTTTTTTTGTCTAATGCCACCAATTTGTCTTTTATGACATATTTGGCTTTCTCCCCTAGCATTGTCAGAACTGTAATCCATTTCTTAGGTTAGGGCACCTGGAAGGCGGAGTTACGTTACTCCGATGGTACGATGGGTTATGATAATGAAACGCCAGGGGAGTTATTAACCTAAATTCCAGATCATGGACAACCACAGGATTAATTCCCTTTAAGGAAAAATTCCTATGGTTTGACTGGGAATCGAACCCGGGACCTTATGAACAGTAGTCAGGAACGCTGACCTACAGCCCTTGAGGCTGATCACATTCAAATTTAAAAGTGTATAAAATGGTGGCTGTTTCAACTCTTTTATATGGTAGCAAATAATGGACATAGAAACAGAAAGATATAGGCCTACATAGACTTAGATCTGCTAAAATGAGATATCATCGAAGGCTCCTAAATACAAACTACTAGATCATAAAGAAAATGATATCTTAGAAGAAATTATAGATGGAACCTTCAGAAAACAAAAGTTCTGATTATAAGTCAAGATAGATGCAAAATGTCCATCGAATGGAGGATCTCAGGATACCCAAGCAGATGTTAAGCTATCAACCTTCAGGAAGAAGAAGACTACGACGTCAAAAGACTTATGGATGGTATTTCTATTAAGGCGAAACAGGTCAACAAATGTCCTACAGATTGTGAATGGACTATGGTGATGATGATGATGATGATGGACTGACTGATTATGTCGCATTCGTTCCTCGTGTGAACATGGGTGCTCCTCAGTGGGAGTTTCTTAATGAAGCTTAATTTAGTTCCGCTTATTTGCCTATAGGCCTATATGTCAACGAATAACACGCGGTTAGCACATCGCGTCGATGAGACATCTAATAGGCAGCTAAGGTATTACTTGGATGGGTGAAAGTTGGTTAAATTTTGCTCAGAGACCTTTATTCAGGCTTGCGGTTCTTTAAGGCGAGCCTAAAAATCTTCAGACTCTGGGGACCCACGGCTCATAGGCCCTAGTTCTTCCCGGAGGACTTATCCCTTAGATTTTTGCATCCTAAAAATCTGTCGACCACGCCCGGGTTTAAATCCACGTTTTTCGGAACTAGAGGCTAGAAACATAATCACTAGCCCACCACGGCCGATATGACGATGACTGCAAAACATATCAGGTTAGTGATATATGGAGAGCTTATGTCTGCTCGACCATGAATGTACGGGTTCGATAGTTCCTGAAAATTATATCGTTAGAAAATATAATAGTATATTGCGATACGAGTGTGATAAACATTTGATACGGATGGAGAAAAAGTTTAAAAAAAAAACGAGGCGCTTGCGCAGTTTTTTTTTAATATCCAAGATTCCGTTATATGTTTACTACATGGGTATTGCATACTATTTCTTCTACTATGTGTATTAATTTTAGTAATTAAGTTATTAGCTAAAATATTAATAAACATAATTGAAGATAAATGTTAGATTTCAGAAGATGAATCGGCTATATGTGTATTGCTATGGAGAAATAATAAGTATTGTTAGTCATGTCGCCATCTTATATTTCTTAAAACTGTAAAACCAATTTGATTTGGGATTTATTTCTGATTATGGAGAAAGTTTTAGACGATGTGTGCAGTGATAATGAAATAAAAGAGGCACTGAAAGCTGGATGTGATAAATTAATACTGAAATTAATACAAATTGCAGTATCACTATCGTCTTCTTCATAATTTGTAGGATTTTCATCCTGTTTATTTCCTCGGAGGAAGACGTATTGGATGTGCATTCACTATCTGCCCATCTTTTGGCTGGTCTTCCTTTTGTTCTTCTCCCGTCCATTAGTCTACCTTCTTTAGCTCATTTTTGCAAGCCGGTTGTCTTCCATTCTTTCTATATGACCCTTCCAATATTTTAATAAATTTGGTTGTCTTGAATATGACATTTGTCCCTAATTTCTGTGCTGTGCATTTTATCAAATAATGTTTTCCCCTGAATAGTTCTTACTATCACTATCAATATTTCAAAATAAATGTTTTTACTTATCGCACTGGTGCTTCCGAACATTTTTAAAGTATTGCGATTTCTTTTGTTTTCATAGCAACCAAGATTGTATGCGGTAATGTCAAATTACGATACACATCAACAAAAACAGTAAATATACAATATTAGTTACATAGTGCAAAAAATATGTAAAATTGGAAAGCAAAAGTGTAAATGGTAAACAAGTGGCGAAACCTCACGCATGTACAGAGCCATGAAAGTAAGATGTGTTGGACGTCAGTACCTCGTAGCCAGTAGCCCCGGGGCGCCATCTTGTTGGTTACTACTTTATGGCTTTAATTACGTTCAAGTTTGTTTTAGGAAGAATTAATGACGTATGTTATTATCCCCATCCATTTTCATGTTTTGGAGAACCAGTCTATCTTTTGCTTGCCATCCAAGTACAGGGCTACTAAGGCAATATTCGTGGTGGGTCTCATCTCTGGAAGGCGACCAAACGTGCCTGCTGGCCTTTCGGGCCCACACACGTATCACGCAATACCTTCATCACCATGAGCCTGATAACAACTTCAAGACTTTTCAATAAAATAATAAATCATACTCTTCATTAAGGTTTTTTGACAATTTATTCAAAATACAGTAGCTTATCATATTTAAAAAAAATCATCTGATTTTGTCTTACAGTTTACCTCCTCCCATTCCCATCAAAACATTGCTTTTTATATCCCTCCTCTGGGTATTACTATATTTTACAGTTTCACTTTCCAGAGTACAGAAGTCTCTTCCATCCCGTGTCAAAGACTCAAAATATAACTTCGTCCAAAATAAATTTAAGATTATCTGATACTACCTAATGCAAACATCTCAATAAAAGTATTATTTTAACAATAGATTATTAATTTTATCATTAACATTACTGTATTATTAAACCTTACTTTAATCAAGTCAAAGTAAGTTTGGCAAAATTTTGTTTTATATCTAATATTAAACATTCCAAGATAGCTAAAAAAAAAAGTTCAACTGAAAATATTTTAAAATGTTACTGTTCCTGTTATATTAGGGGGATGTGAAACATGCTCTATTAGTTTAAGGAAGAAAAAAGATTTCGAGCATTTGAGGGCGCCAAAAGAAGTTTCCAGGGACCACATAAGACGTATATGTATGTGTGTGTGTGTGTGTGTTTTATACATTATGTTTGAATTGTCCGTGTGAACTAATACTTACCGCAATTGACTCTGGTTACAATGTTCGCAGGTTTGAACCTGCCCTAGGTCGATGGATTTTTCAGGGGTCTAAATCCCCAATATGTGTTCTTTCGGATGGAAAGTATAACTATTGGTCCCGTGTTGTAGATTTAAAAAATGCAAAATCATTTAAAGCGATAAAAAAATGTCTGTCAGCAAAATATATGTCGCGCCTTTCACGTCCAGTTTCGATTTACGATTATAATCACCTGAGCTGTTAAAGAGCGTCGTTAAAGAAAATAACAACAACAATGAATTGTGGGAGTTATGAGAGTCAGGGATGCCGGACTTGGTTGGGTTGGAATAAGTGGCACTTCGAATTTACGTCACAGATTTTAACTTGTCCATGACATGGAAATAACACAAATGCTCATTCGTGTTTCGAACACGTGTAACTTGTCTTTAAATAAACTTACAGACATGAAACTAGTACAAATGGAAAGGGAAACTAAAACAGTTTTGGTTACAGTGCCTTACAGATGTTCAATGTGAGCTCCATTGGTAACACGACACACATCAAGCCTGTAGTCCATTTCCGCCCAGGAACGTTGTAGCATATCATGGTCAACTGTTTCGATGGCTTCTGTTATACGCCCTCTTAGACCAATGACAGTCTGTGGAAGAACTGGCTTGTACGCAAGATCATTGACATGACCCCACAAAAATAAATCAAGGGGTGTGAGCTCTGGCGAACGCGGAGGCCAAGGAAGAAGTTATCAACGTAATTACCAACACGGTCAATCCATCGGTTCGGTATCTGGTGTTGAGCTTCAATATGACTTCATTATGAAAATTAGGAGGTGCGCCGTCCTGTTGAAAGATCACGTTGGGCATTTCCTGTTCCAGCTGAGGCAGGAGCCATTGTTGTAGCATATACAGGTACTCACATCCTCCAATTGTTTTCTCTACAAAGAAGAACGGGCCGTACACTTTCTGCAGGCTTAAAGCGCAGAATACGTTCACTTTAGGAGGGTCGCGGACATGCTGCACGTAGGTACTGGGGTTTTCCGATTCCCAGATTCTAACATTATGTTTGTTCATTTTACTTGAAAGATGGAAGGTGCACTCGTCATTAAACACTATGGATTCGAAAAACCCATCAGTTTCCATGAGAGTCTGCATATTCTCGCAGAAAGTAGGACGCACCATTTTATCTTCTTCGTTTAAGAACTGCAGCATCTGCAATCGGTATGGATGGAATTTCAAACTTTTACGCGAAACTTTCCATACGGTGGATTTAGGGATCTGCAGCTCCCCACTAGCTGCAATGGTTGATTTTTTAGGACTACGTGTGAAAGATTCGCGAATCCGGTCTACAGTTGCCCCACTTACAACCGGGCGTCCAGAAGATTTCTTCCTACAGATGCATCCTCTTGTCGTAAAATCGAAGTATCACTTACGAATTGAAGGGCCACTGGGTGGATCTTCACCAAATCTTGTTCGAAAATGTCGTTGAACAACAATTACAGATTGATGAACATGATAATCGAGAACACAGAACGCTCGCCCATCCTCCATACCAGCCATTTTCTCACTTTCAACAATACGCAATGTTGTATGTAATTATACGTCATTGTTGCCAGCTGTGATACTATAACCAAAACTTTTCGAATTTGTGGAAATCCTGTATAGTTCTATAAGGTTTTTCATATGTAGAAAAAAACTATGGAAACGTATTGCCGCAGACTGCGTGACAATGATGGAAATATAAGTATCTCCAAGTTTCGTTGAAAGAGGGTGGTTCAATGGAAAATCGGCTAGCCGCTCTTCCGGTAACTGAGTTCATCCACTAACTTTGTTAAATATGTGGGTGATAATTATATTTTCCGTTATGGTATTTTTTCCATAAATCGTGGACCCACTTACTTAGCAAAATTTTAAGTGAAACTATTTAACTTAATTATTTATTTCAAATGAATTAACTAATAAATAAATCTCATAAAAAGACACGTTTACTAGCAAGAATTGCTCCATAAGAGCAAAGCTATTCTCTAGACATGAAAAATCCTATTTACAGAATCATATGCTAGTGTTAGGTAAAGAGAAAATACTGAGAAATAAATATATAACAAGTATTTTATGGGCAAAGAATGTACTGGACACTGATCATTGTTTCTTTCTTGTTTCTATAATGTGGACCTCCGTTGACTTTGGCGTAGCTACTTTGTCGCACAGAATTCTACCACGCCCGGAATCTCTGGACTTTCTGTCATCTCCTCTACTTGTACCCTAGCCAAAAAGAGGAAGAAAGAAGAAAATCCGCTGTAGATGTCATGGTCTCGCAATCATTAAGCGGATCTTAAATGCTATGTATCGTTAATGTTAAATGCTTATAATACATACGTTTTCTCAGAATCGACTGAATGGATTTGCTTCAAGTTTTTAGGCGGTTTTTAAAAATTCTTTGTACCCGTTCATACACAAGGATTTTTCTAAGAATATATGAACTAACTAATTCTGGCTCTATCGAACCAGTAGGTTCATGGCCGCACGGACATAAGCTCTCCATATATCCCTATCCTGAGCTAATGGTTTCCAATCATCCCCTTATAATCTATTTCCCTCAAATCATGGATAATGTTATTCTCCTACCTTATTCTTGCTCTACCAACTGGGCGTTTTCCCACTGATTTTCCTACCAAAAGCTTCCATGCACCTCTTCCATCCCCCATATGTGTCGCAAGTCCTGCCTATCGCAGCCTACGAGACTTTAACTGTTCTTATTATATATGGCTTCCTTACATATAATGTGGCTCACTATTATGTATTTTTCTCCATTCACCTGTCTGTTCATCTCTTTGTGGCCCAAAAAAACCTAGCTGATTTATCTTATTCCTGCGTTAATATCTCTAGCGCCCCGCCTTTATATAAAGTCCTAACATTCCATGTCCTAGGAACGTCCCTGTGTTTGTTTGAGCCTTTGGCAAGGATTCCCTGAAGTATTCCCCGCCCAGAGAACCGAATGAGGACTATTTTACCTCCGGAGAATTTTATCCCAGTGGAACCCTTGTCCGCGTTTCTTGCGGTTGTATTTTTACGGTGAAAGATGGTCATTCTTTCGACCAAGTTACTTTTTTCGTCTGACTTATCGCCTTCGACCTGTCCGGCATGGGTAACCCTTTCTGCAGCAGTACTACCTCGGCATAGCTCTCGGGGTCATTTAAGCACACAAGCCACTCCACCACGACAAAGTAAAGATACCATGGAGGGTCTAAGAAGTTATTAATTTGTCAAATTATTTCATTTCATATTAAGTTGGATTACAGTAATCTAGTCATACAATAGCGCGTACCGTAAAATTCTAAAAAAGAAATGCAATTTTCACCAACATGTGAATGTGTGTTCCATTACTCCCCACTTCACTTTCGTGTTTCAGGTTCCGCACTAGCGGATAAACGGGGATAATGTGGTTTATTTTCAATTTACGCACCACTTCGGCAGACCACTTAATGTAGTTGATATTGTCCTATAGGGAGGCTGAAGTGGTAGGATGCCTCGAGGGTATATAGCCTGCTGATGACTATTCTATAGTGTTCTGCCCTAAGCAGGTCCTTCACTGCAATCATAGCATTTGCATGCTACGCTTTGTAGTTTTACTAGGGAATTATAGGTATGGTAGTTTCTCGTTGCTTTCCACACTGGGGATGACAATGATGATGATGATGATGATGATGATGATGATGATGATGATGATGATGATGATGATGATGGCCAGATGGTGTTAAGCGACATTTTTGGGTCTCGAGGCTACCTGACATTTGTCTTAAAGGTGAGGAAAAACCTCGAGAAAAACCTCACCCAGGCAGTGGCGAAGGTTCCATGTTAGCACTGTTAGCCTGGCTAACACTTTCAAAAGATAGAATTACTCTTTGATATTGAATTAAAACAAAACAAAATACCGGAACGAGATACAACAATGCATTGATAGTAGTCTAAATGTTGTAAACAATAGTAACATAATAATATATATGTATGCGTTGCGTATATACTGTAGCATTCCAATACTATACAACGTGCTTCAACGTGTTCAAATCCCCACACTGTTAGCCGTCCTTTCGAGGCTAACATGGAACGAGATCTTTTGAGAGTTTTTTTTTTTTTTCTTTTTTTGCGATTTTGCGAAAGCGCATACAAGCTGATCGGTAGTACATTGTGCTGCATTTCAAGCCGAGTTCTAGGATGCCCAATGCTACTCTGTATCTGTCCTATTCGCACTCTTCAAACGGCTAACAGCGAGGTTTCGGTTGCTCCGACTAAGTCCTGTGTACACGTAGTGCTTCTGAGCGTATCAAATACAGTAATTAAACCACTAAATCAATATTACCATTGGAGAGGAATGTGCTTGAGTTATTGAAGACTTATTAAGTCATCCATTTACCTACAGAAGCTGACTTAAAAAGAAAAAAGTTATAAACCAACTCCTAATTTAAATAGCATTATAAGTCAATCAAAAACAAAAGTGCGTCGTTTAATGATGGACATTAAGGTTGGTATGAACATGCCGTATGTCTGCAGGAAGTCATGTTCCCTTTACTGTTTGTCCTGCCTTCTATTTTCGACGGAGAAAAATATTTGGACAACAAAGGGGGTTTCTGATGTAAATAGTTTCCATGCGCTAAAAAAGACATGAACAATCTGAAGTCCATGTTAACTGTGAAATAGCGCAACATAAGTTTGACCACTACATAGAATTGAAGAGTCCCGAAGCCGGGCTATCAAAATTAATATGGATAAGCATAACGAAAACTGGTATAAATAAAGAATGGGAGGCTATAAGAGATACTATTAAATTGTCAGCATTAGAAAGCATTGGTTGTTTAAAGAAGAGGCAAAACAAGAAATGGTTTGATGAGGAATTTGCCGACATTGTAAAGAAAAGAAAGCTAGCAAAAATGAAATGGTTACACGAGCCAAATGAGGTAAATTTAGAGCAATTGGGTAGTATTAGACGGGAAACCACCAAGTTACTAAAGAGTAAAAAGAGGGAAAATTTGAGAGAGAAGATTAATGATCTTGAAATGAATGCAAAAAATAGGAACATTAGAGAATTATATCAGGGAATTAGTATAGAGAAGAAAGGGTTTCAGGCTAGAACAAACATAATTCGGAATGAAAATGGGGTTATGATTGCAGATTCCAGGAGTATATTAAATAGATGGAAAAGTTACTTTAATCAGCTATTAAATGTACATACAGAACAGGACATTGAGGAGGATAATTTACACACAGCAGAAATGCTAGTCACAGAGGTTGAAATGGCGATTGAAAAATTGAAGATGTATAAAGCATCAGGTTCAGATGAGATCCCAGCAGAACTGATAAAAGCAGGGGGAGAAAAATTGATGGACAAGATATGCTGGTTGCTTAGTATGATTTGGAAAAAAGAAGCTCTTCCAGATGAATGGAAAGAATCAATTATCGTACCAATTTATAAGAAAGAAGATAAAACTGATTGCAACAACTACAGGGGCATCTCATTACTTTCACCTTCTTACAAAATTCTAACAAATATATTAGTAAGCAGACTTACTCCCTATATTGATGACATTCTAGGAGATCATCAATGTGCATTTAGAAGAAACAGGTCTACAACAGATCAGATTTTTAGTATAAGACAGATTTTAGAAAAGAAATGGAAATATAGTGGTACCGTACATCAACTATATGTATACTTCAAAAAAGCATATGATTCAATTAAGAGGGAGAAGTTAAATAGTATCCTGTTGGAGTTCGGAATTCCTAAAAAGTTGGTTAGACTTATACGAATGTGTCTAAATGGCACAAAGAGTAGGGTGCGTGTAGGCAAACAGTTTTCAGACACTTTTGAAATCCAGAATGGGTTGAAGCAAGGAGATGCACTATCTCCTCTACTATTTAATTTTGTACTAGAGCATGCCATTAAATCTTTAGAGAATGAGGAAGGCTTACAACTCAATGGTATTAATAAACTGTTAGTTTATGCTGATGATGTAGTATTGTTGGCCGATAGTGAGGAGATACTAAAGGACAATACGCACACACTATTGAGTAACACTAAGAACTTAGGACTGGAAGTAAATATCAATAAAACTAAATATATGGTCACACGTCGAAATACATTATATGATGGAAATGGACAGCTAATGACAAATGAGGGAAATTTTGAGGAAGTGGCTGAATTCAAATACCTAGGAACAATAATCACAAATACGAATGAGATGCACAAAGAAATTAAACATAGGCTCAATTCTGCAAATGCGTGTTATTATGCATTGCAGAGACTCTTGATGTCCCAACTCCTTTCAAAAAACGTTAAGCTGAAAATATATAAAACTATTATTCTACCAGTTATATTATATGGATGCGAAACATGGACTCTTACTTTAAGGGAGGAAAGGAGATTACAAGTATTTGAGAATAAAGTACTTAGGAAAATTTTTAGACCAAAGAGAGATGAACAGATGGGTGAATGGAGAAGACTACATAACAATTAACTACATGGTCTTTATAGGAAGCCAGATATAATAAGAACAGTTAAGTCTCGTAGACTGCGAATGGCAGGACATGTTGCACGTATGGGGAATGAAAGACTTGCATGGAAGCGTCTTGTAGGAAAGCCAGAGGGAAAACGCCCAGTTGGTAGACCAAGAATGAAGTGGGAGAATAACATTAACTATGATTTGAGGGAAGTAGATTATACAGGGAATGATTGGAAAACATTAGCTCAGGATAGGGATGTATGGAGAGCTTATGTCCGCGCGGCCATGAACCTACAGGTTCGATAGTGCCAGTAAGTAAGTAAGCATAACGAAAACGTTAAAGCAAACAAGTACATTGTTAGCTGCCTAATAGACGCTGTGTGTTTCTTAGCCGAACAAGAGCTGTCATTTAGGGGCCACGTATAAAACCCCGAATCTAACAAAAGAGGTAGGGCCTAATTATAATGAATTGTTGCACTGTAGATGAGAAATTAAGAAATGATTTGAAAATTTCTACTGTGTCCATTGGCACACCACATGATGTTCAAAACGGCTTAATATGTAGGTTACTATACCTGCTTCTTTATTCAATAAAATATAAGAAGAGATCTCACCCTTAGTATCTCTAATAGAAGACAAGCCTACAGACGTACAGAGCTCACTTATAATCTCTAGAAACCAGATGGAATTGAAGACGAACATCTGTATTTTAAAATCATGCACTTATATATTTAATTGTTCACCTCTGTGGTCTCGAGGTAGCGTGCTGCCTTGTCACGCAGCGGGCCCGCGTTCGACTCCCGGTCGGAACAGGCTCCTGGGTGAGGTTTCCTCGCCTATAAGACAAATGTCAGGAAGCTTAGGGCCTAACGGTTCCCGAAAATCATCCGGCCATCATTATCATCCTTCGCCGGTGTGGAAAGCAATACATATATATAATGTCCTAGTAAAGCTGCAAAGCATAGCATGGAAATGCTATGATTGCAATGAAAGACCTGCCCTCGGGCAAAATTACTATGGGTGGATAGATATATTTAATTAACTATTAATATGTCCAATTACCACCTTCGATTTCCTAAGCCCTATATATATATATACAGTAGTTTATTATATTTGATAGGGGGCACGCCGTAACGTAGTGGTTAAAGCACTGCGCTATAAGTCCAAAGGTCGAGTGCCCTGGGGTCGACTCAGCCTCTAACGGAAATGAGTACTAGATGCTTGTTCTGGCGGTAAAGGCGGCCGTCACGCAGGCCTGACAACCCGGCTGACATCAAGTGCCGATTGTCTAGAAGAAGTGGGAGCCTTAACCTTCTACTACCCCAAGGACATCCCGAGGCCTGTAGTGGGATTACTTTACTTTACTCCTAATATTGCATGTCGTTCTTTTAAGAAGTTTATTCACTTATTAGAAGTAATATTACAATATTATATCTATATTACTGTAAATAAAAAAGACGACTAACTTGTTCCTACCAAGTCCTATACAAGCATGTCCTCGTCATGATCCCTGGGTAACGTTAAGTCATGCAAGGATACAGAGTTCCCTGGGACCCATCGGTTAAGGAAAAAACGCCGACAGAAAAGCATCGCCCGCTCTGGATTGCTGGGTGGTTGAGCTTGGTGCTCACGACTCCATCTTGTAAAAAAAAGGAAATAGCCGGACGGACCTATTTGGAACTGAGTCGAATGGCGGAGACTTCTTTGGACAGCCAGGAACCATGATAGGTTGTCCAGCTTAAGTTGATGATCATTGTCCCATATATTTACCAATTAATTGCTTCCATTTAAACACATCTGAACCATCTTAGTCTCAGTGATCTAATATATTTATTTATATTTTAATTTTTAAGAATTATATATATATTTCTTAATTTGTTCTCATTCTGCAAGTGTTTATTGCTCCAATACTGCTTCTTAGTTCACTCCTTTCAAATGCTACAAGTTATTTTATGCCTCCTTGAATATTACTTACTCACTGGCACTACCGAACCCGTAGGTTCATGGCCGCGCGGACATAAGCTCTCCATACACCCCTATCCTGAGCTAATGCTTTCCAATCATTCCCTGTATAATCTACTTCCCTCAAATCATGGTTAATGTTATTCACCCACCTCATTCTTGGTCTACCAACTGGGCGTTTTCCTTCTGGCTTTCCTACAAGAAGCTTCCATGCAAGTCTTTCATTTCCCAATCGTGCAACATGTCCTGCCCATCGCAGTCTACGAGACTTAACTGTTCTTATTGTATCTGGCTTCCTATAAAGACCATGTAGTTCATTGTTAAGTAGTCTTCTCCATTCATCTGTCTGTTCATCTCTTTTTGGTCCAAAAATTTTCCTAAGTACTTTATTCTCAAACACATGTAATCTCCTCTTCTCCCTCAAAGTAAGAGTCCATGTAATATAACTGGTAGAATAACAGTTCTATATATCTTCAGTTTAACGTTTTTTGAAAGGAGTTGGGACATCAAGTGTCTCTGCAATGCATAATAGCACGTATTTCCAGAATTGAGCCTATGTTTAATTTCTTTGTTACAGTTTTAAAATTATTTGTATGGCATCGTATGTATGTGAGTGTATATCTGTAGATCCCCACATGAGGCAGGATTCCTCTCTTGCGGGAGTTACTTAACCAGGCAGGAGCCCTCTCTTGCGGGAGTTATTTAACCATGCTAATTGTTAGTTATGTTTATTTTTTATTAATGTCAGTGAGTAACAAATTTTTATTGTTGCCTGAAATACAGATCTAATAGGCAACTAAAGTATTACTTGGACGGAAAGTCGATTAATTTTTTTTCAGAGGCTCTAATTTAGGCTTGATTCTTTTACGAGCCCGAAAATCTGCAGACTGGAAACCCATGGGTTGAAGTTCTGACTCTTCTATGTCAGGAATATACCTGTGAATGTTCTAACATAGAATAAACGACTGCTAGTGACATGTTAGCCAACATGATAATACTCATTTTCGCTATCAGATTGCGGTTTTTATATATTTATTTTTGGGAGGGGGGAACTATATATATATATTCCCCAGGTAATTATTCACATACTGCAACATTAATTTGTGCGTTTTTCGTTCTTTTTATTTCAATTTATGTAGATGGACTCCTGGCATAGAATCCCCGAAGTCCCTCCCGGAAGATTTGTCATTTGGACTTTTCCAGCTTAAATGAAATAAATTGTTTTTTATTTATTTACAAAGTAAAATAATAAAATAGACACCTGACATGTGCTGTCGTCCTCAACTAGGTTATTTTTTTATATTTTTAAGACCTGTATTCTTTCGGAAACCGGCTTCCATCTTCAGCAGAAGGATATGCACTACTAACTCTTATTTATTTAGCCTGGTGGAGTTAAGGCCATATGACCTATTGTTCTACTCACAAGAAAAAGTGAAAGTTAAGTTATAATATAACAATCACAATGATCACAACATCGAACCTGGTAGGGTTTGAACCCGGGATCCTCGGTACCAGAGGCAAGGAACTTAACCCCTAGACCACCGCAGAATATTCATGGAATGGTAATTTGTGACATTTTAATTGCATTAGATACACCCTCTTTTGTGCCATTTTTTTCGAACACCCCATCGATTGTTTCATCTCTGCTCTCTATTATCTTCCAGTACATCTGCTACAAACCATTGAAAAATTAATTACTTTTCTCGTTGCATTAATTAACCGTCGTTGAACTTTGGTGTTAGAACTGTGATGGCAGTTATGTAAAACTGTTTATACATGACGAATGTTCTTGTCACGGGAACAAAATAATTACTTAGTGAAATAAATCATTGTATAATCTAGTTAGGTTTTTTTATTATCATATTATGAAGCCGTTGCGCAATTCTTTTTCTAATTAATTATTATTGTTCATCTGCTACGATGGGATTTTAGAGACATAATATTTGCAGACATAATCTTTATTTACATATAAAACAATATTGAAACCAGTAGTTAAGTTTGGAAGGGAAACATGGGCACTGTCAGAAAAATATTAGTATATTTTAAATGCATGGGAAAGGAAAATACCAAGGAAGATATATGGAGCAGTACAGGAACAAAATACATAGAGAATTAGAACGAATCAAGAATTGAAACAATTATATAGGGATTTAGACCTGATGGGAGATATTGGCAGTGGGTAGGACATGTGTTGAGCAGAAAAGAGGTGCAAGAAGGATTTTAGAATGGAAACCATAAGGAAGAAGAAAGGTTGGAAGACAAAAACTTCTGTAAGATGGTTGGATAAGGTTGAGGAAGACTTAAGAAAACTGAAGCACAAAAAATGGTGACAGAAAGCTAGGAATAGAGAAGAATGGGCAGATGTTATAAAGGAGGCAAATATTCTTAGAGAACCGTAGAGCAGAAGGAAGAAGAAGACCTTTATCTACGTTCATAAAAGAGAAGACCGGGGAAAACATGGATGAAGATGTTGTTAATGCCTGGAGTTACTTTTTTTTATATATATTTCGCGGAAAGAAAACTGATTTTCACATTTTTAAAAATAATACCAGCGATTTCGTTTTAACTTTATCTCAATGTTTCGTAAAACAAATGGTCTGTACGTAGCCGAGAGGTCTAAGCGTTATGCCTTGGCGCAGATCAGGTTCGAGTCCTCATTATGGACTATTAGAAAATAATTACAATCAAGCTCTACAATGTCTCTTCCTTACAGTTATTTCAGGTCTTGATTTTACAGCCCTACCAGTATTTTAATATTTTGATACTCTCTTTACAATTGCTGAGCACTAAGGTGCACTCTAATCCCCACAGAGGAATGATGGAATATATAGGTAGGTAGATAGGCAGATATAGTTTATTATTATTATTATTATTATTATTATTATTATTATTATTATAAGGTATGGGTATACCAATAGGTAACATATTTTTGCTGACATTACAATTTGCTGATGATCAATTGGTTTTAGCACAAGACAAATTTGATATGGAATTCATGATAAAAAGGTTGAAAAACACAAATTAATCATGGGGTCTCACGGTAAATTTACAAAAAAAAAACAGAATATTTGGCAATAAATAGCAATAAAAAAATAATATTGGAAAAAGGAATTCAAATAAAGCAAGTGAAACAAACTAAATATTTGGGAACAATTATAGATAATGTTGAAGGTATAGTCAAAGAGAACATTAAGTTATTGGTAAAAATTGGTTGTAAAATAAACTTTGTCTGGGTTTCTGTTAGTGTCGTAGGAGGAACTTTAGTTAGCTTAATTTGCATGCGTCAAACTGACTTGAAATCTTTAATTGCTTATTCTTCAGTGGCACATTAAGCATAGAATTGAATTGTGTAGCAAAATAATATCGTCGTTAAATTCCGTATGGTGGGATAAGCATATTTGGAAAGGCACAAAAGAAATATATTGGTAAAACATTGGTGGAATCTGTTGCAATGTATGGAAGTGAGGTTTGGACAATCAGTAAGTACTACAAGAATATACTAATAGCTCTAGAAATGGATTATTTACGCAGAAGTGCCAGAAATTCAAAATTATAACATGTCACAAATAAGGCAATTAGAAACATAATGGAAGCAGAAAAAAGCATAACTGAAAGAATTGAGGAGAAGGAATTAAAATGGTTAGGATTAATTTTAAGAATGGAAGGTAACCGATGGCCGAAACTACTATATCAATGGCAACCGACCAGAAAGAAGAAATGAGGGAGACCGAAGTTAACATGAAAGAAAACATGACGATAGTAATGCAAGCAAGAGGGCTAAACATTGAAGATGCCGAAGATCGTAGGCATTGGAAGTTTGGCACGGGAAGACGGCAGCTGCTATAAAACCCCGAAGATAGGAAAATAGATTATTATTATTATTATTATTATTATTATTATTATTATTATTATTATTATTGAAGCTACCACACCTATATTTCCCTAGAAAAGCTGCAAAGCGTTGGATGAAAATGCAATGAGTGCAGTGAAAGACCTGCTCTCGAGCAGAATTACTATGAATGGATTATTATTATTATTATTATTATTATTATTATTATTATTATTATTATTATTATTATTATTATTATTATTATTATTATTATCCATACCCCGGACCTGTAGTGAATGAACACGCAACAAGCTGCCAGCTTTCATGCGTAGAAGAAGAAGAAGAAGAAGAAGGAGAAGAAGAAGAAGAAGAAGAAGAAGAAGAAGAAGAGAAGAAGAAGAAGAAGAAGAAGAAGAAAAAATAAGAAGAATTACCAAGTCTTCGTTAGCTGCAAGTAGATCACTAGGCCTAATGGATAAAAATTAAAAATCAAAGAATTAGAGAGATTATGAAAATGGATAAGAACATTCTTGAAGTAATTGAAGACTGAAAATTGAAAAGGTTTGTACTCTGTAAAAGAATGGGAGAAGTCAAAATTTCTAAAAAAGATTTTGGAATGGAATGCCGAAGGCAGAGGGAGAAGGGAAAACCCACAGGTACAATGGACAGATGGGATCATACGAGTAGAATGGAACTGATGGAAGAAGATGATCAAGGCAGACATTTTTGGACGAATAAAATTACTTTAGGTTGAAGGAAAAACTAACCTACTTTTGAAATCCACAATGTGTTGAAGCAAGGCGATATACTATCTCCTCTACTATTTAATTTTGTATTAGAGCATGCCATCAAATCTTTGGAGAATGAAAAAGGCCTACAACTCAATGGTATTAATAAGCTGTTGGTTTATGCTAATGATGTAGTAGCTACTACTGGCCGATAGCGAGGAGATACTAAAGGCCAACACGCACACACTACTGAGTAACACTAAGAAATTGGGACTGGAAGTAAATATCAATAAAACTAAATATATGGTCACACATAGATATACATTATATAATGGAAATGGACAGCTAATGACAAATGAAGGAAATTTTGAGGAAGTAACTGAATTCAAATACCTAGGAACAATAATCACAAACAGGTATGAGATGCACAAAGAAATTAAACATAGGCTCAATTCTGGAAATGCGTGCTGTTATGCATTACAGAGACTGTTGACGTCCCAATTCCTTTCAAAAAATGTTAAACTGAAAATATATAAAACTATTATTCTACCAGTTATATTATATGGATGCGAAACATGGACTCTTACTTTAAGGGAGGAAAGGAGATTACAAGTATTTGAGAATAAAGTTCTTAGGACATTTTTTGGACCAAAGAGAGAAGAACAGACATGTGAATGGAGAAGACTACATAACAGTGAACTACATGGTCTTTATAGGAAGCCATAAATAATGAGAACAGTTAAGTCTCGTAGATTGCGATGGGCAGGACATGTGGCACGAATGGGGAATGAAAGACGTGCATGGAAGCTTCTTGTAGGAAAACAGGAGGGAAAAGCCCAGTTGGTAGACCAAGAATGAGGTGGTAGAATAACATTAAATATGATTTGAGGGAAGTAGATTATACAGAGGATGATTGGAAAACATTGGCTCAGGATAGGGATGTATGCAAAGCTTATGTCCGCGCGGCCATGAACCTACGGGTTCGATAGTGCCAGTGAGTGAGTGAGTGAATTGTTGTTATTATTTTATAGATCGTTAGAATTAGCGTTGTTTCGCTTCTCCCTATTTTCTTTTTCGTCTGCTTTAGCAGAAGGCTATACGTAGACTACTGTAGGCTTATCAGTGAGTGAGTGAGTGAATTGTTATTATTTTATAGATTGTTAGAATTAGCGTTGTTTCGCTTCTCCCTATTTTCTTTTTCGTCTGCTTAAGCAGAAAGCTCTACGTAGACTACTGTAGGCTTATCTATATATTAATATGAGAAGAAAAAACTTTGCACCCCTTTTTAGGCAAATTGCGCGCACGGAGGAGTGTGATAGTTGGCATAATTAAAGTTCATGTATAGAAGGATGCAGAAAAATAAAATGTATGTATAATATGTGTTACAAATAATTTAAATAAAATAAAATAAAATGTCTCTAAATGATTTATATCTATTACTCAATCATCTGTGTACTCATTAATTTGTTGACGTTCATACTGAAAATGTATTGTTACCAAACGTTCTTTGCGGCAGTCCACCTGTACAGTATATGGATATATCTTCCTCGTTATTTATTATTAGTAGTTTAAAAACGTGAGTGCATTTCATTATTTAAATTAAGTTATATAAATTTAAATTAAACTCTGTCTTGGTTTCAGTAATTTCATTACATGTTTTTTATATTTAGATATTTACACCTGTTGCATTATGCCTCAACGTAGAACATTGACGGGTCGGAGTGAGAGACAAAGAAGGGATATTTATTCCCGTACACATAATAATAGAACAAATGCATTTCATAACCTGTTTCATAATTGTATACACCTCAGCCAGCAATGTGAATTGATCATCAACAAGAGTATAAACTATTTGGACCTAACACTAACAAAAAACTTCACCAACAACAAAATATAAATTGGCATTTATCGAAAACCGACAAGCCACACATTAGCTATAAACAATAAATCCTTTTCAGCATAAAATAAGTACATTCAAGAGTCAAATAAATAGGATGGTAAAACTCCCTTCAAATAAAGACGATTATAATAAGGAATTAAATTATATCAAACACATGGCAAAAAATAACGGCTACAACAAACAAATAATAAATAAAATCCTAAATAAACAAAAAAGAAAAAACAGCATTATCAACATAACCAAACTTGAAAAAGAATCCAATGAAAATAACAAGAAATGGATAACTCTCATGTACACTGGTAAAGAAACATTAAAATTGGCCAACACACTAAAAAATCTCGATAAGAATATAAATATATCCTACAGAACTGATAATAAATTAAACAATTGAATAAACAACAACATTGAAGAAATAGATGAATTCAACAATAAAGGCATCTACAAATTAACATGTACAGACATTAATTCTACATTGGGAAAACTAATATAAGCTTCAACATTAGATTCAAGGAGCATTTCAGAGATTTCATTTACAATGGAGGAAAATCAAGTTACGCAAAACATGTAATTCAGGCTGGACACTCTATATGCATAACATCGATAACACCCTCACAATAGCACATAGAGAAAACATTCCAACGAGAATAAATATACTAGAGGAAATCGCAATCCTAAGAGAAATCAACAACAACCTGATTCTCAATGAGCTAGTCCACACAATCCTCTGTACAAAATTCTCACAACAAAGTCAGTGCTTCAACAAGGGTCAACAAGTACGGACCTAATGCATTCTGCTGATGATGGGACTAGTCCCGAAAGGCCTACAGAGTTTTAAAACAACTTAAGTTGAGGAGACGGACCTACAAGGTAACTATTTTGTAGTTTTTAACCGTACATCATATTACTGTGACTTACTCTCGCGCATTTATTGTTAGTGGTTTAAAAAATGTATGTATATTTTATTATTCAAATTTAAATTAAACCCTGTCTAATCTTGGTTTCATTAATTTCATTACATTTTTTTTTTATGTTTAGATATTTTCACCTACTTACATTATGCCTTGACATAGAACATTCACGGGTCGGAGTGAGAGACAAAGAAGAAGGGATATTTATTCCCGTACACATAATAGTAGGCCAAATACAAATTTAAATGGTATAAATAGTATACAAATGTCAAATGACGCATTATTATTTTTTTTTAAATATAGCTTAGCCAAGCTATACCACATATTTACTATCGTTCGTACTTTTAAATTAAATTGAAAATTAATGCATACTTACTTACTTTCTCACTGGCACTATCGAACCCGTAGGTTCATGGCCGCGCGGACATAAGCTCTCCATACATCCCTATCCTGAGCTAATGCTTTCCAATCATTTCCTATGTAATCTACTTCCCTCGAATCATAGTTAATATTATTCTCCCACCTCATTCTTGGTCTACCAACTGGACGTTTTCCCTCTGGCTTTCCTACAAGAAGCTTCCATGCAAATCTTTCATTCCCCATACGTGCAACATGTCCTGCCCACCGCAGTCTACCAGACTTAACTGTTCTCATTATATCTGGTTTCCCATAAAGACCATGTAGTTCATTATTATTAAGTAGTCTTCTCCATTCACCTGTCTGTTCATCTCTCTTTGGTCCAAAAATTTTCCTAAGTACTTTATTCTCAAATACCTGTAATCTCATTTCCTCCCTTAAAGTAAGAGTCCATGTTTCGCACCCATATAATATAACTGGCAGAATAATAGTTTTATATATTCTCAGTTTTTTGAAAGGAGTTGGGGCATCAAGAGTCTCTGCAATGCATAATAGCATGCATTTCCAGAATTGAGCCTGTGTTTAATTTCTTTGTGCATCTCATTCCTATTTGTGATTATTGTTCCTAGGTATTTGAATTCAGCCACTTCCTCAAAATTTCCCTCATTTGTCATTAGCTGTCCATTTCCATCATATAATGTATTTCTACGTGTGACCATATATTTAGTTTTATTGATATTTACTTCCAGTCCTAATTTTTTAGTGTTACTCAATGACGTATTTGTGAAAAACTTAAAAATCTAATGAATTGTGGTCGAATTTCGAGCGCTTGGCGACCACTAGTATATATTACTGTTAGAGTGATTAATAAGCGATTATGTATAATCACTAGTCATTATGTACAATTACTACATCAAATTCGTCAGATATTATACATAATTACTAGATATTATTCATAATGACTACATTAATTACTTCAGCTGTAATATATATATATATATATATATATATATTTTTAAATCTGTAATTTAAATATTTTTCTCATTGAGTAAACGATAAGGCTTTAAGTCCTTAATGCTGCCAGAATAAATAAAACGTTAATAATAATAATAATAATAATAATAATAATAATAATAATAATTTAATAATAATAACAATAAAAATTAAAATATTAAAATAATTTAGTGGCAGGTGCCGTCGCTGATACTTAGAAGCTTCACAAAACAGTAACTTCACTATTTAGTTGCTATATCCTTTTGCTAAAGATGGAAGACGGTTTCCGAAGGGCCGAAAGTCCTTAAAAGTTATTTTTTATCAAATGTTTAACCTAGTTGAAGACGACTGCACCTGCCAGGCAATTATTTTAATATTTTACTTTGTGACTATTTACCTCAACGGAAATTTATAATTATGATTTTATCAGTATTGATAGTAATAATAATATCATTATTATAATTATTATCATACTAATAATAATAATAATATTATTATCATTATTATTATTAATATTAATAGTATTATTAACGTTAATGTCCCGCACCGTAGCAGAATGGTTTAAGGCACGATGGTTTAATGTACAGCTATGGGACTTGCGGTGGTTCGATTCCCCAAGGGGGAATCAATTTTCTCATGAAATCTCGGCTAGTATAGAACCTATTACCACCCAGCATCGTGAGGACTTTGGGTAGCTATAAGTAGCGACTCCAGGTTGATAAAATGAGTTATAACGGCTGCAGGACCCGAGAAGCTGTTCACATGCCACCTTTTTACTGGTTATATGATCATCCACCATATAGCCTATATAGACCTATGTGAGGCCAACAGCCGGCTGGTAGGCTAAAATCTTTTCAGGCCTGTCGCGCCATGTAGTAATAATAATAATAATAACTATTATTATTATTATTATTATTATTATTATTATTATTATTATTATTATTATTATTATTATTATTATAATTCAAGATGTTCAAAACTGAAAACATAAGTAAATAATAATTAAAGTCGTACTAGAAAAAAATTAATATTAAAAAT
Organism: Diploptera punctata; assembly: GCA_030220185.1. Taxonomy (NCBI): domain Eukaryota; kingdom Metazoa; phylum Arthropoda; class Insecta; order Blattodea; family Blaberidae; genus Diploptera; species Diploptera punctata. The sequence continues at coordinate 909,843 of JASPKZ010007226.1, forward strand.
TCAATTGTAGATTATTTAAGATATAAAGCAATTAAATTGGTATGGGCATGTAAGACAAATGCAAGAAGAATGGTTACCCAGAAAAACCTTTGAATCGTGTCCACCTGGAAGAAGAAGGTAAGGAAGACAACGAAATTCATGGATGTAAGAAATAAGAACTGTAATGAGAACAAGAGGACTAGATGACATGGAGAGATGGATAGGGACGAGTGGAGAAGGAAAATAAAACTTTAGGCACAGAAAGATGTGTAAACATTGAAAAATCTGCACACACATACGTAGATATATGTAATTATTATTGTTATTATTATTATTATATTATTATATTATTATTATATTATTATTATATTATTATTATATTATTATATTATTATATTATTATATTATTATTATATTATTATTATTATTATTATTATTATTATTATTATTATTATTATTATATATTATTATTATTATGGATAGGATGGATAGGGACGAGTGGAGAAGAAAAATAAAACTTTAGGCACAGAAAGATGTGTAAACATTGAAAAATCTGCACACACATACACACACACATAGATATATGTTATTATTATTATTGTTATTATTATTATTATTGTTGTTATTATTATTATGATTATTATTATTGTTATTATTATTGTTATTATTATTATTATTATTATTATTATTATTATTATTATTATTATTATTATTATTATTATTATTATTATTATTATTATTATTATTATTATTATTACTGCATGTTAGATATCTCTATAATAGGGTCATATGCCTATATGTTTCAAGTTAAGAAAAAATGTTTAGGTCCAACAGTCAATAGGGGAAAACTCAGCAATTCAAAACGTAACAATCTAATAAAAAAAATACCGAGCAGAAAGACAGCCTTGTCCATTCACTATTTATCTTGTCTCTTTAGGGTCCAAATATTTTCTTAAACGCCTCTTCATGTACATAATACTTTTTTTATTAAACAAACAATGAAATTACTAGTATCAATATTAATTTGTTTTTTGTCCTAAAGGACTTTAGAACCACGAGTTAAAAATTGCTATTCAGGTTGCTTTTTTATGTATTTTACCAACAATTATGTAATCAAGAAGGACTGGTTTAGCAGGGGACAAGCACTGTAAACAGTCCCCGAAGGCACTTCTAGTTAGAGAGATGAAAATATCTGTAGACTGACCGCTGTTAATTCCTAGTATCAAACTGTTTATTTTAAAATGAAGAGCAGTTAATAAAATGAAAGACGTAGTTTAAAAAAAGTCTAAGTAAATTAAGATAGTCTGTACAGAGAGCAGACAGCTAAATCACCATTATTCTTACACATACGCATTATGGAAAAGTAATTTTTTTTAAGAAAACTTATTGTAAATATTGACAATCATGTTCAGTGTTACTTTACATTTCTAATAGATAGGCCTATATGATCATCATTATCGTGAATATTTTAGGTTCAGACTCAGATGAGCCTGTTCTTGTACCTACTTTAATCTCCAGTTACCAGTCACAGAATATCCTGCATAATGTATCCATATTATATATTTCTAACTTATTTGCACTATGTAATATTGTTTACTCAGTGTTATTGTTGATGTGCATCGTAATTTGACATTCCCGCATACAATCTTGGTGGCTATGAAAACAAAAGAAATCTTAATACTTTAAAAATGACCAAAAGTAATCGTATATTGCGATACAAGTGAGGTAAGCACTTGTTACTGATTGAGAAAAAGTTTGAAGCGCCTCGTTTTTTTTTTTTTTTTTTTTTTTTTTCCAATTTTCGAGATCTGTTATGTGTTTACCTCATGTGTATTGCATACTATGTTTTGGTAGATGTGACTAATTTTTATTAAATATAGTAATACATGAATTAAAATATTGGTTGAATGTAAATGACTTATATGAGAAAGAAACATTTGGTGATCGTTGCTATGTAGCTTTTCATTTGTTTTATTATGAGCAAGAATTGTTGGCTGCGGAGACATTTTTATATGTAGTACTGTGATTAGAATCTGTTTGATAATTTTATTATGGACGGAGTCATGGTAGATTATAGAGAAATTGAAGAAGCCTGGAGAGTGGGATGTTCTGCATTAATTCCGGAAAAGTCTAAAGAAAGGTACGAGTTAGTGTACAAAACATTCAAAGAAATGTTTTATTTTACTTACCGAACGTGTGCTTTTTGAATCCATATCAGCATTGCGATTTCTTTTGTTTGCATAGCAACCAGGTTAGATGTGGGAACGTTGACTTACTTCCAGTAACAACAATATTGGTTAGTATAAGAAATTAGTCACATCGACCAAAAAACATTTATTTTTAAATATTGATAGCGATACTTCTATTTGTATTAATTCCGCTATTAATTCATCACATCCAGCTTTCCACGCCTCTTCTATTTCATTATCACTTCACACATCGTCTAAAACTTTCTCCATAATCAGAAATAAATCCCAAGTCAAATATGATTTACAGTTTTAACAAATAGATTAGATGGCGACATGACCAACAATACTTGTTATTTCTTCATAGCAACACATATAGCCGATTCACCTTCGGATATCTAACATTTATCTTCAATTACATTTATTAATATTTTAGTTAATGTCTTAATTACTAAAATAAATACACATAGTGCAAAAAAATTGTATGCAATATACATGTGGTAACGCATAACGGAATCTCGGAAATTAAAAAAACTCTGCACAAGCGTCTCGTTTTTCTAACTTTTCCTCGACCCGTATCAAGTGTTTACCACACTCGTATCGCAGTAGACCTATACTATATCATAACACATTAAATGTGTGATAAATTCTGTAGCATTAAGGGTGAAAGTACACAAGTCTGATTTTAGTGATTTTTATTTTGTAGATTAATATGTAAATTTTTTCTTCCTTTATCTTAAGTGATAGCTAATTTCTTATGGTAGATAGCTCTTGGTCAGAAGTAATGCACATCTCCAATTACTAATACGTTATTTGAATATTAATAACCTCTCATGTAAAGTTATGTATTCAGACTTGTGTATGTTCACCCCTGTGGCCACAGAATTATACCTAATATTAAATTTGATTTCATTTTTTTATGAATTCCATAAAAAATCAGATTTCTTGATCTTGTGGTTTCCAAATATGCAATAAATAAAAAATCTGTGACAAATACATAATTTTACAAAATATTTGTATGTTAACTATTACCAGTAACATTTTTCTAAAATCAATATAGCTGCTGTCAAAACTAATTTGGCTCTCAGCCTAATCCTTTGACTGGTGAATTAGGGTTAACAAATTTGATCAGTGATTTGACTATAGGAAGTGCTAACTTGGATTGGTGGAACTATAATTTGGTTTTTGGGGGTTCAAAATGAGTTTGACCATAGTTAATTGGCTTGAATAAAGTTGGTGAAACCGACCATTAGTCTGGTAAGTTAAACCGCGATGGGCAGGTCATGGTGGTACGAATAAGAACGAAAGAGCGGCACGGAAACTTCTGGATGGAAACGAGAGAGAGAGAGAGAGTTCCTTGTATATAGGCCAAGGATGGGGGAAGGGGAGAATAACAACAGAAAACATGAACTAAACTAGCTGTATAATTGTTTAGCTAAAGTTAATTTTTTTTCGTTTTTACCTGTAAGTACTAAAATCCAGCACCAAATCTTTCATTTAGACTACAGGGAAGTAATACAACTCGTGACTCGGTAGATTAGATAACCCTCACTACCTGACGTCTGTTCTGCGTCCCACCTCACTCCACTCCGCTCTTGCTCAAACAGGGAGTCCATCTCCTACGTACAGTGGGTTGACATTGCTGGATTCTAGCTTCTATTTATGTGCCTTGCAGTTACAAACGACAATTTTTTTAACACGGCCTTGGTACTTCACAACACTTCTCTGTGAGAAATTTCAAGATAGGCCTATGTGTCGACATGTAATGGTTTACAGCTCTCTTCTTAGCAATCAGGATATATAATATATATATATATATACACCGTGATTCAAAATTGACTTTACAACTTTACAAGCTTATAGAAATTTATTTAGAAGACCTACAGAATTGATTTTAATGTCATATGATAGCACAACTCATCAAGTTTTCACCGACATAGTTTTATAGTAACTAGTTCTCTCACCGCGTGCGCTAACGTAGTTCATATCAAAATGGCTGCTTTCACAGGTGCCGAGCGTGCTCGTTGTGTGTTTTTGTTCGAAGAAACTAAATCTGCGACAATTATTCAGCGTAGATTTCGTACCCAGTATGGTAAGGATCCTCCTAGCAGGCCAACAATTTATTCTTGGCACCAAACATTTGTTAGGACTGGCTGTTCTGTTAATCATTCCAAGCATACTGGCCGTCCACGTACGGCTGAAGCTGTGGTTGAACAAGTGAGGGATAGGTTTGCTCGGAGCCCTAGGAAATCAACGCGGCGTGCGTCACGTGAGACTGGCATTTCACAACCGACCATTTGGCGCATACTACGGAGGCGTTTGCACTTGAAACCATCCCGATTTTCGATGGTAAAACACATTACTGATAATGATAAGATGGTTCGACGTGATTTCTGTGCAGAAATGCTTGGTCGGATTGAGGAAGATAAAACGTATTTGAACCACGTAATCTTCAGCGACGAGTCTACATTCCACGTCAGTGGCAAAGTAAATACCCATAACTGCAGGATCTGGTGCTCTGAACCTCCACATCTCCATCTGCAACACGTACGTGACAGCCCGAAAGTGAATGTGTTTTGTGCCCTAAGTAAAACTAAAGTGTACGGCCCCTCCTTTTTCCAAGAAAAAACTATCAACGGTACGATTTATCTGGATATGCTAGGAGGATCCTTACCATACTGGGTACGAAATCTACGCTGAACAATTGTCGCAGATTTAGTTTCTTCGAACAAAAACACACAACGAGCACACTCGGCACCTGTGAATGCGTGCGAAACACGAACTCTTACTTTAAGGGAGGAAAGGAGATTACGAGTATTTAAAAATAAAGTTCTTAGGAAAATTTTTCGACCAAAGAGAGCTGAACAGACAGGTGAATGGAGAAGACTACATAACCAGTGAACTACATAGTCGTTATAGGAAGCCAGATATAATGAGAACAGTTAAGTCTCGTAGACTGCGATGGGCAGGACATGTGACACGAATGGGGAATGAAAGACTTGCATGGAAGCTTCTTGTAGGAAAATCAGAGGGAAAACGCCCAGTTGGTAGACCAAGAATGAGGTGGAAGAATAACATTAGCTATAATTTGAGGGAAGTAGATTATACAGGGGATGATTGGAAAATATTGGCTCAGGATAGGGATGTATGGAAAGCTTATGTCCGCGCGGCCATGAATCTACGGGTTCGATAGTGTCAGTGAGTGAGTTAGTTAGTTAGTTAGTTAGTTACACGCTATTTAATCAAACACAAGATATTAATTAAATAATAAAAAAGTTTATTTACATTAGGAATTCCATTGCCATGCAGAAAACTTTGTAGAGAGGATTCAATGTTTTGTACCGTTTTAACAGCTGATGATGGAAATGTTCCGAAAGATGTACATTGTGCTTTAAAATAAATCTTACTTAGTTGAGGACGATTGAGGCCACGTGTTTTATTATTTCAATTCCTCTAGACTAGTGAAAAGAAACCCCATGTACTTGTGTCGTAGCCTTGATGATGCAAGACATAGTACCGAAACTCTCCGCGATCCTATTCCTGCCTTTTTGACTAATATACAGTACATGTTGTTCCATTTCATAAGAGCCTCAAGTACAGAAATAGTATGGAGCAAAAAGTTACTCTAAAGAAAATTATCGATTTCTAACAGTTTGAGAAAGTACAATGGAATGTAGCGTGTATATCAAGAGCGAACATTATCTGAAGTAGTGGAAAGAATAAAAAAGAGTTTTGATTCACATTGACCCAACATTTTTACAACTTTCAACATGTAATCAGCAAGCTTTCGGCTATTCTTAAAAAAATTTAATCCGATAGATGTCATTGGAATCCTATTTCCTTCCCAAAAAGTAAACTCTTTATTGTAAAGGCTCTGATGCTACCACTACTCTATCGTCCTTTCTTCATCATGAGTAAGGGTAAAAAAAATCTTCAATCCCATTACTTGTCCTTCACTTCTCAACTCTCATTCACTCTTTCTCTCTGTGGACTTCAAAGGGATATGAGTTCCTCCATAAAGGAAATAGGGAACATCTAGATCTTTGAAACCAATGTCGATTATTTGAGGATGGAGGGAGGCTTGTATAAAACGCCAATGTATTTTCTTCATAGGAATGCGGCAAAATGTTTGTGTCTTGAGTTGAGATTTTTGCATTGTCCACATTCTAAATCCTTTTAAACAAATACAGTTAGAAAAAACATAAAGGGTAATGTAAATAATATTATGATATTTTAGGGGATTCTCTACGACGTATCAATCTACATAAATTCAAATAAAAAATAACCAAAAATGCAGCAATTAATTGTAGCACCATGTGAATAATTACATTGGGAATATAATGCATGTATGTTTGTATGCATGTATGCATGTGTGTGTGTGGGGGGGAGGGTGTATGTTCCGAAAGAATTACGAAAATGCTTTAAAACTTAACTAGAAGTTGGGAAAAAAATCTATAAGCCCTAATAGGTAATATTAATAATGGAAGATATAGGTCCCTGTATTAATATAATATTACTAGCTGCTCGAACAATTCCAACACCAGAAAAATCGCTAACAAAAATTACTTTTGCCGAGTACCTACCTAATCTAACTCATGTAATTTGATTCAACCTATCTAATCTAACTTAGACAATACGAAAATGCTTTAAAATTTAACGAGAAGTTAGGATAAAGGCCTAAAATAGGATATATTAACAATTGAAGATTATATATATATATATATATATATATATTATTTATTTTTAATTGATCGAACAGAATAGTCAACTTCTGAAAAATACGCTAACAAAAGAATAAGTGTGTCGAGTACCTACTAATTTAACCTATCTAATTTCATCCATCCAACCTATCTAATCTAATCTAATTTACATACTCTAAACTAAGGTATATAGAGTAACTGGAATAAACACGTTTGTAATTGGCTATATCGTTTAAATATGTTGGCAATCATGTCGCTATCATTAATATTATCCGATAAGTATCGATATGAAGGCCTGGGCCTATATAGTTATAATTAGTAACTATGCAAGCTGATACCTGGTATATAATAATATTTTATTTATAATCTCCGATAATGAAGGATGTTCTAAAAAATGCAGCTGACAATATGTTTACACAAATAATTGGCGCTTTCAGCAATTAAACTGCATGAACATTTTAAAAATTAATAAGAGGATAGAGGAAGGGAATTAAAATAACGATTATATAATTATTACACTTAGAATTTTAGATTTATACCTATTTTGATAAAAGAATAAAATAACCAATGATGTAGATACAAATTTTGTAGAAAGATATATGCCTACTTCATAGAAGAGTTTAATCGTATCTAAAATGCCTATTTTATTCATTGGTAACTATTTAATGTTTTTTAATCTAAGATTAGCCCCGCGCCGCAGCGGAGTGTTTAAGACAGGAAGCCTTCGCGCAATGCTACGGGACTTGCGTTGGTTCGAGTCTCCAAGGGGGAAGAACTTTTCTCATGATATTTCGGCCAGTATGGGACCGGTGCCCCCCAGCATCGTGAGGCATTTGGGTAGCTACAATAACTAGAGGTTCCAGGTTGAGAAAACCAGCTATAACGGCTGGGGGACGCGACATGCTGACCACATGTCACTCCTACACTGGTTAGATGATCATCTACCTCTGTGATTGACACATGTGGATGTGAGGCCAGCAAGCAACTGGTAGGCTAAGGGCCTTCTAGGCCTGTCGCGCCTTGGAACTATTATTATTATTATTATTATTATTATTATTATTATTATTATTATTATCATTATTATTATTATTATTTATTATTATTATACTGTTTAATCAAAAATCAACTTCTTTATTTTAATATGCCTAAAATACCTATTAGGTATTGGTAGGCCTATCTACTTTGTGTTTTTTAAAACTAAAATTGCCCTCTTAAATTTTACTATGCCTAAAATGTATATTTTGCCATTGGTACCTATTTTGTGCTTTTGAATTTAAAGTTTCCTTTTTAAATTTAACTGTGCCTAAAATGTCTACATTAACGTTTGGTATCTATTTTGAATTTTTTAAATGTGAAATTGCCTTTATAAATTTTACTGTGCCTAAAATCGTTATTTTAACCATTGGTAAACATTTTAATTTTTTAATCTGAAATTCCCTTTTAAATTTTACTGTGACTAAAGTGCTTTTTTTTATTTTAAATAAACAACATGCACACAATGAAGGTAAAGAAGTCGCAGGGAGGGAATTGCAATGAAGATTAAAATAATAGCAGGTGCAATTGTTCATGCAACTTCAATTAATTGTCCTTCAAGAAGAAACCGATTATTAAAATCATTTATAACTAATATAATCATTATATAAATCCAGCAGCAAACTGAAATATAGAGTGAAAATTGGATTTTGAATCCTACACATAAAACCGAATTACAAACTGCACAGATTAAATCTTTGTGCTCTTTTAGGTCTAATTTGGTTGGATAAAAAAGGCAAATGTTGGCATTTGCGAGAAATTAAAAGTAGAAAAAATTGTACAAGATATCCAAACATATGAAAATAATTGGTTAAATCAACTACACAAATCGTTTACCAAAGAATGTAATCCAGTATAAATCTAATGGACACAGAGGGAGACGAAAAAGTAAAGAATGCTGAAAAAATCAAAAAAATCTCGAGAATATTAAGAGGCTTAACTGAACCTAAACCTAAATGTTCGTCGTCGTCATTGTCATCATCATCATCATCATCATCATCATCATCATACTTTTATTATTAAATATCAATAAAACTAAATACATGGCCACACATAGAAATGCATTATATAATGGAAATGGACAGCTAATGGCAAATGCGGGAAGTTTTCAGGAAGTGGCTGAATTCAAATACCTAGGAACAATAATCACAAATAGGAATGAGATGCACAAAGAAATTAAACATAGGCTCAATTCTGGAAATGCGTGCTATTATGCATTGCAGAGACTTTTGATGCCCCAACTCCTTTCAAAAAACGTTAAGCTGAAAATATATAAAACTATTATTCTACCAGTTATATTATATGGGTGCGAAACATGGACTCTTACTTTAAGGGAGGAAATGAGATTGCGAGTTTTTGAGAATAAAGTTCTTAGGACAATTTTTGGACCAATGAGAGATGAACAGACAGGTGAATGGAGAAGACTACATAACAATGAACTACGTGGTCTTTAGGCCCTATAGGAAACCATATTTAATAAGAACAGTTAAGTCTCGTAGACTGCGATGGGCAGGACATGTTGCCCGTATGGGGAATGAAAGACGTGCATGGAAGCTTCTTGTAGGAAAGCCAGAGGGAAAACGCCCAGTTGGTAGACCAAGAATGAGGTGGGAGAATAACATTAACTATGATTTGAGGCAAGAAGATTATAAGGGAATGATTGGAAAGCATTATCTCAGGATAGGGATGTATGGAGAGCTTATGTCCGCGCGGCCATGAACCTACGGGTTTGATAGTGCCAGTGAGTAAGTAAGTAAGTAAGTATTAGGTGTATTATTTATCGACGTCAAAGTTTGGGATTTTTCCCTGTTTCGGCTTAAAACTGGTCACGCCAACTCATCATAGGTCGGCCAACACTTATTTTTCCTATAGGATTATAATCCAAACTTTAGTGATGCCGCATTTTGACTACTGTGACGTTCTACTAACTGACGTAAGTGACGGATTGTCGGACAAACTGCAGCGTGTCCATAATATGTGTATCAGATTCATATTTAATGTTCGAAAATACGATCACATTTCTCCATTATTCCACGAATTGTCATGGCTACATCTAAAAGAGAGAAGAAAATCGCACTGTCTAATTCTCCTATTGAAGATCCTACATACCTCGATTCCCAATTATTTATCATCCCGTTTCCAGTATCTATCCTCAAACCATAACTTAAACACAAGATCACAACATAGTCTTTTACTTAATATACCGCAACATAGGACATCACATCACTCCATGTCATATACCATCTCCACTTCTCGCAACTGGAATTCCCTACCACAAGAAATAAGGGGCTGCCGGACATTGGCATCTTTCAAAAGAAATCTAAATTTATATTTTCTCTAACCTCGACTTCATTATTACCCAGTGTAAGGTATATATATATATATTAATTGGTGTTTCTCGTATAATTTATCATATTTATATTATTATTACTATTATTATTATTATTATTATTATTATTATTATTATTATTATATTATTATCGTATCATTATTGTTATTACCCTATAAAATGTTGTTTGTACATGACATTTACATTGCTACATTTATTGTATCTTTAACTGTTTATAATTAGTATAGTGTATATCTATATTTGTCGAATATTTATTTGTATTTGTGCTGGTTGAGTGGAAGAGAGGGCCTTATGGTCTTAACTCTGCCAGAATAAATAAATTATTATTATTATTATTATTATTATTATTATTATTATTATTATTATTATTATTATTATTATTATTATTATTATTATTATAGTTCAGGAAGGCTTTTGCTATTCCAGTTGGTGACATGCGTTGAATATGATCTGGTTGGTACTATGTTTTTTCTATCATTGCTATAATTGGTTGTATATTCAGTTCATTCCTGATGTCTATGTTTCTCTTGTGACTTAATAACATACAACCTACCACAAATCGAGAAATCTAATTTCTGAAGACTCTTTCTCTTTTAACTGTCTGCAGTTAATATCGAGTCCTCACTACCATATAGAAGTATTGAAGTGGCAATGCAATTACTTTATAGAATTTCAGCACTGCTTGTTTTTGAATTTTATATTTCAATGTATCCACCGCTGTGGTCTCGAGGTAGCGTGCTGCCTTGTCACGCAGCGGGCCCGGGTTCGATCCCCGGTTGGGGCAGTTTTTCTGGGTGAGGTTTTTATCGGGGTTTTTCCTCACCTGTAAGACGAATGTCAGGAAAACTTTAAGGCCCAAACGGTCCCCGAAATCATATGGCCATCATCCTTATCATTATCATCCTTACCATTATCATTATCATCATCATCCTTCACCGGTCTGGAAAGCAACGGGAAGCTACCACACCTACACAATTCCCTAGAAAAGCTGCAAGCATAGCATGAAAATGCTATGATTGCAGTGAAGGACCTGCCTTCGGGCAGAATTACTATGGATGGATGGATATTTCAATGTTTTCTGTATTGTTTCACAAAATTGTCTAATTCTATTTAATTTCAGTTGAACGTCATTTGTTTTCCTGTATCCTATATTATATCCTAATTATATAAACTCGTTTATTTGTTCAATAATTTTCCCCACAGGCAACAATGTTTTGCTCTTCTGGGTTGTGTCCCCTGGAAAACCATTACTTTAGTTTTACCCGTTGATATTTTTATCCCATAATTACCAACAACCTGGGTTAAGGTACAGACTGCTTTTTGCATTTCATCCTCTGATCTTCCTATAATTATATTATCTGATCATCAGCAAAATGTAATTTGGTAAAATTTACATTATTAACAATTAAAGTATTCTGTAAAATCATTAACCATTTTTAATGATAGAACTATCATCAATATAAATTATTATTATTATTATTATTATCATATCATTACTATTATAATTAACCAACTAACTCACTGGCACTATCGAACCCGTAGGTTCATGGCCGCGCAGGCATTAGTTTTTCATATATCCCTATCCACAGCTAAAGTTTTCCAATCATTCCCTGAATAATCTAATTCCCTGAAATCATAGTTAATGTTATTCTCCCATTCTTGATCTATCAAATGGGCGTTTTCCCTCTGGTTTTTCTACAAGAAGCTTCCAGGCACGCCTTTCATTCCCCAATCGTGCCACATGACCCGTCCATCGCAATCTACGAGACTTAACTGTTCTTATTATATCTGGCTTCTTATAAAGACCGAGCAATTCACTATTAATCTTGCTTGGGTCGGTTCCTTTTATGGCAATCCGGCTGATTTCCATGAAGCTTCTCAGTAAGATGAATGTCTCCTGGAAGCGTTACGAGCGCTTCGCAGGACAAGGATTGGTGGAAGGGCTGCTTCTCTGAGCCTCTAAACATGCTCCTCTGGGTATCCACCCCCCCCCCAAGAGAGGGCTGCTTCTTCCGCTCTTTAAGCCCTATAAGTTTAGCTGTGCTATTCCTTGTCTCCCTGTTGACCGTTGAAGACTTGACGAAGATGTGGCCGCCCAATATGGATACAGACGCCATTTCCTCGTTGTGAGCTATACTTAGTTCCTCTCGCCTCTTACCCACCAGCAAGATTAACCTAAGTCAATCTTCCCCAGTAGGGTCGTCTGGTTCATCGGGTACTAAGCCCCCCCCCACCATGTTAAAGCGATAGCTCCTGGGGGGGGGATAGAATACAGACGGCGGAGATGAGGTTCCTAAGACAAGTAAAAGGATGTACAAGACTTGATAGAATAAGAAATGAGGATATAAGAGAAGAATTGAAAGTACAGCCTTTATTGGATAAGGTCACGAATTACAGACAGAAATGGATTGATCATATAGATGGAATGAGTAAGGAGAGATATCCATTGTTAGCAAGAAATTATCAAGCAAGGGGAAGACGTGATGTTGGAAGACCTAGAAGACGTTGGGTTGATGCATTATGAAGTCGGAACGGGCAATTGCCTAATCCCTGGAGTGATGATGATGATGAATTCACTATTAAGTAGTCTTCTTCATTCACCTGTCTGTTCATCTCTCTTTGGCCCAAAAATCCTCCTAAGAACCTTAACGTTAACTACTCATAATCTCCTTTCCTCCCTTAAAGTAAAAATCCGTGTTTCGCAACCATATAATATAAGTGGTAGAATAATAATATTTCCAGTTTAACGTTTGAAAGGAGTTGGGACGTCAAAAGTCCCTGTAATGCATAATAGAATTTTAACGGAAAAATTATTATTATTATTATTATTATTATTATTATTATTATTATTATTATTATTATTACCACTATTATTATTATTAATTATTGCAGTAGTAGCAGAAAATGTATGGCTTATGGATTCCATATGTTGAATGTCGCATTCACTAAGCCCCACCATTCATCCCTATACTCCAATTCATGTGTCTAATATCTAATTCTGTAAGATATAACGAATAGTTGGACTATCTTTCTACCTGTCATACTACACACATCATCGCCTAATTACTTATCAGACCGCACCGCTTCATCAGATTCTCCAACACACATAATTTAGGCACCCGATCCCATGAGCACATTGTCCTTTATATCCCTCCTCGTCACACTACCTATTTACTATCTTTTACAGTTTCACTTGACGGAATATGGAATTCTCTTCCGCCCTATGTCAAAGACTGTCAAACTATAACATCGTTTAAAAACAAACTGAAGAAATATTTAATAATAAGCGAACTTATACGTCTCACCAATAGTATTACTGTAACAATTAATAATAATTTAATGTGTCTAATGAAAATGGTATTAAGATTAACCAATATTTTAATATGGTGGTGTATTCACTGTATAAACTATAAATTAATTTATTTCATCTCGTTATTTTATCTTTTTTTCATGATAGGGATTGTCTTACTCCTCGGCGCACTGGCCTAGAATGACCTTTGTCTACCATCTGGCTTCTGGCCTTACATCCACATGAATTAATCACAGCAAGTGTAGGGGTAACACATGGTCATCATATTTTTTAATATTTTTTTATTTATTCTGGCAGAGTTAAGGCCATAAGGCTGTATCTTCCACTCAAGCAGCACAAATACAAATAAATATTTGACAAATATAGATATAACTTACACTATACTAAATATAGATATACATATCGGGCCCCCCAGTCATTATAACTGATTTTCTCAACCAGAAGCCGCTACTTATAATATTGCAGCTACCCAAATTACTCATGATGCTGGGTGGGCACCGGTCCCATACCAAGAAAATTTCTTCCTTCATGGAGACTCGAACCAGCCCCTTAGCTCTGCGCCAAGGCATCTTACCTTAACCACGCGGTTACGGCACGGAACTGTGAAGAATACACAAAACAGTTAAATAGCTCCAAAAAGAAAAGAAACAACAGAAAAAGAACGCAAAATTATTGTTCGGTTGCACAATAAATGCAAATCAGTAATGGAAAAAATGCCGTAAGTGATTCCACTGTTCATAATTTCCTAAGAGAAAACGTTGGCACGAAGAGTGGCACGAAGGAATTACTTCATCAATTAAAGACAAATTAATTAATGGATCAAATTATCATAAATAATTCCAGGAGTGGTTTCCAAATTATCTAGAGGATATAGAAATCAAAAATGGCATATATTAGGACTATTACGAATGAAATCAAGCTGTTTACTCACAAATTATTATTTAAATATAGTATTTTAAAATATGTATATATTTAATGTACACAGCTATGTTTGAAAACAAAAGAGAAATGTTTGGTTATGTTTCATTTGTTCATCACTGCAACTTGATCATACTATTTATTGCCAAATAGGATCGCAATATTTTAAGAATGCACGCTAGTGGAGAAAAACATGAAAGACATCAAACTATATATCATAACCAACATTAAAGGTTAATTTTTTTTTCGGAAACAACTCAGTAAAATCAGTATTTAAATACACAATTATTGAACACACAATTATCAAATGTGTAGGTGGAAGGAATGTGTTCATTATTTGCTATATTCAACGTATTTGTTAGAGAGTCATTCACTGCAAAATAATGTTTTGACCTGTTCAGAATATTAAAAAGGTGGAGCTTTCTTTATTTTGGTAATCAAAAATCGATAATTATCAAGGTGAAACACGACTGTGATTGGTTGTAAAACAAAATTCATTGAAACGTGATTGGTCATTGACTCCCACTTGGGGCATGAGTTAAATAGACAACCGTAATAACATTTTCTTCACTTGCTGCATATAACTACAGAATCTCATATATCAGGTTGAGTTTAATTCGTACATTAACCCTACTCTATATTTTATTCAGCCGCAAAGGAAACAAAAACAAAACGCATTCCGTGACTTGAATGGACGTCGATATTATATACCGTGACGTCACAAAGCATCGCGTGACAGTGACAGTCTTGTTAGCGGACTTAAGTGCTTGCTGCTTACTGTACGCTCGGAGGGGAGAAGATGAGAAATTATTACATTGTTAATAGCAACATAAGTGTAATGCTTAAAAATGATAGATAACCTTTTAAAAGAATATCTACTGACAACTATTCTAGCTGCCCATGTCAATATCTTATACTTAATAATCCTGAGAGTATTAACTTTCTGCTTCCATCGGATTCGGATGTTCATAGCCTAACATAAGCTCTCTGAATTAATGTTTTTGAATCATATTCATTTCCCTCAAATCGTGATTAACACTACTCTCCACCTCATTCTTGGCCTACCTTCGGACACTTTTCTTCAGGTCTTCCAACGAAGTTTCCATACACCTCTTCCATTCCTAATTTGTGCCATATGTCATCGCAGTCTACAAGATTTCATCATCATCGGCCTCAAGGATTAAGACCTTCTTGCCTGTTCTGTCTTATAGTAGCTGTTCACACCATCTCTTCAATGGTCGGTCTTTATTTATTTTTCCTTTAGAATTGTAGTGTAGGGCAGCTTTCGATATCCTCGAGTCTGGCATTCGTTGAATCTGATCCCTCTAGTTTGTTCTATATTTTCGAGGTCTAAGTTATATGTAATTGATCCTATATTTAATTCTTCTCTAACATATGTGCTCTTTTTTTTTGTAGTTTTTTAATTTGTAACCTGATACAAATCGGAGAAATCTCACTTCGGATTATTCAATTTTTCTTAAATGGTCTGATGTAGACATCCAGCATTCACTTCCATATAATAGCAATGACAATGCAATTACTTAGTAAAGTTTTAATAATGTTTGAACATTGTGTTTTAGGTTCTTTGTATAGTTCCACAAAACTGTCTAATTCTGCTTTGTTTTATTTGGATGTCTTCAGATTTTCTGTACCTACATTATATCCCTGATATTCTACGATACTTAACAGTTATTATTATATCTTGTTTCCCATAAAGATCGTGTAGATCACTGTTATGTATTTTCTCTGTTCACTTATCTGTTCGTCTATCTTTGGACCAAACATTTTCCTTACCATCATCATCCGGTATCATGGCAGCTGCCGTCGTCTTCCGGAAACCAAACGCCATTCCTCTCTGTCCACCCATTGATCTTCCTCCAATCCTCTGATATTTATAGTCACTTGTACCCCTTCTATCCAAGTTTTCTTCGGTCTTCCTCTCTTCCTCCTTTCCATTGGGATCCATTCCATAACAATTTTAGGTAATCTTTGCTCTGGCATTCTTTTGACATGGCCATACCACAGTAATATTTTATTTTCTATAATGTCTATATGATGTCCGGCTCCTCTTGTACACCCATAATTTCCCTTACTTTTTTTTTTTCGTATTCTATCCATTGTAGATTTTCCAGCTGATCTTCTTAAAACATCCATTTCTGTACTTAAAATTATTTTCATTTCCCTGGGTAGGAATTTGCAAGACTTCAGCACCATATGTTAAAATGCTCTGAATTATGGTTTGATATATTTGTAATTTTCTATGTTTTGTAATATTTTTGCTCACCAAACAGAGTTTAAAGCATTTATTGCTTGTTTTGTTCGTGCGATTCTATTTTTAATGTCTACTGTGTTATCGCCTGAATGGTCTAATTTTGTTCCTAAATAAGTCCATTCAATACTAGGTTTTAGTTCTTCTCCATTGTTGAAATTTATATTTTCCATTTATTCTCCTATACACAGATATTAGTTTTCTCAATATTTAGGCCTATATAACGTCCCCATTTTTCATATTCTTCTTTTAATTTTTTTAGCCATCTATTCTATGTCATCGTGGTCTTGTGCTAATAATACCTGATCATCTGCAAAATTTAGTGAATATACATGTGTATTTTGGATTGGTATGCCCATTTTTTGACATTTTTTTCCTCCAGTCTCTTACATTTTCTTCAGAACTTTATTATCATAATCTATTCTCATCCCTTAAAAAATATACCACATTTTTCGCGTCAATATGACTTGAAGAATAACGTTTTTTATTATTTAAAAAGTTTAGATGACAAGAGTCCCTGTAATATACTCGTATAATAGCATGCGTTTCCAGAGTTGAGCCTATGTTTAAATAATTTCTGCAACTCATTCCTGTTTGTAATGTTTCTAGATATTTGAAATTTCCCTCATTTGTCATTTCCATTATATTGTATACAGTATTCTTAAGTGTGACCATACAGGTATTAAGTTTTATTGAAACTTACTTTCATCCCCAATCTCTAAGTGTTATTTAATAAACGTGTGTTGACTTTTAGTTTTTCGCCCCTATCGCTTAATAATATATCATCATGTACCAATATCTGATTAATACCATTGAGTTGACAATCTCTTTATCGTGTAAATATTTGATTGCATTCTCTGGTATTAGTACAAAAGCGAACGTTTTAACCCATTGTGAATTTAAAAAGTATCTGAAAAAATTGTTTGCCTACCCGCACACTACTCCTTTTGTCATTAGGAATTCCTAATTCTAGCGGGATATTCTAGAATGTTCCCCTCTTAATTGAATCGTATACATGTGTTGTTGATGTCTACATGTAGTCGGCATACAGTGCCATCATAGTCTGATTTATTTTCTAAAATATATCTAATATTAAAAATCTGTACGTAACATGCATTAATCATTAAAATCCTAATCACCAAACAAAAATTTAAAAATCATCAACGCGATATTATCATTATCAAGACCGAATAAAAGTGTATAAAAATAAAGCAATTACAATTTCAAGTTACGTCACATTATGTGACTGACAATAATATGTTATTTATAATTGTCAGTCACGTGATGTGACATAACTTCAAACAGCAATTGTTCTATTTCTATACACTTTTATTCGGTCTTGATAATGATAGCTTTCCTATTGAAACACTTCGGCGATTTTTAAAATTTTGTTTGGTAACAGCAATTTTAATGATCCATCCATCCATTGTAATTCTGCCCGAGGGCAGGTCTTTCACTGCAATCATAGCATTTTCATGCTATGCTTTCCAGCTTTACTAGGTAATTATAGGTGTGGTAGTTTCCCGTTGTTTTCCTCACCGGTGAAGGATGGTGATGATAATGATAAGGATGATGATGATAGCCGGATGATTTTCGGGGACCGTTAGACCCTAAGCTTCCTGACATTTGTCTTACAGGTGAGGAAAACCTCCGAAAAAACCTGACCCGGGCCCGCTGCGTGACCAGGCAGCACACTATCTAGAGACCACAGCGTACCTCGAGACCACAGCGGTGGACTAATTGTTACATATTATCATTAAAATTAGTCCACCGGTGTGGTCTCGAGGTACCGTGCTGCCTTGTCACGCAGCGGGCCCGGGTTCGATCCCCGGTCGGGGCAGTTTTTCTGGTTGAGGTTTTTATCGGGGTTTTTCCTCACCTGTAAGACAAATGTCAGGAAAACTTTAAGGCCCAAACGGTCCCCGAAATCATATGGCCTTCATAATTATTATCAGTATCATCATCATCCTTCACCGGTGTGGAAAGCAAGGGGAAGCTACCACACCTACAATTTCCCTAGTAAAGCTGCAAGCATAGTATGAAAATGCTATGATTGCAGTGAAAGACCCGCCTTCGGGCAGAATTACTATGGATGGATGGATGGATGTAACAATTATCATCACCAAGAAGATCATGAATATTAATATTCTAAATACCTGGTTTAATATAGACCTATTTCTTATAAATCATCATTGAAAATAATATATTATATCGTCAGTATAAGAAGTAAGCCTGCTCGCTAATATATTTGTCAGAATTTTGGACAATATTAGTATATATATATATATATATGTTGTAACTATATTTTTGACATTTAGCAATGAAGGCAAATATGATATGAAAAGAAACATGACTGCTTGAGTCGGGATTTGAACCCGAGTCTCTAAACTCTGTACGTTTAGCATTCTAACGACCTGAGCTACGCAAGTATTCCAACACAAACATACATTGTATACTAAATGTATATTTGTGTTGGAATACTTGGGTAGCTCAGGTCGTTAGAGCGCTAAGCATACAGAGTTTAGAGACTCGGGTTGAAATCCCGACTCAAGCATTCATTTTTTTCATATCATATATATATATATATATATATATATATATATATATATGGCCACCGCTGCAATCTGGAGGTAGCGTGCTGCCTTGTCACGCAGCGGACCCGGGTTCAATTCCCGGTCGGGACAGGCTCCTGGGTGAGACAAATGTCAGGAAGCTTAGGGCTCAACGGTCACCGAAAATCATCCGGCCATCATCATCATCATCCTTCACCGGTGTGGAAAGCAACACCTATAATTCCCTAGTAAAGCTGCAAAGCATAGCATGAAAATGCTGCGATTGCAGTGAAAGACCTGCCCTCGGGAAAAATTACTATGGATGGATATATATATATATATATATATATATATATATATATATATATATATTGGGAGTTCTTTTTGGGATCAAGTATTCGCGTTAGTAAATTCTTTTCGAATGCTTTTGGATTGTTTTCTTTCCCCTAATATAAGAGACCATGTTTCGAACAACAGGTTGTTTTATTATTTTTTTATATAAATTTTAATCTTTAGGATAATAGACGAAACCTGAGAAGAGAGAGACATTGAACTGACCCATCATGCATACAGATTTATTTTCTGAACTAATTGGTACATGCTTTGTCATGTTTAACAAAATGAATTTTCGATTTTGAATGGAGTATTCCTGAATTATTACTGGGAATTACCCAATAATCATTGGTCAGCCAGGATTAAATTTGACGGCCTTTCTTACTACATGATTAACTCTGTCATTCAAATCAATTAATTGATTTATTAAAGTTTTTTATAGTCTTCTTTTTTTTTCAATTAGTTCCTCCAGTGCAAATTACAATCAGTTTAAAGGTTTCTTTTGATTAGTGTTTCATCTGGTGAGAGAAGTCTTAAAAAGACTCAATTCCTTGAGGAGAGATTTCAAAGTGGCGTTTAATGATATTTGACTTTAAGATGGGATAAACATTTGAAGCATTTTTACAAAATTTCTACTTTGTAGTATGTATACTTCAATTAGGCCTACAATTTGAATTTTTTTAATGTATTTACAAAATGTATTTCATAAATTCAAAAAATTAATTGTCTGTATCACTTTGTCCTTGAGGCAATCCTCTAATGAGGAAAGTTGTATATAATTAAAAGATCTAATATGAATTCTACATTCAGTTTAATGACCACATTTATTTTATTAAATAAATATGGAAATTAAACATAGGTTCAATTCTAGAAATGCGTGTTATTATGCATTACAGAGACTCTTGACTCCCCAACTTCTATCAAAAAACGTTAAACTGAAAATATATAAAACTGTTATTCTACAAGTTATATTATATGGATGTGAAACATGGACTCTTACTTTAAGGGAGGAAAGGAGATTACGAGTATCTGAGAATAAAGTGCTTAGGAAAATTTTTGGACCAAATAGAGATGAACAGATAGGTGAATGGAGAAGACTGCATAACAGTGAATTACATAGTATTTATGGGAAGCCAGATATAATGAGAACAGTTAAGTCTCGTAGACTGCGATGGGCAGAACATGTGGCACGAATGGGGAATGAAAGACGTGCATGAAAGCTTCTTGTAGGAAAACCAGAGGGAAAACGCCCAGTTGGTAGACAAATATTGAGGTGGAATAATAACATTAACTATGATTTGAGGGAAGTAGATTATACAGGGGATGATTCGAAAACATTGGCTCAGGATAGCGATATATGGAGAGCTTATGTCCGCGGGGCAATGAACCTACGGGTTCGATAGTGCCACTGAGTTAGTTAGTTAAATAAATATGGATTTTCGTCAAGTAAACGTCAACTCAACTGATTACAATTATTTTATTTAAGGGCATTTTACTATACTACAGTCGTTTTCTTTCAATCGAAGTTAATTTATTTTATAGTATTAATAATTTTAAGGCGGCTCGCCTCTCAACGCTGGGGTCCCGAAATCGAGTCTCGGTCACTCCATGTGGATTTCATGGTGGACAAAATCAGTTTGGTCAGGTATTTCTTGCGGTTTCTCCCGTTTCCTCCTGCCACAAATTTCATTCCGCCATTTCTCCATACTCATCGTATCCATTTCGTTTCATTTCGTTCATCCGCCCCTGTGACGGTGTGTCACGGATGGTCGACCGGCACCCTTGTTGCTCACAGAGCTCTATAAATAGAGGGGCCTCATCTCATCTCATTCCTCGACCCGGCCCTGAGTTGGAGACCAGTTGAGGATTTTTTATTAATGTTTTTACACTTGAAACGTAATATTCTTCCTTTATTAATTTTTTGTATCCAATTAATGTTTTAAATACTTCGTGAAGGGCTAGTAAAACCAAATTTCATTGAATATAACTTCGTGAGGGAATTCCAGGTCTTACCCATCTTTTTGCGAGGTTTATTATCCCGCGACGGTACCAGTCTGTGTTTTTTATGCGAAAAATTCGCAGAGACCCACTCCCACAGCAACAATATTTTCAAAGTTTTCAAAGTTTTCAAAATTTCAGCAAGGAATGGAAAACAGATAGTAATCTGAAGGTGCAAGATCATGGCTATAAGCTGGGAGCGGTAGCAGTTCCATTCCTCCCAATTACCAGATTTTTTCAAGGTTGTTCGTGCAGTATTGAATCCCGTCGGGTTTGAACCTGCGAGCATCAAAATTTCATGAACTTGTTCCAATTGTTGAAAATAAATATCCGCATCCACTACACGGCCGTTAGGAACAAACCCCCAATGTATCGCAACTTTAAAATTCCACCAGGCAAACAACATTACATTCTAAAACTACATTACTAATGAGACAACTTAATACGCTAATTAAATAATTGAAATTTAATCACCACTCATCACTAGACCTCGAATTGGAAGACAAATGCCTATTTAGTTCCGATAAGGGAGTACAGGAAATAATTATAGATGAGTAGGATACATGGAAAAATAAGAATAATTAAAATAATGTTATAACTAGTTCCTAAAATGTTCTAAAATAGATTAGTAAAGATGGGTTCAGGTTTTAAGATTATTTCAGTTTATCGTATTACCCATCTTACTTTATAGAATAATACCCGGTGTGCGGGGCTACGCCTAATTAAATAATTTTTTTAGTCGAATAAGTAAGAAGAAAAAATTATAAATTTATATCGTAATTATTTTTAGATACTCCACGCAGATTGCCCGGCGTTACCCAGGGATCTACTTACTCAGATCATCTTGGCATTAATGAGCTGAAAGATAAAAATGGTTATTATGAGTTATCCGTAAAAGATAGATAATATATGCTGTACCGGGCTTTTTTTGTAGATTTTTTAAACATTCAATTCTGTGTACATTAATTTAGTATACTTGTTATGATTTTAGGCAGCGTAAGTCATTTAAGCGTCCAAAAAGCGACTCTTTTAGTGCACCGATACATTTTTTATCTCTGGCCCTATAGTACATATGTTAATATGATATATACGTTTATTTTCCCAGAAAAATTATCCAAATGATAGTGAAAACCCCATTCAAATCGGTCCAGTAGTTTTTGAGTCCATACAGGACAGGTAGACTAGCATAAAGTTTGGATGAAATCTATTCTACGGTCATATAGGCTACAGTACGTTATGGTGTTTCTGGTTCGACATACATAAAGTATTCACACATATGACTCATACCGCTATTTATTTTGGCTTCAAGGAGGGGTTGTAACCTTCCTTTTGACTCTATTCTGCTGTATGTTGCCACACAAGCTCGGAATCATGAGGAAGTACATGAGTGTACCCCTTAGATCAATATAATCATATTTTAAACATCTGTGATTTGCTAAATCAGACTATTCTTTACTCTACAAGAGATGAGGTGAAATGAAAGAATGGAGATTAAATGGCATGATGGGGGAAGGAAGAGACATGGAAATGATTAGTGGGATGAAATTCGGGAAACAGGAGAATACCTGAGAAAAGCCCAATAAATCTAGTTGATATATTACACAAAGTCAATAAAAACCAAATCATCAATTTAAAAAGTTGAAAGAGTCAACGCGTTTCAGTAGGACGTTACCATTATCAAGACATAATATTTATTTATAAAAACAAAGATAAAATTATGAATAACGACAGGGGCCCTAGTCCAGTCAGAGCCCTCTTTTCCTTAATTAAAAGAGAGGAGGATTAGTTTTATAACGTCTAATGGTATTTGCAATCAAATATGTCAGTGACGTAGTTCGTTTTTTATTTGATTTTTAGTTTACAAAAAAAGAGTCAATATTAGTCTTGATAATGGTAGCGCCGCTACTGAAACGCGTTTACTCTTTCAACTTTTTTAATTGGTGATTTGGTTTTTATTGGTTTTGTGTAATATAATTTTATTACCAAGAAGATCCTATTTTATTATATACAAGTAGGTGTGTGTATATATATATATATATATATATATATATATATACATATATATTATGAGTAATGATACTTCAAAGCAACATAAATTGCAAGAAATTAATCGTAATAGTCTTCTAAAAGCTATGCTTCAATACCATCCTTAAGGGAAGAGATATTTGGGACGTCCTAGAAAAAGATGGACCCAGAATGTTTCATTGAAACCGTAATACGCTTTAGGCCTTAAACTCGTTTGGAAGATGATGACGTTGATTGCGAGTTACATTTTTATCCATATTAACAGCCGATTCGCCTTAATACTTCGTAGAACTGACCACACCCTATAACTTAATGTTATGAATTTGATTGACGCCTCTATTGTTAAAATACATCCGCTCTTGTTGTTATGTTACACTTTAAAAAAGAAAATGTCCTTCAAATTGGCTGAAGAACACAAGGAGTAAAATCGTTAATCGTTAGAAACATTATTTGCATGTCAGCCACTGTTGAGAACAAGTCCAGATTCTCCAAGTACATGGTCCACATTCAACGTTGTCCCATGTCGTCGGTTTATCATCAAATCTCTACGAATATTTTTCCAACCTCTCTATGTAATTATAGTTCTCTTCAAAGAATAATCGTTTCTTCACATCTTCCATAGAACGTTTTTATCGAGCTGCTTTATGCCAAGATAAAGAAATAGCATGTTAGAATCTAACGTGTTTCCAGCGTCTGTAATAATCAGTTTGAATCAAAGAATTTTGGTACAAGGAACTGTTTTGTCAACCATTTCCAACTTCTGACATCTTTTAGCTGTTGTTGTGTCAGCCATAACAAGAAGTAGAATGCAAACAGACGATAATAAATAGGTTTAGTTGCACGGCAAAACTTTTGAAAACTCTCGACCAATTAATAAACTTAAAAGCAAGTTACAAGTAACTTGTAACGCAGTTTAATCTCTACCCTTTACGGGACACATGCCACCGAGCCTTACAGTGACATCACCTGTCGGAAGAGGGATTTTAACTATGGATCACATACATACATTTTTTTGGCCACACGAAGACATGGAGTGCCTCCCCGAATGAGTGATCAGCTTCCTCCGAGACAACACAAGGTTAAGACGAAACATAACATACACACATTCATACTAAACCTGGTGAATATGATAATGATGGTTTTGATGACCAGAATGTGTTCAGGGACTGTTTGGCTCTTAGTTTTTCATGACATTTGTCTCACAGGTGAGGCGAACACCGAAATAAAAAAAATATATCACCCAAGAAACTTGTCTCGAGCGGGGATCGAACCCGGGCCGCAGCTAACGAGGCAGCGACGCTATCCCAGATCACAACGGTGGACACAAGTTATAAGTAAATAATGCATCTTTAATTGTATTAACAATTGCAAGCCTGAGTACATTAATTTCAACATGGAGGAAGTACAAGCAGCTATGAATACTCGAAGATTGGAACCGAACCAGTAGATGGACAGAGAGGAATAGCGTTTGTTTCCGGGAAGACGGAGACAGCTGTTATGACACAG